>OY811984.1:2030771-2390771 GCA_963681505.1 Eunapius fragilis
GTTAAGGCAATAGAAGCTAACTTGGTTTCAAGATGCATGGTGAAAGTTTATGACTGGTCTAAGCATGCTGCCAACAATTGCAAGGTAAACATTGTAACCCCATCACCAGCCAAACACTTTACACATGCATATATATATATATTCATATATGCAGGAGTGCACATCATACAATGTCGCTGGACAAAGATAAGCAGGTATCCTGCAAAAAAATCCATTGACATAGCACAAACCAAGAACCGTATCCAACACATTGAGCAGATTGCCCCACAAAAACTCATCTCTTCCAACGAACATCCAGCAGTATCTGCCAACCAAGTCCTTTCTGTTGCTGAAATGCTGTTATGTGCCATATGCCAGAAGACTCTTGATCAACCAATACAGCTGTCATGTGATACTGTGGTGTGTACAGGATGTTTGGTACATCAATTAACAGCTTCTGCACAGATGTTCTGCCCTTTCTGTTCTCCACCACATCAACTGACGCCAGAGACCATCAAACCAGCATCACAGATGATACTAAGGTTGCTGCACGATGTACTGGTGAAATGCATGACATGCAAACGAGATGGGGCATTCATTGGAAATCATGTCAACAGAGCACTACAGGTAGTAATTTATACAAACCTGTATCAAAATCTCCATTTCTTACTGTTGCAGCCATCAAACATAGCAACTCTGTGCTCTTCAGTGTAAAAAACTGCTGAACAATGCCCAGCCCTTATGGAGAATGCAACGGTGTGAGAAGTTCACCACATTGGTTACTAAGTTTGCAACGTGCCATCACCTGTACAATGGAGGAATCATGTCAAAAAAAGAAGATAACACTCGCCTAGGTAATTCCTTATGTATCTAAAGTGTATTTATTACATTTTATACACAGACCTATCGATCAGGGAATTTATGGATGCTTTCACTGCTGCCTTTCCAACAGTATGTTGAACAGTGAAAATGCACCTGCTTGAGGATCATGCTACAGAACTAGTAGAGGCAACCAAAATGGGTTTTGGCAGTATGGGCGAGCAAGGGGCTGAAGTTATCCATGCACAGTTTAATTCTCTGATGATGATTTACAGCTGCATTCACAGTGTATCCAGTGATGATTCCATTCCTTGGTATGGGTACTGACCAGCTAGCAGAGAGCAAAGTTGGTGAACCCAGGACAGGTGATAGTGTGAAGTTTGAAGGTGAGGATGGATTCCAAACAAGGTGGAAAGGCTCAAACAAGTCATGCAGGAGCATTTTCTGAACTTGTCACCACAATTACGGTCCCTTCGACCTCCACAAGCCAAAAGGAAAAACAACTGGTCCGTCATGAGCACACTGTACGATTAATTAAATGTATAACATGGCGGCAGTTTACAGGGCTTTCGCGAGTGGTTTATCAAGCCACTAAAGCAATGGCCATCTAAGAAAATACAAAAATATTGTAGCTCGCCTTGTCTATGAAGTGCACACAAAGGCTTTAGCCGTTCCCTCTGGCGGATAGTTCAGTCCAAGACCTTTTCTGAGCCCTACCGCAATCGTATAGGCGAGCCTCCGGCAACAAATCCGAGCGCTAAGAAACTGTTGTACCAAGTTGTTGACATCTTTTGGTAGAGCATGGAATGCTAATACTAACCTTATCATTGTTATAAGTGCCACGTGAAGCAGTAACAAAGTGCGAAGCCGTAAACAGAGGCAGGTGGTAACTAAGGACTTAATGGTGTCGTTGCTAGGTAATTAGCAATTCATTGCAGGCGTAGGTTATTGTCCACCGTTTCAATGCAACGTAACCCCCGTGTATGTAAACTATATGCTAATTATCTTTGCGAGCGTTACAGCAGTAGCGATGGTTATTTTTCCATGCGTACAGAGCATCATGACTATCACGCTGTTTATTATATAAAGGAACTTTATAATTGAGCACAACGGAAAATATGCTTTTCGAACGTAATAGTTGCCACCATTTAAAAATACACACTTTTTTTTGGGTTTTTTTAATTTATTTTAATGAAAGGCTATCTGTTTTCTTGTTGTGTGACCAATCACAAGACGGAACGCCATGCCGTTACTAAACTACATCGCATCGAAGCGCTCGTGTTTTAGTCTTAAAGAAACCCTTCTAATGTGTTAATTGTGCACTAAACAAACTTATAGTTGGCCACACATAATGAATTTAATTACTAGATGTACAATAGAAAGAATATTCCCCTTTTCAATGACTGCAAACTAAACAAGTCTGTCACCCTCTCCCTCATAGTCCACCATGTCACCCTCCTCCCTCATGGTCCACCATGTCACCCTCCTCCCTCACGGTCCATCTGTGTCACCCTCTCCCTCATAGTCCACCATGTCACCCTCCTCCCTCATGGCCCACCATGAAGCCCTCCTCCCTCATGGTCCACCATGTCACCCACCTCCCTTACCCCTCCCTTATGATCCACCTTGTCACCCTCCTCCCTCACCCCTCCCACATGGTCTACCATGTCACCCTCCTCACCTCTCCCTCATGGTCCACCATGCCACCCTCTCCCTCATGGTCCACCATGTCACCCTCCTCCCTCATGGCCCATCATGTCACCCTCCTCCCTCATGATCCACCACGTCACCCTCCTGTGCTGTGCAGCTTATGTGTTCATGTGGAAGGTTGACATGAAGGGCCATGAGGGAGGAGGGTGACATGGTGGACCATGAGGGAGGAGGGTGACATGGTGGACTATGAGGGAGAGGGTGACATGGTGGACCATGAGGGAGAGGGTGACACAGGCTTGTTTAGTTTGCAGTCATTGAAAAGGGGAATATTCTTTCTATTGTACATCTAGTAATTAAATTCATTATGTGTGGCCAACTATAAGTTTGTTTAGTGCACAATTAACACATTAAAAGGGTTTCTTTAAGACTAAAACACGAGCGCTTCGATGCGATATAGTTTAGTAACGGCTTGGCGTTCCGTCTTGCGATTGGAAATACAACAAGCCATGCAAACAGATAGCCTTTCATTAAAATAAAAAAAAACCAAAAAAAAAGTGTGTATTTTTAAATGGTGGCAACTATTAAGCTCGAAATAGATATTTTCCGTTGTGCTCAACTATGACGTTCCTTTATATATTAAACAGCGTGATAGTCATGATGTTCTGTACGCACGGAAAAATAACCATCGCTACTGCTGTAACGCTCGCAAAGATAATTAGCATTGTTTACATATGTGGTCAACTTTTTCACACCTAATAACTTGCGAACAATTGATACTTAAAAGTTAGTATAATACATAAACATACACAGGGTAATAGCCGCACTCATCCACAAAACTGCTTCCAAAAATGAAACTTATGTGTGTTGAATCGATATAGAATGACCCACATGTAGTTGTGAGTGTTGTGTATATATGAGCGTGTGAGTGTGTAAATGGATGCATGTAATGGAATATGGGACATGAGGCATGGTACGTCATGATGTGGCAGGTACTGTGAGACAGGAACAAATAGTCCAGTACATACAACAAATTTATCCAGCACATACAACCAATGGGGGTAGGAGTTGGGAGGTGGGCCTTCCTCTGAAAAAATTGTTGGGGCCTTTGCCCCCATAGCCTCCATGCTCCTATACCACTATGTACAGAACACACAATCCAGTTACACACGTGAATAACACATCAGTCAGAATACAAATAGTTGAGAAAGAGGGTTGTATAGTAGGCCAGTGAAAGTACTGTAACCGAAAGACATAGAAAAAAAGTTCAACTAGACAAAGCTTATGAGTGAATCCATGTAGCACATAACAATTTACAGGGTGCACAGCAAGGGGAAAGAATAGTGGAAAGAGTGTGTATAAGTGTGACGTGTGTATGGGTGTGTGTGCCAGCCATGCAGATGAAATGGAAAACGGTGGGCGTTTAAAATATATGTGCCAGCAGAACGCAAATCCCGACAATAAGGAAGGGTTACATGTTCCAGCCTAGCTGCATGTGTCTTTAACTCGACCACGCCTCTCCCATTATAGCCTAGCTGATATACCGTGCACTATATATCATGGCTCTGACGTATAGGTTGTAAGCCTATGAATGGCCACGCAATGAGTGGCACCCAAAGAGTATGACCGAATCGACAGGACACATAATGTTGTGCGCGCGTATCGGTACTGGTAATACGTACCGTGATTTTTGTATGGTGACGGTAACTGAATCCCACACATTTCGATCGCTTAACGAATCTTGTCCATTATAGAAGAGAACCACTGACGTTTGTAAGAATGGTGGTACTTCAGTTGTACAGGTTAATACAGTGGCATGGGCACGGGAGGTTATTGTATATTCATGTCTCGGAGTAGCGGCATAGATTATTTAGACAGGGATTGGAAACGGATCACGTGCACGCCAATTAACAGCTCCATCTGTGTTATAGCGGAAGATAGGTTATTGTAATAGTTATTAAGTCTGGAATGGCAAAATGAGTAGCAAGAAACCAACCTTCAAACCCCGTTAAAAGTAGCCACAGGCCCAGAAAGGACAGCAGTCTTACTCTATTCGTGCCGTGTCCCAAATGATTGACGCGATGTAAAGCCAACTTTTTAAAACCTCATATCAACACTCCCTGGCTTAGTGCATAGCCCAGTTCTATCGCAAAATGAGTTCACTAGAGGTTGAAACCTCCGTTAATACTATTTTTAAAAGAAGCTATACGCCCAGAACTGACAGTATTCTATAGGCTATTCGCGCCGTATCCCTAATGATTGACCTGAGAGTCGATGTAAAGCCAACTCTTTATAACCTCATACCAACACTCCCTGGCATAGCCCATAGCTCAGTCTATCGTAAAATGAGTGCACTAGAGGAAAAAACCTTCAAACTCCGCTAATACTATATACAAAAGTAGCTATATGCCCAGAACTGCCAGTACGGCCTATAGTCTATTCGTGCCGTGTCCCTAATGATTGACGCGATAGTCGATGTACAGCGAACTTTTTATAACGTCATACCAACACTCCCTGGCTTAGTCCATAGCCCAGTTCTATCGCAAAATGAGTGCACTAGAGGATGAAACCTTCAAACCGCGTTTACACTATTTACAAAAGTAGTTATACGCCCAGAACTGCCTGTATGTCTAAAACGCTGTTTCGTGCCACGTTATGTTTTCAAAGCTAGGGGAAAGGGCAAAACCTATCCAGTTCTATTCAGATTGCTACGAAGAACTTATTTACAAAAAATCAAGGTCAAAAAACGTACAGAACAGTTTTTGCACGCCCAGAAAGGATTCACATAGCTTCATTTCTCAGTTTTTATTAAAAGCTCCCGAAGATTCGTTCACTAGAACTTCAAACACGTTTCTAGACAAACCTCACCTTTCATGAATTGGGTGGAATACATTCGAGACTCTACATACTAGTAATACGGATTTCACCAAAATCAGCTATAAGACATTTTCCCGCCAAACTCAAAAGGTGCTATCCATTATAATATTGACGGCGCATAGCCTTCTACCGTAAAATGTATGGCTCACGTGACCCGTTTCCAATCCCTGTCTAAATAATCTATGCGTAGACGAACCTCATTAATAAACCACCAACTTTGGAGCTATTTTATGCAAAAATCAGTGAAGCAGAATACAAACCAGTACTTGAATGGTGCTGCACACATATTTAAAATACTTTGTAAGTAAAGGCGCAGTTGAAAATGGCTGGTTATAAGATGCTACAACCTGTGCGCATAAAAGGATTTAACGAGGGGTTAATAATAGCAGGTTTTCTAAGCGGTGGTACTCCCAATCCTCCCAATAGATAAGCTTCAAAACCGTTTCACCAGGCAAGCGAGCTGCGGTGAGTATTTCTATGAATGAAATAAGTTACTACGCGGTCTGTAATGGGTCTTAATTCCTATTCGACCAAGATGAATAATCGAACCGCACACCACAGGATCTATGGCGCCTGCAGTACACTGGTGCAAATTGGATGAGTTGTGTAGGGTGTGTGGGTGCAAACTACACAAAGTTAGCACAAAACCAGCAGTATCAGTGTGCTGCGTTTAGTGAGGAGCTGTTGTCAGCATTTCATATTGCAACAACCAAGGATTGCTTTCAGATCCACCCACCAATGTTTTGCAACAAGTGCTACAGTACCTCACTATGAAGCATGTCACAACAGCTGCCATACACAAAAAACTTTACAAGTGTGGTCTAAAACCTTATGACTGGTACAACCATACAATCCACAGCTGTAAGGCATGTACTGCAATTGTACAAAGGGAAATCCCCTTACATATATAGGGATGCGTATGCCTCCAAAAGCACGATGGCCCCTAGCACGATGGCTATGACACCAGTCCATTGGAGTGCACACAACTAAAGCCAGCGTCCAGAATGGTTCAGCTGCTGCTAAATGACGTGATGGTTTAGTGTGCATCATGCAAGAGGAATGTGAGAGCTGTTGATTATGACACACGCACTTGCACTGATGAGGTCAACAGAGAGGAAATGCAGCTTGTGCATACCGTTGTGCACAGAATGTTGGATGCTTCAAAGGAGAACTGCATTCACATTCCAACTGGAGGAACAGTAAGTGATAATCAATACAGATTGTTGTTATTTAACAGCCATTGACGTTGGCTTGTGTGAAAGTGCCAAAAGCCCTCATCACACAGTTGAGCAAATACACACGTACGCGTCGTGTGCTTGAGCTTCAACAGACACGCAACATCTTAAGTGGCAGCTCTGATGATTCTGTCATCCTCATTGAGGATGAAGTCAGAGCACTGAGTGCAGTCCAAAGGCAGCAGCTGCTCCACAGTGCTGGGATCCAGCTCAATATAGAGCCAACACAAGGGCTTGCTATCAAATCCATGATTGGCTTACCATGGTACAGGCTGAGAACCCTCAGCAGGTACATGTAAAGGAAGAAAATACAATGGTGCACATCTATTTGAATTTCAATTTCAGATGTTGAAACACTCTGGTATCAGCTTTGGTAGTGAGCGGAAACATCGTGCCCTCTGCAGAGAGCTGATAGGAGACAACTTTGAGGTAGAGCTTGCTCCATTCTCTTTCAAGTTGGCTGATGGTGGTGAAGAAATCAGAGGGGCAGCTCATGCCAATACACCCAAAATTAACGCACGAATCTTCGTTAAAAAGCAACTTATTCTGACGTCCATAACTCCCACATAAAATCGAGTAGTAACGTATTGACAACAAAATGTCAAACAACAAGTTCAGTTTACTATCCCATACCTTTTTCACACCAAATCATTGGGAGGTTTAGCCAAAAACACGAAATGTTCACACGACGTCTCACGAGGATCCTTCCGTATTAATTTGTGTAGCGAAAGTACAAAATGTTTTTATGACAAGAAAAATGTACCGACGTTATACTAACTGCTTTCTCTGTGCACACGTCCTGTTACTTCGTGAAACCAGGCGATTACAAGCCTAGACAAAAAGGTTTTTTCCAAGGTAGGCGTTGCTACGGAACAAATGAGCCATGTTGCTAGGTACTTAATATTCACAGCGGGCGTGGACCTAATGTCCACGTTTCAATGTAATTGTAACAGCCGTGATAGGGGCTTCTAACGAGCACGTTTTAAAGTGGGCAGCTAGCTTTAAAACGGGCCAAATTTAAATCGGGCAGTGACATGCGTCTTTATCTTAAAGGAACATACACGCCGGGCGTTACTAAATAGACATCATGCCACTAAACACAAGTGTTTGCACTGGATCATGTGCCGAACAGAAGTCCCTTCCTCGTTCTTCCTAATTCTTATAAGCAAAAAGTGGAGCTGGTTACATTACAGTATCTCAGAACTTTGATGCTGGGTATTGCCAGTGTGATATGTACATTATAGTTGTAAATAATTCATCTTATATTCTCTCAGAAAGACAACTGTTTGACTTCAACAGCCAACAGTCACATCATCCCGGGATAGCTGTCAACACCTGAACCACAAGACACCACTCTTCTGAAACTGCAATAGCATCTGTTGCATCTGTGTCCACATAATAAGACTCCCAAAGCGATCAGTCACATCAGGAGCTTGTAAATAACTAGTACTCAAGGTATCAATGGTTATAATTTTCTTAAAGGGCTTTTTTTTCTAGCACCACTACATCTGTAGTTGCGGAAGCAAGTGAAGATGATTGGACAACTGACTGTTAAGCATTCTTAATAAAAAATTTATTCACAAGGCTCTGCAGTGTTGCAGTGGTTATTCCTCTACAGAAACATGAATTCACATGCAAATACGGATGCATTGTGGTCATGGAACGTCCATCTGAAGAAATGAAGAGATTGAAGAATATCATAAGCTGGAACTACTATCAGCTGGAGCAGCATTTCGAGAAGCTACCTCATGGGACCCAGTGCTAGCAAAAGTTTGTACAAGCAGGGTCACGTGGATCAGGAAGAGATGTTGAAACCATATACAAAAAGACAACTGCAGCTTTTTTAACTGAACAGGGTCGTCCCACCAACTTTTGTAGGACAAGATCCTAGAAGAGCTACATGGAGGTCACATTGGAGATACACGTTTCTGTCGGTTGAATGATGAATTAGACAAAACTAAGCTCCCTCCAGCAATTGGAGTAGCCATGTGGTGGGGTGTATATATGGCTGTGAAAAAGTGTTGTGCACTTAAGCAAGTTCCATTGCTTTTTCACGGTATTGTTGCTGAGCTAGTGGAGGAGGTGAGGCAACTACAAGACGAAGTCAAGACTGGTCAGAAGGAGACGTCCCAAAAGCTAGCCAGGAATGGCTGAAAAGATACCTACACGTTCAAACGGAAGGCCAACGAGATCCAGTACTGGTTCAATGAGGAGGTCAAGGACACGCTGGATGAGGCAGAGGCAGTAGTTTCCAAGGCAGAGCCTATAGCCAAGCGGCACGCTCTTGAAAAAATCAAAGAGGCTTTGGCGGAAGACGTGTTTTCAGCAGGCGATTGGACATTACTTTGTGACCTGCAGAAGCCAGAACTACAGCAGCTTGCAGCAGGATTGCTTGATGCTGTACTAAGTGGTAGGGCTACTATTAACTACTAAGAAATACCTTGGTGCGTTTCAGAGGTGGAAGGTATGGGCAGAGTCAATGGAAATAGTTTCCCCGTAAAGGTTATGCATCTGGAGCTGTATATGCAGCACCTTTGTACATCAAAGCATTCTAGGTCAGCAGCAGTAGAAGAGGTGGTGCATGCATTGGCATGGGTGCACAAGATGGCGGGTATACGATTAGACCAGTCCGTGCTAGAGGGTTTGAGATGAATACTAAGCAAGCCTAAGGTTAAGAAGGAGCCAGTGTCCTTAGAAATATTGCAAGCCATGGTAGAGGCTGCTGGGCCGGCTCCTTCACTCTCTGATGTTAGGCTGCTTGGTGTGTTTGGTAGCATTTGCTGGTTTTCTCCAGTGTGATCAGTTGATAAAGCTAAAAAGGCCAATTTCAGATCATTTCTTTAAAACGACTGAGCAATTCAGATAGCGATCGGCCATTTGGCCGATTGGGTTTTACATGAATAATATTTACCTTTGCAATACCTCTGGATGTGTCATTAACACAATACAGTCCACACACACGCTCACCAGATGTGTTGGTGATATTCAGAACCATCTCAGTGGGCATGCCAGCTTTGCAATCTAGCACTTCTCCATGTGATTTGTACTGCTTCCCATTCAATTTCATAACTGAAAGAGAAAATATATCACAGTGAGTTGACTGAAATGGAAACACATGTCCCAAAAAGACACCCTCCAAAAAGGTACAGCCATCAGAATACACAATGGTTTATTTACCACAGGATTTGTTAACTTTCAGATTTTTCTCAATGCACAATTGAACTTCAGACCGCTTGCCTGAAGGATGTGAGAAGGTCAATGAAAGGAAGATATTGGCAGTGTTCGGTGCCCTGCATTCTTTGACAAGGACCTCAGAAGGTAGATGAGATTTGTGGTCCACTGAGGATGGTCTCTTTTCTGCTCCTCGTTTTGGGGAGCGATATGGCCTGTCACGAAATCGCTTTGAAATTTTACTTAGATGCCTATCATTCTGCCCTGAAGATGAGAATAACAGTGATAAATGGTCATCAGTTCGCCGCTTGATCGAATGCTTCAATCAGTGAAGAGTAGAGAGGTTCTATCCTGGGTGGCAGTTGTGCGTAGATGAGTCTGTGTCGTCATGGAGAGGAAAAGATGGTGATTTTTGTTCGGATGGAATGCCCCATGTGACACGAATAGACAGGAAGCCAAAAGGAGTGGGATATGAGATGAAGAATAGTGCAGATGCATGCTGACACAACTTACCAAGCCATGACATGGCTCTGGGAGAGCTATAAGTGCAGATTCTGCCTTCGCTAGTGTCACCACAGCTGTTGCTTGTAGAAAGAATGGTATGCACTTCCCAGGATTAGTAAAGACAGCAACTCGAATGTTTCCTAAGCTGTATCTTGATGAGGTAGAATTCAGAGAACTAGGTGATGATGTCACACTAACATCCAGTGTAGAAGGCCATAACATCATGGCCCATGCATGGGGGGATAAAGTTAGAAAGTGTTTTGTGTCCACACATTCTACAACTCTCCCTGGTAAGCCATCCAACAAGCGCAGATGGAGAGAGATGCTTGATGAAGATGGGGAGGAGGTAGAACAGACGGAAGTATTAAACAAAACTGTCAAGCGAAAGAAGATTGTTGAATCCTATTTTGATGCAGCATCGATTATAGACATCAACAATCACATGCGTCAAGGAGGCCTGGCACTGGAAACAGCATGGCGAACCCAGTCTTGGACAAACCGTGTTGTGGCAACAGTTCTTGGGATTGTGTAAACTGATGCATACCTCTTGTACAAGAAGTTCCACCCAGGAAGCAGTATGCTGAGCCACTCCGACTTCACTGAAGCTGTTGCCAAAGCCTTGCTAATGCAGACAAGCATAGGCACACAGGCTAACCATCATACAAGGCTTGAAAGTTAAAATGAGCATTTGCTACATAATTTTGTACCACTAAAGTCTCTTCCATTATACAACAAGGATTCTGAACTGTGCACTGCTACTTATGCAAGCAGACTATGCAGTGTTTGTAGGAGCCCCTGCAAGAACTGTTGTTCAGATGAATCGTGGCTCTATGTGGACTGCGATCAAAGCAAGGAAGCAATTGTCTAGTAAAGCATATTGCATGCAGATGCTGCATTGTAAATATAGCGGTGCCTTGCATACACCCAAATTGTATTGACCTTGTCTTTGCTTCGAACCCATGTTTAATCCATGACTTAGCAGTTGTTGAGCCTTTCTCCAGTACCTGTGATCATAACGCAGTGGACTTCTCAATCCTTTGTCCTGGTATACCGAAACCCAATCATAGTACTTGTTTTCGAGACTTTAGACATGCTGACTACCCTTCTCTTATATCGTATCTATCAGGTGTTGATTGGTTATTACTCTACAATACCAGTCTAAATGCAGATGAATTCTGGACTAGAATATCACAAGTTTTGGAGTATTCAGTCTCTCAATTTGTACCCCTTTCTCATATTCATCCTAGGAAATCTTCTGTTCCAAAGCACATTCGTTCCTTACTTCTAAAGAAAAAATACTGGTACCCCAAAAATAAGCTGATATATCGACAGTATGCTAAACAATATGATGATGCAGTCAAGTCTTATTACTCTTTAAGGGAGCTTGATATTGCTAAAAGCAAGAACATATCAAGATTTTATGCCTATGCTAACTCCAAACTTAAAAATAGTGTGGGTATACCTCCACTATTGAGTGATGATGGTACTTTGACTATTGAAGATTGTGACAAATGTGAACTTCTCAATAAATACTTTGTTTCTGTTTTTACTAAAGACAATGGCAAACCCCAACATTTTCCTCTTCGTATACAAAGTACAAAGTCTCTAAATATCATTAGTTTTACTTATGACAAAGTGTTGAGATCTCTTAGGATCCTACCAAACAAATGCTCTAAAACTCCTGATGGTTTTCCGGCATTTTTTCTGAAGTCTATTGCTCCCGCAATAGCATTCCCTCTAAGTTGTCTGTTTACTATGTCTATGGAAAGCAGTATCTTACCTGCTGTTTGGAAAGTCGGTTATGTGTGTCCAATTTTTAAAAAGGGTGCTCGTCAACTTCCTAGTAACTATCGCCCTGTTTCTATGACCAGCATATGTTGTAAAGTGATGGAATCTATTATTTCTGAATCAATGGTTCATTTCCTCAGGGTAAATGGTCTGTTATCAAAAGATCAGCATGGTTTTCTACCCAAAAGGTCTACTTGTACTCAACTTTTAGTAACACTAAATGAAATGTCATTGCTATCTGATGCTAAGATGCAGGTTGATGCAGTTTATATAGATTTTGCTAAGGCATTTGATTCCGTCTCGCATCAAAAGCTTCTACTAAAGTTAGAATCTTACGGTTTCCATTCTCATCTGCTTGCTTGGATAAAGTCGTTTCTTAGTAATCGATATCAACATGTCTACATAGGTTCAAATTTGTCGACCCCACTACCTGTCATTAGTGGCGTTCCTCAGGGTTCTGTCTTAGGTCCACTTCTTTTTCTCATATATATTAACGACCTTCCAGATTGTTTGTCATCACCTGTTAAAGCTAAAATCTTCGCTGATGATACTAAAATTTATTTTCATCATTCTACTGGGGATAGATCTCCATTTGTAAGTTCATTATCTGCATTTTGTGATTGGGCATCTAATTGGCAACTTAGCATTGCCTTTCAAAAATGCAATGTCATCTCCTTTGGAAAGCAAATATCTGATACATCATACTCATTATGTGGGATAACCTTAGAGCAAGTATCTTATATTCGTGATCTTGGTGTTTATGTTTCATCAGATTTTAAACCTGGAATTCATTGCTCATCCATAGCAGCCAAAGCGTATTCTAGATGTTCTCTATAACTTCTAAAAGTTTTCATACTAGTGATGTCAGCATTCTATTACGTGTATTTAAAACCTACGTTAGGCCACTTTTAGAATTCAACACTCCAGTCTGGAATCCTTGGCTGTTTAAAGATATTGAACATATAGAAGGAGTACAGCGTTACTTCACACGAGAAATTTATAAACGTGCAAGGCTTCCTCGCATGGATTATGCATCCAGGTTAGCAAGTCTTAATTTGTCATCATTAGAATATCGTCGTGTCTATTTTGACCTTACAATGTGTTACAAAATTGTGAATAAGCTTTTGGATATTGATGCAGCTGAGATGTTTACAGTCATTTCAAACGTTCATTCCACTCGTGGGAATTCATACAGGCTCCAGTCGGTCACCATACCTCGTTATGATTTTCGGCTATATATTTTTTCATCTCGGGTTGTTCCTATTTGGAATTCTTTACCACAACATGTTGTATCTGCAAAGAATATCATCACCTTCATGTGTCGCCTCAAAACTGTAGATCTATCTCCCTTTTGTAAACTGTATCCATTTAAATAGGAAGTATATAAGTGCATTTACACATGCCATTACTTGCCTCTTCAGTGCATTATCTGTACAATGCATTGAGAAATATTATTATTATTGATATACTCTATATACAACATTTACAGTTTTAAGTTACACAATGTTACTAAACAAAAAACAATACACTGGAACGGAGAAGGTGAGGAGACTAACATCCAGTTGCCATTGAACGGGACAGCAGATTATTATTATTATTTATAACAACATTACAGGGAATACAAAAATGAATGTACATGTACTATACAGCAGCAGTAATAGTTATTACATATCATTAGACTACATATAAACTAAGTATGTACTGTATGTACAGTTCCACTCTAAAGCTACACTCTTTAACCTGGAACGCATCTTCTAGACAGGATTGCCCTAGCTACTGACCTCACTAATGAAGTATTCAACCGCCCATAAATCTCTGTCAGGACCTTTGCCTTGGGGCAGTGCAGGGAGATTGAGAGGATGGAAGCTAGTCTAGCGAAGGTGTTCTGGGCCTCTTTACCCCAGTTCCCATACGATTCCACTGCCAGAGGAACGCATACCCACCCTAGCTCCTGACACTTCGGGTCATTGGAAGAGTGCTTTCGGCACTCTGCTTTGTGAGCTGCAACACCTGCTGAATTACACGCGTCATGCAAAGTGGCAGGAGTGAGTGGGGAGGTAACAGTAACATCGAAGGCTGCTGGCTTCGCCCTTTCCCATGCATCGACTAGCACATCAGCTGGACGGGAGTTACTCTGGACTCTTGAAAGGCCTTGACCAACCTCCACTCTTACCGATAGGTGAGCACGACGACAAAACTCTGCAAAGATGTTTCGCAGGCGATTGTGTCTGATGACAACGTCCCCACCATGTCTGCATGATACCGCATGATGTCCGAGAGGATCCAAAGTGATATCGGGGCAGAATGGGCACACTGATTGAATAGAAGAGTTCATACCTAGCCACCACAACACTGCAATTTGGTACTCGGCTGGATCAAGATGCAAGCCCAAACCCACCGAGGGGACAACTGAAAGCCAAGAGCTGGCATGAGGAGCAGAGGCAGAGAGAAGTCTTGCCTTATTGGCAGGAGAGGAAGTCATCAAGATAGACTGAAAAAGATGATCATCCAACTTCTTGCACAAGGCATGCTGGGACAGAGGAGAGGACAAAACAGACTCCACTGTGATGACCTCTGCAGGGGACACAAGGCTGTTGAACTTCGAAATAGCGCTCAACAAGTGGCGATTACTAGCACTACCAAAACCTGAAGAAGACAATGATGAGATGAAGGCAGCACATGAGTGGTAGGATAAAGAACGAAAGCCAAGTCCTCCAAAGCTAAGGCTAAGTTGCGCTTGCTTCCAGTGATCGTCTGCGATGTCAGCTGCTATGCAAATAGAGAAACAACGTCTTACCTCCTCATCAAAGAACTTCAGGGACTCACATGAGAGGCTAGGCGGAGTGGTTCTGGCTAAATGCACTAATTTACAATAACTACCACAAATGCGAAGAAGAGAAGCTGCAACATGAAGGTCAGCGTCAGCCACCTCTACTAGGGCAGTGAGCAGCACCTTAGCCTTGGAACATTTCTCAGCAATGAAGTGAGAGCAATGCAAATAGTCACCTATCGGTACCCCAAGGATCTCTAAGTTAGGCAAAAGAGATGACTTCACAGCTGGTGGAAACAAATGGTTGCCTTGGGGACTGAAAACTTCACATTTGGAGAAATTGATGACAATGCCAATATGAGGTCCCAGTTCTTCAATAAGATGCAAAGCACGTAGGACTGCAGACCTTTTACCTGCAAGCACACCATCATCTAGGTACCATGCCTGAAGCAGAAGTTGTAAACATTCATCATCCGCATCAATGGTAGAAATGAGCTTCTGGAGAACAAGAGCAAACAGCATGGGCCCTAGCGGGTCCCCTTGTTGAACTCCAGATTGTGAACTTAAATGGCCCATGGGATGCCACAATTCTGGGTGAGAGCCATAACACCAAGACACCCAGGGCAGGATTTCAGGGAAAAAAGCTGAGCATTCATCAAGGACTGCCTGTCTAGAAACTAGGTTGAAAGCATTTGTCATGTCCACTTTAAATATGACAAAATCCTCATCCTGCATCCAATGCTCTTCAATGCAATTTCGTAAACTATGGACAATCTTCTCAGCCCCTGCCCTGCAGGCCACTCCAAACTGTAGTGGCTGGAAAAAACTTGAAATCTTCTCCTTGAGAGAGGCACAAATGCACTTTCCAGCCAATCTTCTCAGGGATTCTCCCACAACAATTGGTCTGATATCTGGAGGAGAACCTTCCTTGTCCTTGTTTAGGGCTATTAGCCTACCACCAGCCATGAATTTAGATACTGCTTGAGGAGCCTTTCCTGACACTAAGAGGTTCACCACATCTCTAAGGGAGGAAGTGATTGGAGTTTGGAGTGGGACAGATATTACATCCAAGAGATGTTGGATACGAAGACCAGATGGCCCTGCCGCCGTGTCTTTGGGGAAGGATCTCAAGACTGCTCCAATGTCAAAGTTTGGATCAAGTGAAAAAGAGCCTGCAAGAACGCTTGGAATGATGGGAATTTCAGATGCTGGATTCTTGGCCTTCAATAACTGCCAGGTTGCATCATTATTAGGCGCAATGCCACTGGACAGCAGGGTCCGGCAAGCTTTTCCCAACATTCCACATCTACCAAAGGATACAGCCATGTCAACTGGTTTGCTTTGAGAGTTTTGATTCTTAGCAGATCCATCCCTCAGCTCATTAGCCCGACCTTTAGCCATATTCCAGAGACAAGTCAAGTCATTGTTGGCCCACAGGTTGCACAGGAAATCTATTGGCTGCAGCTTTTCGTGGCGTCCACCACGCTTTGTGGAAGGCAGAACACACTTAGGGAGCATAAATAATTTGAGCCATGCTTCCTCCGTATTTTCCTTTATGACACACCTCAAAGCTGATGACAGTGCTTTGGCAAAGGCTGGTCTTGACTTAGACGGAATGAACCGTAATGTAGGGAGATTTAATTGGCAGACTTCTTCAAAGGTGGGAAGGGTCACAGATGGTTGAGTGTTGAAGGACAAGCCATTGGAATTTAAAGGTTCGTTTGCTAACTGAGGTAGTGTAATCTCGACACCTGAGCATTTCCTGGAGTGAGAAGACATTCTTGAATTAGCGACTGGCTGGGAGCAGTGGGAGCATATGTATGAGTCATTTTCCTCTAGCCATGAGATAGGAACCGCACCTGGTAGAATGCCTTGAGCATGGAGGGACATGTGAGCACGCCACATGGAGGGAGCAATGAAACCTAAACACCCCTCCACAACACAGTGCTTCTTAGATCGAGCTCTAGAGGATAACCTATCTTTTGAAGCTTGGGATTCAGCGTTGGCATCTGATTGACTAGAAGATTGCCCCAATAGTGCCAAGGATAAAGAATGGCCTGACTGGTAAGGTCTAACTGTGGTTGGTTGTTGGGCCAATTGAATGTCATTAGAGGGCAACTGTGGCTCCGATTGACTAGCAATGAATACCTGCTGGGAATGCAATGTTTCAATGGGTAGCGACTGTGACGGACTAATGTCTGCAATGGACAACAGCGGCAGCGGGGAAGAAAGTAGGGGGGGTAGCACAGGTCGTTGCGATTCGGAAGGTGTTAAAGACGAAGGCTGGGAAGTTGCGGCGGAGGGCCGATGATCTTGCGAGGTAGCAGCAAGAGGCTGCGAAGCGGTGGCATTCGATGAATTCCCGCAGTGACCTTGTTTGCCCGCATGACAACTAGTACAAATTCGTCCTTTCTTAACGCACTCGCACGAACTGCAACGAGCGTTTGGACCATTGCACCTACAGCACGGCATTAATTATTATTATTATTATTATTATTATTATTATTAAATGTTATGCTTCTCAAAAAGTTCATTTTTAAAAAATCCTATTTTTTGCATGCAATTACTCCTTATTATTAGTAGTCTAACCCCAAAATTTCAGAGTAGGGCAACGCTGAGTTTTTAAAGAATCCCCGGGAACTGCGTTAGCCATGTATGGGTTCAATGATTGGTGCTAAGTGGGCGCGTTGACCATCATATATTCATTGCTCCAAAATCATAACAATCAAACTACAAACAGTTATTGCACTCATATGCTTCCTTTCTTGTTTATCAGGAGGCGGAGTCTCATCTCCAGGAGTAGTTATATCGACGCTTTCTTCACACCTGCGTTGCGCTATGGTGGCGAACGCAAGTAGATACCATTATTTGTACAACGAGCAGCCTTACGGGGTGTAACAATCTGTAGCCAGGTCTTAGCGGCAAATTGCTTCAGCACTCCTGCCGCTCTATCCTCACCTGTGATGCCGGGGGATGAAGAAAAGCGCCACTCTGATTCCACTCTGATTCCGTTTGCGCACTCGACATGGGGACAATATTGCTTTTTGAAGGATACGCAGCATCGAGCAATTTATACTCACGCTACGCTAATGAGCCTGCAGTGGGCAGGCTTTATTGTTTCTTTGTTTAATTTGACAAGCCATTTTGTTCACTCGAGCTCAAACAGCTAGCGCTATAGGCCTCTTTGTTTGCATTGTGACCGGTTGGCAGGCTCTACAGTGGCGGATACAGGGGGGGGGGGTTCCGGGGGTCGTAACCCCCCCCCCCCTCAGGGCCAAGCATGAAATTATTATATCACGTGCACTGTTTATGAATATCATATTGTACCCCACGTGTCTTTTTGTCAGCAGTTCGCGCGCGATGAAACGATCAACGTCAATTTTGGCATATTTCCCAGTGGCGGATCCAGGGGGGGGGGGGGGGGGGTCCAGGGTGTCTGGACCCCTCCCTCGAACCTGAATATGAATATAATTAGCATATGACGTGTCGCACGTGAGATATACATTTCTACGGAGTGCACTTCGTGAAGTTGCTAAATAGCTTATCTTATTGCTTATTCATTGGTTAGTACTATATTTTAGTTCTGTAAATTGCGAGATACGTAGTAGGCTGGTATTTATACGTAAGATAAATGTATTCCAAAATGCTGACCCACGGTCGTTTCTTTTCCGCAGTTATTTTGATTCGTGCTCTATTATTAGTACCATCAAGGTTGAATGCACCTTGCTGCAAGACCATTGCAAATTAAAATTTTAAATTATAAATTTTAACAAAGAAACTAAGCCGGCGCATGTAACGTACAATGCAAATCTGCGACGAAACACACTAGCCGTATAAATCCGCAAAACCACAATAGCCTGGAAACCATTACGTAACGGAGTGGCACGCATTTATTGGTTGTGATTGTTTCCGTTTCTAATCCCCCTAAATGTACAATCTGTGGAATGTGTACAAAACAATTTTTCGGTAAATTTTAAGTGGTTCAAATAGCAAAGGAAACCGCATGCATGTAACAACACAGCCATTTAAATCCATAAGACTACAATAGCCTGGAAATCCGGCAGAATGTAACGGAGTGTCACTCATTTATTGGTGTTGATTGCCTTAGTTTCCAATCCCCGGCCCCCTTACATGTACAATCTGTGGAAAAATTGGAATGCGCACCAAAAAAATTTTCGCGCGCGAAGCGCGCGCCCCTCCTCCTCATCAATTATTCATATCGGACCCCCCCCTCGCCAAAATCCTGCATCCGCCCCTGCTCTATTATCTTTGTTGTTTTTACACTACTGTTTCAATACATTGAAACGTGGGTCAAAAAGACCTACGCCCAGAAATATTGAAATGGTTGCGTGTGCTTAGCAACGAAATATTGCAATCGAACAACGTTGGAATGTGCGCTACTCTTTTTTAACACAATACTTGGTAATTTGACGCTGTTTTATGGTTATAAAACTTGTACTCTATCTGACACCACAAGTATCATGATCGTAGCTTAAACCAATCGAACACTGTGCGACTTCAAACATATACCTATTTAGCAGTACGTCATTACTCATTGGCTTGTGTACAAACTGAGGAAGTTTTCTGGCTCCAACGGCGCACAGCGTTGTATTGTACATGGAGTGAACTTGATATTTTTTTTGTTTTCGAAGTGGCTCTGTTATACGTTTTGAAGTTAACAGTTCGTGCAAGAGACCTAGCAACTAGGTCAAAACGGTTAATCAGTATAGTACTACGTTAGAGTTGTGCACGGACTGTTTTATACAACAGACACTGGCATTTTAGAAAATGAAAGGTTCTAATGTCCATGCATGCTCGAATGGCCTCACATACTGGCCCTGACCCCATGTATAACCAGCCCTACCCCCACAACCCAACCCTGGGCCCATGTACAACTGTGCTACCCTGGCCTCATAAATGCACAACCCCATGCACAACCAGCTCTGGCTGCACAACCAGCTCTGGCACCACAACCAGCTCTGGCTCCACAACCAGCCCTGGCTCCACAACCAGCCCTGACCCCAAACCAGCCCTGGCCCTACAGTCAGCCCTGCATGGTTCCACAGCCAGCCCTGGCTTCACAACCAGCTCTGGCACCACAACCAGCCCTGGCCCCACAACCAGCCCGGGCCCCACAACCAGCTCTGGCTCCATGCCGGACCCATAACCAGCTCTGGCCCACAACCAGCCCTTGCTCCACAACCTCCCCTGGCTCCACAACCAGCTCTGGCCCCACAACCAGCCCTGGCCCCCACAGTCAGCCCTGGTTCCACAACCAGCTCTGGTTCCACAACCAGCCCTGGCTCCACAACCAGCCCTGGCCCCACAACCAGCTCTGGCTCCATGCCGGACCCACAACCAGCTCTGGCTCCACAACCAGCCCTGGCTCCACAACCAGCCCTGGCCCCACAACCAACCCTGCCTCACAACCAGCTCTGGCCCCACAACCAGCTCTGGCACCACAACTAGCTCTGGCTCTGGTCAGCTCTGGCACAACTAGCTCTGTCAGCACTGGTCCACAACTAGCTTTGGCTCCTCAACCAGATGCACACAACCATGCAGCTAGCTGCATGCACAACCTGCTCTCAGTGGCTCTTAAAACACTTCTTAAGGATGATTTATATAAAAATATTATAAATAATTGTGTTTTTTTTCTGTATTCCTGTGCATGCATATAGCTGTGATCTGTGTGTATGTGTGTGTGTGCATGTGTGTGTACATGTGTGTGTGCATGTGTGTGTGTGTGGTAAGGAATTAATGGACAAACGCATGTATTTTTACTTAATGGATATGCCATTGTATTAACATGCATGCATGTTGCATGTGTAGGGGGGCGTGTCACTAAGTCAGGTCGAAGCGGCCGGGAGGGTATAAAGTACAGTCAACTGTGAGCTTTGAACAATCGCATAGTACTTTGAATGCAATAAAGTGCATCCACACTATTAAGGAAAGCATCTCTCTCAAGACAGTATTCCAGTCTACCATCACAGGAAAAAAAGTTAGGAATACTACAGAGAAATACCACGGTTTACTACTGCAGTAATAATTATACAGCAGTCTTACATTACTTTGCACCAACTGATATCGCTGTTATTTTAAATGCTGCAAATATCTAGCTAATGCTACAAAATGTCATAGAACGCATTGAGGACCATTGTAACTGGCGTTGAAACAATTGCATTCTGATGTAAATGATGAAATGCAACGATTTACCACAAATGTCGAAATACAGTCACGTGAGAAAATTCTTATCTTTAGCCTCGTTCGCAGACACACAATTCAAATCGTTGGGCGCGGCCCAACATGCATCTGCGCAGGCGCTAAGGTCGTACTATGAAGCGGGAACTCCTTTCGAATTTAAAATCTAGGATGCGCGGGGTGGCAAGGGGCTGGGGGGGGGGGGGGGCACACACAGTTTGCTTGTATCAAAGTGGTAAGATGATACACATTTGCTTCTGTGCGTTTTACTGTCCGAGCTTTCATTTTGTCCAGAAAAATGTAAAAGGTTTTAACCGATTCCGGCCAGATTAATTATCCGCAATTGCGCACCCATACGGCCGTAAATTTTTTTCATTCTTAACGGGCGAGCGTCGAGTGGCATATAGGAGCAGAAGAAAGCGGTATGGGTAAGTAACATTCAACCATTAGTATACACTCCCCGGCATATTATGGTACTCGTGTTTGGTCACGATCGCTGTTTTGTCTGGGTCGCGTGCGTGTACAAATTACGCATTATGGTACTACTTTAAGCAGAGAACAAACATCCATTTCTTCAGGCGGAATAAGAAGTAAGTGAACTTTTCTAGTGTATCTTGTAATAAAAGGTATGGTTTTCTTACGCTAGTGAGCGAATAACGTTAGCAGCAGCTACATAATTTCGAGGTATGTTCTAATTGATGCGCGCGTGCTGTTTCCTGTTTGAATCCGCACCCTCGTCATTGATGAATTGTGGATGGTGTGTTTAATAGTCAGGGAGTGTTGTAGGTTGTGTTCGAGTACTGCTGACATGGTTGGTACATGTATGTGGGGTTGATTATTATTGGTGAGTGGAAGCTTTTGTGTGGTGTGGGATGCTGGAGGCTTGTAGGTAGTGTATGCGTATTGTGGCTTTTTGGAGGAGGATGTGTGGGGTTTGCAAGTATTGAGGCTTATAGGGTTTTGTGTTAGAGGATTGTAGAGTGTGTGTGGGTGTAGAAGGTTTGTGTGTGTTGGTGTCAAAGGTTGTATGTGTCGAAGGTTTGTGTGAGTGTTGGAAGCTTGTAGGTGTGTTTGGGTTTGGAAGGCTTATAGGGTGTGTGGGCGCCAAAGAACAAAACAGTACTGGTTTGGAGCGCTTCCTGTTGTTCAGCACAATTCTAACTTGTTCAGAGGCCTTCAAATCATCAAGTACAACAGAAGACAATTTGTCTTCCAAAACAAATGTCTCGTAATACGCAGTTACTTTAGAATTTGAAGTTATTTTCTGCCGCAGAGCCTTAAACACCCACACGCAAGCCTTTGACACCCCCACACACACAAGCCTTCGTAAACCCACACACCCTACAAGCCTTTGACACCCACACACACACACACTACAAGATTTCAACACCTACCAACACACACCCTAGAAACCTCGTGTGTGTGGGGGTGTCAAAGGCTTGTGTGTGGGTGTTTAAGGCTCTGCGGCAGAAAATAACTTCAAATTCTAAAGTAACTGCGTATTACGAGACATTTGTTTTGGAAGACAAATTGTCTTCTGTTGTACTCGATGATTTGAAGGCCTCTGAACAAGTTAGAATTGTGCTGAACAATAAGAAGCGCTCCAAACCAGTACTGTTTTGTTCTTTGGCGTATATCTGTTTGCATATCACTTGTGTATCATTGTAAGTGCATGTTTATCTCTCTCTGATTTCTGCAGGTGTCCCCATTTTCACTTCCAACGTCTTCAGTTGCTATTACTGTAAGTGCTATGATTACAATTCCTGCTTTGAATGCCATTTAATTGTAGGTGTCACATTTTAGCCCTACTTTTGCTGGTGATCAGGTAAATTTCCAGGATGTAAATTGTCAAAGTGTTCATAGATTTATTCCCCCAGTTGACATCTGATTTCTACAAATCTACAAAGTAGCTAAGTTGCAAATTTTAGTTCACAAACTAACTCCTGTATCCGATATTCCAGAGCTTTTACTCCAAGTCAACCTGTTCCCATGCAAAAAATGACCCCATCACGTCCTCCAATGAAGGTCTCTGCATGCAGAAGCATCAACTCTCTACCCGTGCAACAGTCATTAGAGGTACAGTATTTTTTCATGCTGTGATGACCTATCTGGATAACATGTGCAGGGTGATCAGCCAGAGAAAGGAGCAGGAATATTTGAGGTGAGTGTAAAGGCACACTACACCTATCCGTCAGTATATTGATGCCCATGCAAACATCAAATGCCAAGTGCATATGGCAGACCACTTACCTTGTCTCTGTTTTTCAAATTCAACCTGCAGTGATGAAGAATGTGAAAACACAACTAAGTATGAATTGGCTAGGGCCCAAATAATTCAACAGACAAAATGCAAGGTGCATATCGAGTGAGTGCGTGTGAATTCACTCTGCGATTTGGTGGGACCATCACTCAGTTTTAGTTTATTTAACCATTGATGTTATGGAGTTAGGTACAGGGCTGTAGTACAGGTGATCACGGGTTTGAATTCTGACCAATGCATAGTTTTTTTCACCTTTTTGCTTTTTGGGTGAAATCCCCTGCACTTGGTATGAAGGTCACACCTGATTTGGTGTGTCCTACCTTCACACCAAATAATTGGGGGCCTTCACACTTTTGATGTTGCTGCTAGACCACTTACCTTGTCCCTGTTTTCAAAGACAACCAGTGATGAAGAACGTGAAAACAGAACTGAGTATAAATTGGCTAGGGCCCGAAAAATTCAGCAGAATAGAGATGTTCCTAATCAGCAAGAAATGGTATGTTACTGTTCAAATTAACACATTCCTATAACATGACTTTCTTGTAACTTACTACCAGTAATACAATGGATGGTGGTGATGCTGTACTTGTTACATCACAGTGGTGGCATTCACAACAGTGCACGTGTGTGCATTACGGGGATTGTTGCTCAGATTGGCGGGGTTGGAATTCCTAGACCAAAAAAGAACTGCACACTTCAAGAACTTCTAATTTATTTTGGTCATAGAAGAGAAATTAGTACAAATAAATAACCGGCTGGATTGTGTAAAGAGGATGTAATTGTGTTGAAAATGCAATTGATGAAGTTCATTTCTTTATAAAGTTTAGTCCTTGTTAATGTTAATTAATGGCTGCACATTCTCGTTCCCAGACTAATGAGGAATTACTACAGTGCAGTAATGTAAAATCTGGGCACTAGTAACGATATTTGTTGTATTTTCACACACACGCATTGCTCCTGTGAGTCGCTAAAACTATTGCAATACAGCATTACTACAGTAGCAAAGTATGCAAAAGTAGAGCAAATTTTACTACCAATGTAAAAAATACATGCCATGTAAAACACCATTTTTATAGCATTCGCAAATCACAGTTTACATCGGTTTACAACAACATTTACATCAGATCATATGGAACTACTCTAGAACTTCAGGGTAGCAATACAAACATTTTTTCCTGTGCATGCAAAAAAGTCGAATATTCGTACTTTTTGTGCTCGAAAAACTAGCAAGATTATAACAGAGCCACTTTGAAATGTATCGTGATATATAGAACAATGTCAGCACGTAATGTCGGATGGTGTGGCATGTCTGGATAAACTTCCAGACGGGAACACTTTGAATCAGACTAATAGTAGTCTTCCTCACCAATTGCACATGCGTACAATAGAAACACCTCCCCGCAGAGTATAAAAAACTTTCTGCATCTGAGTTAGGTACGTATGTGTACAGAAAGGTCCTTTCTACATGCCTAGACTCTCTATGTTGCTGCGGTTCATTCTGGTTGTGCAAAAAGTGGCTCCAAACAATGCACTAAGATAATGAGTTTAATGACGCCATTATTCCGGTATGTTTAGCATTGTTCCAATTATACCCTTTTTGACCCACTCGGAACAATAGTGATTTAACAAATGAAAATAACTGTTTAGATTGTAATACATTGGTTTGATTGTACAAATTGTTATGATTGTAGGTTTACTTTAGAGCAATGAATATATGATGGTCAACGCACCCACTTAGCACCAATTGTTGAACCCTTACGTGACTAAAGCAGTTCCCTGATACAACAGGGGATTCTTTTTAAAAAACTCAGCGTTGCCCTACTCTGAAATTTTGGGGGTAGACTACTAATAATAAGCACTAATTGCATGCAAAAAATAGGATTTTTTAAAAATGAACTTTTTGAGAAGCGTAACATTTAGTGCTATAATTACTAATAATTACTTCACTTTCAATTTCATAAAATGTCATCATTACGCATAGATAGCCCTATATGCTATAATATATACAACTTTTGTAATTGTATAACAAACAGAACTAGAGATACTTATGTGCAAAATCTGAAAAGTGTTCCAAAAGGTCAAAAGTTCAGCAGCCAATAACTTTGAATAACAATAGCTTAATTAACAGATAATTTGTTAATATCATCTTAAATATGGGATGGACTCATAAAATGAAAACTATCCAAACTAGAAACCATGCTGCCGAAAACCTCGAGGATTAGGTATGGAATGACCCCCGAGGGGATTTTTATACCACATTCACACTACACACTGGTTGTGTCTTGTGGACTAACTGACTTCCTGCATGATTTCATGTATGGTGGAAACAAGGAATTACGGATATTAGGCATTCATTTAATTATAAATATTACAGACCTACATTATTTAGCAAATCTACCTCCTTGAAATTCTGTGCTAAATGTAGATATGTAATATTTATAATTATATGAATGCCTAATATCCGTAATTCCTTGTTTCCTTACTTTTTACTCAATTGCTGTCTACAGATCCTACATCACCAATTTTATTTTAATTAAATTTTTATATCTTGTGTACATATTGATTGACACTAGTACTACACATGCGTAACTTTAGTATCGTGACATGGTCATTACCATCACATGGTTTATAGACATTACAATGAGATTGTTATGACCTTCAACACTTTTAACACCCTAATATAAAGATGTGAACACCTCAGCAATTATTGTATATAATCCTACAGTCTTTGATAAAGACCAAAAGGAGAGTGACATGACTAATGGCACATCAATTATAAATATTAACATCCCAACCAATCATGTTTCAATTAATGCCTATACCATGTAATAGGTATGTATAAACATAGGGGAAACAGTTCTGAATGACTTTTTACTTGGGTCATGATCATCACATGCAGAACTCTCAAAAGGAATAACACCTGAATGCCTATTTAACATCCCAACAAAGCATGCTTCAATGCCTATATATACGATGTGATAAGTATGCATAATCATAGGGGCAACAGTCTGAATGACTTTCTAGTTGGGTATGATTATCACAGCTCTCTCACATAGCACATATCGGATTGAATCATGTAAGATTAAGAACGCGCGTGCATTCAATTCATTTTTTGCATGTATCGAATTTGGAATTAATGCCGGCAGTTACAGCAAAACCTCAAGGTTTGCATCCTATATGATGTAGATGTAAGATTCATAAACAATAGTACTGAATAATGTGCAATACATGCACATCAATGATTTGTTCAGTTATTATTACCTATTAGCGGCCGATCATGTTCAAGTACAGGTGCATACAATTCAACATGCATGTATCGTGGCTCAAAAACATGTGACGGTGCATGAAAAGCATTTTGAGTTGCTAGTCATCTGATCAAACTAATATAGACGGCAAGAAAAGTATTTGTTACTATGCCACGCCCCCACCTTGTGCCATAGATTATATACATATGAGCTGCTCAATGGGGTTACGTGACGCTGGAATACCCTTCACAGCTTCGACCGACTACCGATCGAGCGTCTTACCATAGATTATTTAGACAAATAATCTATGGTCTTACCAATCAGAACACAAATAACACGATGCATGCTAATCACTGATACTGCTTCTTGTACATAATAGCGTCGCAAACCCTAGCTACGCGTTTCCTCAGAAGTGGATTACCGTGAGTATTAGTGCACTTCACAAGCCCCACACATACGTGATACCACAGATAGTTTAGAAAACTATCTACTTGCATGGTGAATTGAATGGTTGAAACGACATATGTCATACATGTAGACTACGTTTATTAACATATTAAATTAATTGCAAGTAATTTTTTTTTTTACAATGAAAATGGATTATTTTTTACATGTACATGTACACAGTGTTAGATACGAGTTAAATAATGAAGTTAAATGATATAGATCAACTAGTTGCTTTCTAGTCCAGAGTGAACCTAGATTCACTGTGCACTAGGTCTACAGGGAGAGGGACACTGCAGGATACACGCCCCTTTGAAGAATGAGCTCCTCTGATGCATAGATTTGGCGCCAAGTATACCACGCGGAGTGGCGATCCGATATCAGGCAGCAGCCAACACACCAGAAAGAACCGGATGATGGATGTCAGGTTAGTCCAAAAAGTACATAAAAATGTTCATAGTTCGTAAATTTTGTTTATGCCAAGACATTTTGACGATGCCTCACCTTGCAAATTGCCAGGACAGCGCAGCGTCTGCGGACTTGGATTTGAGGTATGTTTACCGGCCATGGAATAGCTGCATCAGCAAGTTGTCGCTGATATACTAAGACACATCAATGAAGCTGTATATTGCATCGCAAACAGATGGCGGAGCCCCCACTGATATAGAGGTAAGGCATATCTTATATTTATATTCTAGCAGTCGGAAAGGTTTAGATAATCACTTTAGTTCGGCGTGATGAAGGGTAAGCGATCGTGAGCTTTTTTCTTAATGCAATCACGACCTTTGTATAGCGGCAGAGTCGATGAAGACCTTCACGCTATTGCCGCTACAGTAAAAGGTAGGACCTTCATAATTCTATTTATTCACCATATCCTCCTTTTACTAGGTGGTACAAGCGATCTAAGGGTAATTGAAGGCTATTCAGCTCAACAGCGTAGGTCCTATCACTGTCGCGTTATGCTCATTTCCTGCTGTAGCTTTTGGTAAAAAGGTGTGTGATGCTGACAGAAGAAGAAAGGCTATTGTGGGTGTTAAGCCTTCGAAGAGGACAGCGACGGACTATCGACGTCATGACGTTCTGATAGGCTAATCGAATTGATTGACGCTCTGGATACTCGAAGCAACTTGAAGCACCCCCGAAAAAACAGCGAGGTGAAGGACCGCTACTCCACTTCCGCTTCTCCAACTGTTCATGCTTGGATGGTTGGAGAACTTGAACGTTGACTATTGATTGTATTGTATTGCTTTATTAATTATTATACGCAATCAAGCTAGTATACAACGAACAAAATCGGAGGCGTATCCAATACAGTATACGTCAACGCGTCACGAAGTGGTATCCGGAGACGTTAATTGGGAATCCGCCATAAGCGCACGTGATACATTTGAGGATATCGAAATATACGCAGTGAGAAACTGGTTCTATACGCAACACGCGTATATTCGTGCGTATACTCGATATACGCATGAATATACAATAGCGTATATCCTATTTTTTGCACAGTGTTGATTCTCATGTTTTGTACTACATCTTGATGGCTCAAGTAATTCGGTTGGATATGGATAGAATATATACAGAGCTCTCCCATCCCCATACCACATGCACACACACACACACACCACAACACACACACACACACACACACACACACACGCAATTAAGATTTGGTCGGGCTCGGCACTATAGCGTGTGCACAAGCAACACATACATGCATGCATAAATCTATATACTAGCCGTCACACACGTCCACGTACACTTACGTACGCGTACGCGCGTGCGTCCCCAATCACTCTCACACTATGTATAGTAGTAGCAGCACATGTACGTGCGCGCGTGTACAGCCACACACACGTGTACCCAAAGCGAACAGGGTAGATGATACACTCTACGGAGGGTTGTACGACGGCAGTTCCCCAAGGTCACGTGCCCAGGCATAGGCATCTTCCATAGGCGGATGCAGGATTTTCGGCTGGGTGGTGACATGAATATTAATGAAGGGTGGGGCATGGTAAATTATATACCGTAGCACTCATACGGTGTATTCCCTCTCATACGGTAACGTGTATAGAGCTCTTTCATGGTCACATGACGCGTGGGCTTTAATTGCGTTAATTGATTCATTGTCCGTCATATTGGTGCTCAGTTTACTATGGAAATATATACTTGGTTTTGGTACTTTTGATACGTATAATTCGCGCCCATACTTCTCCATTGTAAAGGAGCACCAATATGGCGGACTAATTAGAAGATGAATGCTATTAAGTCACGCGATGAAAGAGCTCTGTGCAGTCAATTGTCAACTTAAAATGCTACTTTGGCGTTTCATAACACGCGCTACCGAGGACTGGGACATAGAAATGAAATTTAATAAAGTACATGAATTAATTATTGACTGGACCTTGGAGGGGGGTGCCCGGGCACCCTAGGCACCCCCCCCTGGATCCGCCTATGTCTTCTTCTTGAATGACACGAAGAAGATACTACATAGATGCGGTACTGATATCGACAACTTATCATTGTTGATGTATCACTATTGGATCATGTAATTCTAACAACCATGTAGCGAGTTGATGCTTTTATCATGATTGGTACAATTTTTACATCAGTCAATGACGGGGAATGATGACATCATCAAGGTTGATACATTACATTTTGAATTTGGCTGTGTAGCAATCCGACCGTATATTGAATAATTAGCCACGGACCGGACTTGTTTAATCGGACTAGACGGAGGCGGACCGGAGTTTTTGGGACCGACGGACCGAACTTACCAGGACCGGACTTACACCGAGCGGACCGGAAGATTTGACGGACATTTGCCGAACTCCGACTACGGTCCTATTGAATTCCTGTCCGACTACGAATCCGATTCATAAAGTTTTTATTGGCCGATACTGTAAATAAATGAATTCATTAGCAAGAAAACATGGCAGGTACGTACGCTTGATCAGTCTTATATGATGCATGATAAATGTACGATAGAACCATGGTTCCCAATCTATTGTTGACGGAGCACATCGAGATCACGTGATAAATACATGAATTCATTAACAAAAAGAACCAGAGATGCCAATTGCCAAGATCATAGCTTCAAAATGCGTGTGACGCCATATGCGGCCATATAAAAAGCATGTTGTTCAATACACGGGACGTGTGTCGCACGCCTAATGCGTACATCCCTAGTACCAGCGGCGAGGGAAGGAATTAAAAAGTGTAGCCGCCATTATGAAGATTAATACTATGAAATATTTAATAATATGAATATCACACGTGAGTTTACACTATAGTACACATCAGTCATTGCAACTAAACTTTCCAAACAAGGTAAGCCTACTCCGAGTATGCCCTGAACCGAAAAAACAATCGTTACCAAAATCGATCAAATTGAGGCTTTTGGGCATACATTGCATTATTCAACCGCACTATGGTCATAGTACGTACTTCGTAAAAAGGTTTTAATTCTTCGCAGCGTACACGCGTGCTGAAAGAACGTTCGCTTGTAGCAGGCAGGACCAAAATCAGCAAATGGAATACTAATGTGCAAACTTGTGCAACAAGCACTCTTTGGATGGGTGTGAGGTCCCTTAGAATTATCACAACACAATGTAGAGTGTACCTTCCATTGGATTTAGGCAGATTTTGGGACATTATATCTCAACTGATCAATTTTCATATCATCACCGTAAAATTCAGTCACAAACTGCAATTCTTCGTCAAAATTTTCTTTATTTGCTGCTTTCAAAGCTTACAATAAACCTACATGATATCCAGGCTGGTCAAATCAAGATTGAATACCACAGATTATCAGGTCTAGTAGTTCTTCAAAAAAAAAAAAGAAAGATATATCTTGTATATTTCCTGGATGATCTCCTTCACTTGAACCAGAATCATATCATCTACGTGGCCTTAATTCTTTTGCGTGGTAGTGTGGGATATTCCACTTCAAGTTCACAAGCAGTCTGGTAAACTCTTCCCAAAAATTTTCTTCAGACCTTAATGTCTGAAGAGTTTTTACTGTCATTGCTGTATCTGCTGCAGACATGCTTGGGGATTGGAGTGTATTGTCACTGTGTCGTAGTAGCACTTGACCTAACATCAAACAAGAAATCAAACGATTCCATGCATACATGCTTTTACGCCTATTATTCTAGGTTTCTTTAAAGTATTGCAGCAATTCCTCCCATATTGTAAACAACACTTCATAATTTAATTTAGACAAAATCCTTCCAAGGCACTCTGCATTGGTGGTCCACCTAGTAACTAGAAGCCATTTTTAAACACAAATCACGTGGAGGGCAGCAGGTATAAAGTAGCAACTGTAAGCTGAAATGATTATCACTCACAGTGTTTGTGTACCTCGCTCACCAGCAATTTAACTGCTATGAATAATTAATGAATCATGAATAACTGATCATCGGTACAAAAAGTGGAGCCGCCATGGCGGCTCCGGCGGCCACGGTTCCGTCGCCGCTGAGCCCTACCTATAAGACTAGGTTAAGAATCTTAATGAATTAAGAATATGCAAGAAATTGGGACAAGATCTTATTAGGAATCCCTTAGGATCTGAAAGGAATCTTATAAGTTTCTTTAGGGATTCTTGGAAGTAATCTTAAGGATCTTGCTGATAACTTGATGGATTCTTTCAAGATCCTGCAGCAAATTCCTATCGGTTTCTTGTAAGAATCAAGAAATTGGGACCAAGATCTTATTAGAAATCCCTTAGGATCTTACAAGTTTGATACTAATAAGCAGGAATATCAATTCAAAATTACACACATAGGAAACAATACATGCATTTTAATAGTTCATTTATTACTTTCTTTTTAAGTGTTCAAACATTGTTGGTGCAACTTGAGCTTAATTAATTTCCTTTTGTAGCAATTGTTCCTTTACCGAACCTCTCTTCTAAGCACTCTTTATAAGATAAAATTACACTGCTTAATACATTAAAAAAAAAACATGTGCAATTAGCCTTCCATTCCTTACCATTTCCTCCTATCTATCCTTCCCACCTTTCCCTTCCCTTTCTCATTCTCTTTCCCACACCATTATTCATTTCCTTACTGCCCTGATCCCAAAAGAAAGGGGAGGGAATGCTAAAAAGGAGATGGCTCAAGGGGAAAATATATCATGAAAGTATATTAATGTGCCATTTTTAATAGAACACCAACCTCATTCTCCTACTCTTGTTTGAAAACCAAGAGCATGTTCTTATACTAGTAGCTTCTATAAGAGCTACTCTCTTAGTACTCTGTCTTAGTAAGCACACAGCTGCCATATGGAGTTACAGCCTCCCTTCACAGCAAAGACAACACCATACAATCATACATCCCTTGCACCCAAAAAACAAAACCATCTAATTTTTATGTAACAACAAGCACAATCGAAAAATGTTAATATTACAAAAATCTACCTTCACACATGGTTGAAATACTTAATCCAGTTTTTACTCTGCAATTAAAACTATAAAGAATAAGCATAGCATTAAATAGTACATGAACATGCAGCTATGTGTTCTCAAACCACGTTTTAAATCTTGCTTCTGCAATAAAAAAGTATAAAGAATAAACGGAGCAATAAATAGTACTTATCTTCAATGAACGTGGAGCTATGGTTCTCATGTCACGTTTTAAATCTTGCTTCTGCAAATTACACTATAAAGAATAAGCGAAGCATTAGATAAAACTTATACATCACCATACCCTGTCCCTTATACACTACCATACCCTGCTCCTTATACGTCACCATACCCTGCTCCTTATACACTACCATACCCTGCTCCTTATACACTACCATACCCTGCTCCTTATACACCACCATACCCTGCTCCTTATACACCACCATACCCTGCTCCTTATACACCACCATACCATGCTCCTTATGCACCACCATACCCTGCTCCATATACGTCACCATACCCTGCTCCTTATACACCACCATACCCTGCTCCTTATACACCACCATACCCTGCTCTTTATACACCACCATACCCTGCTCCTTATACACCACCATACCCTGCTCCTTATATACCACCATACCATGCTCCTTATGCACCACCATACCCTGCTCCGTATACGTCACCATACCCTGCTCCATATACGCCACCATACCCTGCTCCTTATACACCACCATACCCTGCTCTTTATACATCACCCTATACATCACCCTATCGTGTTCCTTATACACTACCATACCCTGCTCCTTATACACCACCATACCCTGCTCCTTATACACCATACCTTGCTCCTTATACATCACCATACCCTGCTCCTTATGCATCACCATACCTGCTCCTTATACACCACCATACCCTGCTCCGTATACGTCACCACACCCTGCTCCATATACGTCACCATACCGTGCTCCTTATACACCACCATACCCTGCTCCTTATACACCACCATACCATGCTCCTTATACACCACCATACCCTGCTCCATATACGCCACCATACCCTGCTCCTTATACACCACCATACCCTGCTCCTTATATATCACCATACCCTGCTCCTTATACACCACCATACCCTGCTCCATATACGCCACCATACCCTGCTCCTTATACACCACCATACCCTGCCCCTTATACACCACCATACCCTGCTCCTTATACACCACCATACCATGCTCCTTATACATCACCATACCATGCTCCTTATGCACCAGCATACCCTGCTCCTTATACACTACCATACCCTGCTCCTTATACACCACCATACCCTGCTCCTTATACACCATACCTTGCTCCTTATACATCACCATACCCTGCTCCTTATGCATCACCATACCCTGCTCCTTATATACCACACTACCCTGCACCGTATACGTCACCATCCCCTGCTCCTTATTCATCACCATACCCTGCTCCTTATACATCACCATACCCTGCTCCTTATACACCACCATACCCTGCTCCTTATACGCCACCATACCCTGCTCCTTATACACCACCATACCCTGCTCCTTATACGCCACCATACCCTGCTCCTTATACACCACCATACCCTGCTCCTTATATATCACCATACCCTGCTCCTTATATACCACCATACCCTGCTCCATATACGTCACCATCCCCTGCTCCATATACGCCACCATATCCTGCTCCTTATTCATCACCATACCCTGCTCCTTATACATCACCATACCCTGCTCCTTATACACCACCATACCCTGCTCCTTATACACTACCATACCCTGCTCCTTATACACCACCATACCCTCTGCTCCTTATACACCACCATACCCTGCTCCATATACGCCACCATACCCTGCTCCTTATACATCACCATACCCTGCTCCTTATATATCACCATACCCTGCTCCTTATACACCACCATACCCTACTCCATATACGCCACCATACCCTGCTCCTTATACACCACCATACCCTGCTCCTTATACACCACCATACCCTGCTCCTTATACATCACCATACCCTGCTCCTTATACACCACCATCCCCTGCTCTATATACGCCACCATACCCTGCTCCTTATACACTACCATACCCTGCTCCTTATACGTCACCATACCCTGCTCCTTATGCACCACCATACCCTGCTCCTTATACACCACCATACCCTGCTCCTTATGCACCACCATACCCTGCTCCGTATGCATCACCATACCCTGCTCCTTATACACCTCCATACCCTGCTCCTTATACACCACCATACCCTGCTCTTTATACATCACCCTATACGGGGGGGGGGGGGGGGGGGATCCAGGGGGTCCGGACCCCCCCTTTCCTATATGAAGAATGACGTAATGCATACTGTGATCTATGCAGCGTTCTGCATGTTACCATCCTTGGATTTGCAAACTTGCAAATCGTTCTAGCCAAACGGGGTCTATATCGATCTAATTAAATCCTCCTACTGTACATAACGGCATGTGTGCATGTAGATAATTAGTATTTAATCGCGCGATCGGTCCATGTGAGCAGCAATTGAGGTAAGCGATAAAAACTTCAAAAGACGTGGGTGGGATGGATCTCAGATTCTTTTCCTAACAGGTAGCTATAGAGCTAAACAAACTAATACTAGACATGAGTCATTAACGTTTATAGACCGACATGTGCATGGTCACGTGCACGCTTCGGTCATCACAAATTCACAAAAGCTTTCCGTCACGAATTTATTTGCTGAGCAGTAGGAACCATAGATAGTTTCTCTAAACTATCTATGTAGGAACCATAGCATTGTGAAGAATGAAGAGTTTTCTCGTCGCCATCCATGCAGGCCGGCTCTAGTAATCCGGATAGCGCGTGATGTATGTGTATTGGATATCACTGTGAATTTCATGCTAAATAAACGCAAAAGCAAAAAAGCGGCTGGGGCTTCGCCCCAGACCACACTGATGGGGCTATCAGCGCACCCCCAGACGCCCTTGCTGTCATGGGACCTCCCCCAGTTGTGAATATATTTATCGGAACCCCCCCCCCATCCCTTTCCCAAAATTCTGGATCCGCCCCTGAGAAGGAAATCAACCTCTTGGCGTGGTAGGATCTAAGTGAGTGATCTGTCAACAGTTTCCTTTCGGCATGTTTGGTAATCAACTAATTGTTTTCACAACTAATTGTTTTTGCTGACATTAATTACTTCTGTGTTCTATCCTTTGACACTACCACATCACCACTACATCATCACCACCATTATCACCATCATCAATCACCACATCACCATCACTTGCCGGATATCCAAATGCAGAAAATAACACAGACCTCAGAGGTGTGGCTGGGTACCACCAAGTGAACAATAACGAGGTATGAGAGAAATGTGAAGGTGGATAAGGGGAACACGTGGGGGAAGATGGAGTGTTAGGGAGGTGAGCACATGTCACACCTGATGAGGGAAGCTGAAGTGTTAGGGGGTGAGCACATGTAATGCCTCCCTCTTTCCACCCTCCTTCCCGTCCCCCTCCTCCTCCCCAGGCTTGGGACCTCATGCAGCCTTACCTTGGATATGATGGTTACTACCTAATACGACCTAATAACCAGGAGGGAATCGTCATATGTGTTGTGTAAGTGGGGTCATGAGGGGAAGGGAGGGGCATAGTTATGAAGGGGAGAGGAGAGAGGGAGGGGCATAGTGATGAAAGGGAGGGGAGAGAGGGAGGGGCATAGTGATGAAAGGGAGGGGAGAGAGGGAGGGACATAGTGATGAAGGGGAGGGGAAAGAGGGAGAGGCATAGTGATGAAAGGGAGGAAGAGAGGGAGGGGCATAGATACATGTATGTATGGGGATTGAGTGAGGGGATTGTCATGTCTTGGTATGTATTGCTTATGTGAACAGTTGTGGCAGGAAGTATGGAGATTGTGAGTATGTCTATTATGGTCACCATTGGAGACTGTTGGGTACAATGGGAGCCTCGTCTCTGAGGTCATTGGTTGGGACAGGGTCCATTGTATATGCAGCCTCCCTCCCTCCTCCCTCTTTCCAAACCTGTCCAGAAGAACGCAAAACACTCAAACATACTCACACAAAAGATTTTTACTGTTTGATGCTTCTCTTCACATGCATACATGTATATTCATGCACATACATGTATACGAACCAACACATGTTATCTGGCACATCAACAAACATCAACACACATGCCACATGTATGTATGTACACGCGCACACACAGGAACCAAAAGAAGATTGTGAAATATCGTCTGTCAAAGGATCAGCACACAGGAGAGTACTTCATACACAATCACCAGCCCTTTCAGTCTGTGCAGGAGTTAATTGACTATTATGCCATTAACCCCATCAACCCTTTCATAATGACAAAAATGCAGTATCCCATCATGGCAGACGAAGACTACATGGTGATGGAGATGGGTGAGGAGGGTAGGTTGTTGGTAAGAGTTTCATTATGTGTGGGGATGATTGGGAGTGGGAGGGTAAGGGTTAGGAGAGAGAGGAGGAGGAGATGGATGGGGAAGTATGTTCACAGGAGGGTCTTCATAACTGCTTTTTTAGAGAGCAATCAACCACATCTGGCTACTTTTAATATGCCAGAGACACTGTTAATAATTGTTTCCATCACGGGATGTTTTGTCCCGTGTGTGTTGTCTTTTGCAGATGAAGTCACTATTCCAAAAGAGATGACGAAACAACAGCCAGGGCTGAAGGTGTGGAAAGGGGAACAGAAGGTGGGAAAGGAGGAACAAATGACTGGAAAGGAGGAACAAGAGGCGGGAAAGGAGGAACAAAAGACGGGAAAGGTGGAACAAAAGGTCGGAAAGGAGGAGCAAAAGGCGGGAAAGGAGGAACCAAAGGCGGGAAAGGTGGAACAGAACACAGGAAAGGATTTGAAAAAGGCCAGCAAACAAGAACCCCCGGGGGGCACCAACCCTGATAAAGACAGTATGCCTGGCTTTCATCAGCACTTACCCAAGTCCCATGTAAGGAAGGCAGGGGTGTCTTCTGGATGGGCAGAGTACAAGTGTGCTCTCCGTTAGTGTATGCATGTAAACTTCTCCTTTGACACACACACTGTCACACACATTGTCACACACATACCTTCATTGCAGCTCTCCATGGTGATGGCCCCATACCTGGGTACAGATGGTAACTACCTAGTGCGGCCTAGCTCCACCTCCCAGGGACAGTTTTCACTGACCGTGAGGTATGGTTGCCTTAACAACACACACACACACACACACACACACACACACACACACACACACACACACACACACACACACACACACATGCAAGCACACACATACACACACAAACAGTCAAGGTTTAAAACGTTCATTTGGCAGTAGGGTGATATATGTGTGAAATGGCTGAGGTTCACTTATCGCGTAGAATGTGACTGTTTAGAGGGTTTTTTTGGTTCTGGATAATGCAAACATGAGGTGTTTTCAGTGTTTGTGTTTGTGAAAGTTTGTGTGCATGTTTGTGTGTGTATGTGAATATGTGTGTGCTTATGTGTGTGTTCGCACAATATGCTCTCTTTACACATTCCACCACAAATACAGTGTGGGTTGTGTTATTGTATATCATCAAGTCCAACGGTGACCCACATTTTAAGGCTGCTTGCCAAATGTCAGCAGTGTACTATTCATACAAGTAAATAAAAAACCTTCTCTATGAGAAAGTTGCTAGGATATAGTATTTGAAGGCAATGGTAGTGTAAAAAGCAAGGAAACATGGGTCTGTAATAGTAAGGGGAAGTGTCATAGTCCCATATTTAGCACACGAACTAGAACAATGGCACGTGATTTAGGCTGTCTTGACAACCACAGTAATGTCACATGATCATCTAGCTCATTCTACAACTTATGTATGCCGACTAGTTCAGTGTACTGTTATTCTGTAGATGAAGCATTATGATGACGCGTAACACAACTGAAGACAAGCTCGGCTTGCTTGGTTCCGCGCATACGAGTTCGAACGGTACGATCGTAATTGCAATTGTGATGAATGATTGTGACTTTGATAGCCACGAGTGCAGTGATGATGGTGAAAGTAGATGTGACATGTAGGCTTGCCAAGTCTCGCGCATTTACTCGGCATTTTATAGAGGGGAATAAGGGCAACCCGCGATACGCGGCGCACTTCAGCCCGATACAAAACGCGTGAGGGGTGAGGGGGATTCTGTCCGCTTCGAATACTGGCCAACCAACAAAGGAGACCCTACTGCAGGCTGTAAACTTATTTACTACAACAGGCAACTCTCTATACTGAACCCAATGGCAGACAGCTGTGTATTATTAGTACGTATAGTTATTCTTTGCAGATCACCTGAACACCTTTTCTAAACCTTATAACTGTAATACCTGTACATGCAGCAATCCAGTTATTGTTTTAGTTACTTCAGACGAAGACATGCCACTGGTGTTTGCGGCCCAATGTTTTTGTGGACACTAGATCCGTTTTCCGAAAGATTGAAATGAATATGTCATGCCCTTAACAACGAGCTTGACAACCGAAGACCTTTGGAACGTGAGATCACTCAAAAACACCGGTGGACTAATCACCATTTTTAACACGATACAAGGAAAGGAACACCTTTTTCTATATGTGTCGCAAACCACGAGGCGTAGTCAACTTACTACAGCAAGCTACGGACCCTGAAAGCGGGTTAGTCTTTGCGTACCTCTTCGATACAGAAGCGATTCTCCATGCCTGCGAAAATAGGAAATCTGAAATAAAGGTTGGTTCATAAAGGGAACTAAAGGTACTAATAGATATTTGCAATGGTTTGTAGCCACAGTTTTGTTTCTGACAGCGAACAAATGTACTAAAAGTTAGCAAGAAATACAGAGAGTATCGTTAATATGTTGGGTTGCTATAGTAGGTCCTAATGTGGGATTGGCGGCGCGTTATGTTGGGCAATTAACAGCTGTTGTTCTTTCATAGTTCAGAGCAACTGTTGTATCTTACTTATGTCTTACTACCATCTCATCTTGGCCACCAGTACCAGCCTCATCTCAGCCACCAGTACCAGTCTTATCTCAACCACCAGTACCATCCTCATCTCAGCTACCTGTACCAGCCTCATCTTTGGCCACCAATACCAGCCTCATCTTGGCCACCATGCCAGTACCAGCCTCATCTCAGGCACCCTGTACCCTTGTAATAAAAGTTTACATACATGCATACCCCCCACTGGCTGAATTGGCTGAAAGCGGACAGCACTTCCCCCCCCCCCCCCCCCACTGGTTGAATCGGCCAAAAGCGGACAGCAACCCCCCCCCCCCCCCCCCCCCCCCCCTTGCTGGTTGAATCAGCCGAAAGCAGACAGCATCCCCCCCCCCCCCTACCCCCCCGCTGGTTGAATTGGCCGAAAGCAGACAGCAACACCCCCCCCCCCCCTTACACCACCACCATGCTGGTTGAATCCACTGAAAGCGGACAACATATTCGTGGCTGTCAAATGGCGCCCCCTTGCCCTATTCTGCCCCCACCCACCCACTTCCAGAAAAGCTGGGGGTGCCCATGGTACCAGTCTCATCTCAGCCACCTGTACCAAACTCATCTCAGCCACCTGTACCAGTCTTATCTCAGCCAGTACCAACTTCATCTCAGCCACCTGTGCCTGTCTAATCTCAGCCAGTACCAGCCTCATTTCAGCCACCTGTCATCTCAGCCAGCAGTACCAGCCTCATCTCAGCCACCAGTACCAGTCTCATCTCAGCCACCTGTACCAGTCTCATCTCAGCCACCAGTACCAGCCTCATCTCAGCCAGCAGTACCAGTCTCATCTACGGTGGCCAGGTAGGTCGCGGGTACGAGCAGCGGTTTGAGAGCAAAAATGCGTACGATCAACGGTCTGAGAGCAAAATTGCGTACGGTTCTTGAGCAAAATTGCGTACGGTCCAAGAGCAAAATTGCGTACGGTCCGAGAGCAAAATTGTGTACGGTCCGAGAGCAAAAACGCGCAGGAGCTGAGAACGTACGAGAGCTGCCTCAGGATGTCAACAGCCCTAGCCTTGGACAAGTTAACAGCCCTTGGAAAATTTACAAACGGATGACGCCAGCGATTCATCTGGAAGCCATTTTTTTAAAGAAAAAAAAACAAATGGCGTAATGCCTAAATCCATATGTAAACAACTGCTCTCAGCTCATTCTCGATCCCTGATTGCGCACCGGTGTGTATCTGTTGTATTTTCGCGGAGCAACGTGGATGGTAACAGATCAGAACGAACAAAATCACAACAAGAAATGAACTACACGAGAACAAACGCAATAGCATGCACACGAGAGTATCCGGGCACGTGATCTCCGGGAATGTAATGAATACACTCAATCCTTCAATTATACGCACAAAACACCTCCCTGTCAGCCTTGAAGTACGCAGGTGAAAGGTGATATCCTTACTTCTTGTTCCTGGTGCTGCGGCGAGGGTTGTTAGGACCATACTCATTCCCTGTGGGAAGTCGTGGGTTATGTTGAGTCTTCTTTTGCTTCGCAAGCTGAGGCACTTGATTTCTTTGGTCTAAGGGTTCAGCAGTCTCTGGCATCTCTGTCTCTGCAAATGGGGGGTCATTTGAAAGTAGTGGTTCTACTGAAACCTGTGAGGACGTCACCAAGGCCGGGAGCTCTCCAGGATCTGAATCCTCTAGGGAGCCATAGCGGTACTGCAGCTGCTCCACATGACGTCTCCAAGTAGCCCCATGAGGGAAAACACGAACATTAACACTTCGGGGGCCAAATACTTTGGTCACCACTGCAGGTACCCAACGTGGATCCTTGTTTCGCCGAGGTCCACAGTACAGGGCATAACAAGGGTCGCCGACCTTGAAAGTGTGAGCCACTCTGGCCACTTGGCTGTTGGAAGTAGAGGGTGGAGACTTAGAAGTTACTGTCGCCTGTTTTGCTTGGGCAATGTGAGCTGGGGAAGGAATGAGGACGTCAATTTTGCACCGGATCTGCCGTCCATTCAGAATCTCACTGGGAGAGTAACCTGATGTAAGTGGCGTTCTGCGGTACTGCATAAGAAATTCTAGAGTTGCCGCTCTTGGAGGCAGAGATGACTTGATGAGTGCTTGCTTGAAGGTTTGAACTAGGCGTTCAGCGGCACCATTTGTTGCTGGATGATACTGAGCACCCGTCAGGTGAGTGATACCCCGTTCTTTGCACCAAGCCTGAAACTCTTCTGATACAAAGGAAGTGGCATTATCTGTCACCACTGTGTGAGGATAACCAAAATGAGCAAAGTCCTGCTCGAGTAGCTCAGTAGTTGCCTTGGTTGAAGTAGAACTGACTGGGTGGATGCACGGATACTTAGAATACGCATCGATCAGAACTAGCCAGTTTGTTCCCATGAAGTTAATGGCATGATCCAGATGGAGTCTGCTCCATGGTTTTTCTGGTACCATCCAGGGGTGATTGGGAGCTTTGGCTGGCATGTTGTGGTGTTCAGCACATGTTGAACATCGATGGCACTGGTTCATTATATCCGTGTCAATCCTTGGCCAGTACACAGCCGTACGGGCCAGCTGTTTCATCCTCTGCATCCCGAAATGACCCAAATGCAGGAGTTCAAGGACTTGAGGTTGAAGGCTAGGAGGAATGATGACTCTGGAGCCATATAGCAGACAACCATGAACAGTTGAAAGTGAAGCTGAGATTTTCCTGAAATCTTCCACTGAGTAGTCCTTTCCTTGATCTTCAGGCTCTGCCTTAGGTGACCAACCTTCACATGTAAAAAGCATCACCTTTGCCAGTACTGGGTCTTTGGCAGACTCCTTGGCTAAGACACCTGGATCAGTGGGGTTAAGCTGAAGGCTGATTGTCCGAATGGCACATACTGTGTCCACGTCTGCATCACCTTCCTCTCCATCGAAACTTGGGTCAGGACCAAATGGGAGACGGCTGAGGGCATCGGCATTCCCATGATCAGTGGTCTTCCTGTATTCGATAGAATAGCTGTACTGATTGAGAAGGAGTGCCCAACGTGCCAGCCTGTTCGCTGCAAGAACTGGGGTGGCCTTGTTTGGTCCAAACAGGGCCAGAAGTGGTTTGTGATCGGTCACCAGAATGAAATTTCTGCCATACAGGAACTGGTGAAAGTTCTTGAGTGCAAATACTATGGCCAGAGCCTCTTTCTGAATTTGGCTGTACCTCCTCTGGGTGTCCGTTAGGGTTTTGGAAACATTGCCGATAGGACGCTCACTGCCATCTGGATAGCGGTGGAACAGCACAGCTCCTAAGCCACACTCAGAAGCGTCACAGGAAATTCCGACGGGGAGTGAAGGGTCGAAATGGGCCAGAACAGTGTCTGTGCAGAGTAAGTCCTTGAGACTTTGAAAAGCTGCTTGCTGTTCTGCTCCCCATTCCCACTGGACATTCTTCTTGGTGAGTCGATACAGAGGATCAGTAACAGTAGCCAGATTTGGAAGGAATTTGCTGTAGAATTGGATTGACCCTAGGAAGGAACGTAGACTGGAGACATTGTCTGGGGGTGGCATCATCCTCACTGCATCTGCCTTGCGTCCCTTGGCAACTCCTTTGCTAGACAGTGTGTAACCCAAATACTCAACGGAGGGTTGAGCGAATAGGCACTTCTCTTTACGGCAACGGAGTCCTTTGTCTTGGAGACGTTGAAGAAGGGCACGTAGGTTCCGCAGGTGTTCCGATGCATTCGATCCACTGACCAAAATGTCATCCATGTAGCTAGTCACACCTCCTAGATCGCCAATTAGCTGGTCCATTATTTCTTGAAAATAGCCTGGGGCCGAACTGATCCCGAATGGGAGTCGAAGTTGAAGAAGCACTCCCCTGTGTGTACTCAACGCTATGCGCTTCTGGCTTTCCAGTCCTAGCATGACTTGATTGTAGGCATCAGCAAGGTCTACCTTGGTGAAACCATGTCCCCCACTCAGCTTGCGCATGAGATCCTCTGGTAGGTGCATTGGGTAGCGATGTGGTTCCAGCTGTGGGTTGACTGACACTGAGTAGTCTCCACACACACGAATTTTGGCCTTGGCCTGATTAGGAGTGCACGATTTCCGAATGGGAACAACTGGAGTCCCGTATGAATTGAATTGGACTGGCTTCCATACTCCTTGAGCAATGCCAGCATCATATGCTTGGTTCAGATCTTCCAGGAGAGCACACAGAACCACCCTTGGCTTACAGAACACTGGCTTTGCCTCCGGCTTGAATTTGACCTCCAGCTGGAAGTCCTTCAGACAGCCAAGCTCTGGCTTGAAGAGGTCTGGGAATTCCGTGCAGAGCTGCTCACAGGCCTGTTGAAGGCATGGTTCATACTGGTTTCAATATATCATTTTCCCTGACTTTCCATGACTTCTCATGCCATGCTAAATTTATTTTCCCTGACTTGTCTTAAACTATAACATTACAAACTGAAACAAAACTTTCACTTATACCGTATTACACAGCATGCACAGAATCAGTAATTGATCAAGAAGTGTTAGCCTGGAGAGGTATAGTATATTCATTGTTTGTATTTCTCAATCTTTGCATCTAGCTCTTCATTCACCTTCTTCAGCTCTTCTTCCTTTTCATCAGCTGTTCTTCTTAAGCTGTTTGACTTAGCAATGTAAGTGAGATCACCAGTTGTTTCACACTTGTCAGCATATTTCTTAACACCCACATGGAGAGCATCGATGTCTGATTTCAGTCTTTTTGTTTTCATCCTTAGTTCTTCAATTACTTCAAGTTCAGCTTTACGTTTCATCTGTGCACGTTCTTTTACTTCGCCTTCCTTTATGTCTGCCAAATACTGGTGATATCTAGATCTTGCACTCCTAACAGAAATCATCATCTGTTTAGTGATGTTCACCTGTAAAATTCCACCAGCCTGTATGATGTGATCCTTGATTAACCGTCTAGCTATAAGACTCTTGGTTTGTTGGTTTTCAACAATAACCTCCTTGTTAACAGAAAACCCCCTTTCTATTGTGGCTTGCCCATGTGAAAGTAGTAGAGCCATTCTAACAGCCATCCACAGCTTGGGAAAAGGAGTACACATTTTATCATGCAAGTAAATATCTAGCCTATCTTGTCCAGGCTTGAATTGAAGCAATTCACTAGTCAAAACTGACTGCATGAAGTGTTCAAACTCTTGTAAAATGTCATCACATACACTTGCTTGTAGCCTTTTAGCATTGACTAGACTTTTCAACATTCTTGTTAACAGGGTCTTACATGCATCAGATGACTCAGCAATGAAATGAGGATCAAGGCATGATACACTACGAGCAAGTGGATAGCGCATTGGTGATTTTTCCAATACTTTTTCAGTGAATGCGATAAGTGCTGCCTTTGCCGATATCCTTATACCCAAAACATCCTTCTCACTAACCCTCATCTTCCTGAACTCAGCACTCTGTAAGTACATCTCTGCAGCAAATCCTAGATCTACCTGCTTATGATGGCCCCGATCTCGCAAATCTACTTTGCTGAGTTGCGTACATGTTTTAAGTTGTGCAGCAAACTCTACTGTGAGGAATCTTGAAATGATGCTTTTGAGCATATCCAGCAAATCTGAAACTAAGAATGGCAGTAATGAATTATCGCTTTGGTACTTTGTCAAAAATGGTTTTACTTGCTTTGCTAAAGTTAAAGAAAAATGTAACTTTGCTTCTGCAAGGAGATCTTCGCATCCACTTTTTACAGTGTCAAAAGACTTAGTATGAGGGTTTGAAAGTTTCTTCTCCATCACAAAAAGGGTATACTTCCTCAAGTCAGGAAGGACCTCCAAAAATCTTTCCAGTACACAAACATTTTCAACCCACCTATGAACTACAAACTTCAAAGGAAATAAATGATTTGTTGCTATACTGGAGAAGTCCTCTCTCCTTGCAGGAGAATCTTTGAACAGGCGATATGCACTTGTCAGAAGAGTTTCTATGTCTCACCCAGTCTCTGACATAGCACTTCTAAATGCTCCATGTATGACATGCAGCCCACATGAACCAACATTTAGAAGATTTTTTCCATTCTCTAGCTGAATTTCACTCTGAAGGTCCTCAAATACCTTCCAATTAACATTAGGCCCATCCATGCTTAGCTGGAGAAGGTTTGCTTTTTGCAGGGATTGTATAGCTTTTGTCAGGTCTTCCTCAATATCTACAGCCCTAGCATGGCCCATAAAAATGGATGTAAAATATCTGCTTTGGACTTCATTCCCATTCCAAAAGCGAAGGTAGATATCTAACTGCTTTTGTTGCACTTTCTTATTCAAAGATTCATCAAAAAGTAGAACAAAATAGTCATCTTTAACCTTATCCATCAGTACATCTAACAGGTAAGGTGCCAACCCGAAAGTGGCCATGTATCTGGCCTTAGATTCTGAACACGAAAAATTCTTCGCAACTTCACTGTCTGGGAACATTGCTTGCAACAGCAACGGTACGCACTCCGCGGAATTAAATGAGTAATTACTCGCAATAATTTTGAGCACCCATAAAATCTCTGCATGTGTACGCGTATCATCGTTAAAAACGCCAAGGTTGCTTGCTGCAGACGTTGCAGTAATTGACAAATCTGTACTAGAACTTAGAGCGTGTGATTGTGGCTCACCTGCTGGTGCTATCGACAATGGCGAGGGCTGAAGAAAACTTTGAATTGGTGCAGTGGCGACTGCAACCGCCGCTAAACCACGATGCTTTGAATTTGATTCGTGACTCTTGATGGCTTCTATGCCCATGTTGGACAGCTTCAAGACCTTCGAGCAAAGCTTGCACCTAAAACATGTACGGTCGTTCGGAACCTGTTGTAACCACAGTCCAAATTTTTCATCTTTCAGCCATAACTCATCAAAGTATGTCTTTGATGTTTTCGGCATAGTTATCGACTGCTAACGCAGTAACGCTCACGTTGACGGTTCAGGTATTGGTACACGCTTGTAAAGGAGTTATTACACCATGCGGTAAAAAATCGTGACTCTAATTAATACGCGCGTTATCGATATAGTCACGTACGTGTGCGTATATACTCGTACGGAGCAGGCAAGTGCAGTTCGCGTGCCATTCAGTTTTATGCTAGTTCATTTTCGCGCACTTTTCCCTGACTTATATAGATTTTTCTGACTATCCCTGACTTTCCAGTGACAAATATCGTTTTCCCTGATATTCCAGTTTTCCATGACTTTCCCTGACCCGTACGAACCCTGTGAAGGATTAGGTCTGGTTGTGAAGAAATGGAGAGGACAGCTTCATCATTGAATTGCTTGTCTGCTGAAGGTATGCCCAGTAGAGCCGGAATGTCCACACCTAGCTTGACGATTGCATCTCGTCCCAAGAGGTTTAGCCTTGGTGTCTTGCTGACATTGAACTGAATTTTGCTGCTTCTGGGTTTCTCTCCTTGCATTGATACTACAGTTTGAAATGTTCCCAATGTAGCCAAGGGTTGTCCATTGGCAACTTCGTAACGACAAGAAGCTGGTGCCAAAGTAGGCTTTCCTATCTTGGTCCACACCTCAACAGAACAGAAGTTGTCCCCTGCACCTGTGTCCACCTCAAATGTAAAATCGTGGCCTTTGATCTGAACGGGTTGTCGCACTTGTGGGATTGTATCAATGACCTTAACAGTCTGAATGGAGTGTTTTGAAATAATTCTGAGCGGTTGCTGTTCCTTCCTCTTCTTCAGACAGGCTGCTTGAATATGCCCCATCTTCTGGCAGTAGTTGCATACAGTCTCTTTGAAAGGGCAGTCCGCAGATCCATGATCTGTCTTGCTGCACCTTGGACAGGTTCCCCTGGGGAAATCTCTCTTGTGAGTGCCACCAGCTGCTGGTTTGGTATGGGGATGCCACGAAGAAGACTGCTGCTGTGATGACTGAACTTGGTTGACCAGGGAGGAGTAAGGACTAGGGCTTTGCTGTATCGGTTTGGCTCCATATACTGTCTCCTTAGCTACCTTTGCAGCCTCCTCAGTCTCCTGTGCTATTTGAAGTGCCTTAGCGAATGAGAGTTCGTCATCCTTCACCTTAAATAGGGCCTTCAGTACGGCTTCATTGTTCACCGAACACATAAAGCGTGTGCGCATCGCCTCGTCTTGAGGGTCCTTAATTGAGGGGAAATCGCATCTGACAGCATCATGACGTATCCTGGCAGCCAGTTCTTGAATCGTTTCCCCGGGCTTGCGCTGCATCTCCGACCAGAATTTAAACCGTTCGCGGACCACATACCTCGTAGGGTCGAACTGGGTTTTCATGAAAGCCGCGATTTCGTCCAGAGTAAGCGCGTTCACGTCTTTGGGCGGGCTCTGTTGGCAAGCGAGATTGCCCAAAAGCTTGTACGTGACTTTAGACTGATTTGTCAGGAATATCTGAGCAGCCCTGTCATCTGGAACCGAATTCGCACCGAGGAAAGTCAAGAAGCGCGCCCAGTAATCGGACCATAATTCTGAAGTAGTGTCGAAAGGAACGAAACTCGGGATTGCCGCCGCAGGCGGTTTGGAAACAGGTTCCGAAGTAAGTTTTCCCGCTAGTGTTGCAAACAGTGTCTCCATCTGCTTTCGTTCAGACTCCATCTGTTTTCGTTGAGTGTCCAACTGCTGACGAAGTAACTCAATTAGTTGCCCGGTCTCAGACATAGTAGATCCTGCCGACTACGCCAATTTTCTGTTGTATTTTCGCGGAGTAACGTGGATGGTAACAGATCAGAACGAACAAAATCACAACAAGAAATGACCTACACGAGAACAAACGCAATAGTGCACACGAGAGTATCCGGGCACGTGATCTCCGGGAATGTAATGAATACACTCAATCCTTCAATTATACCATAGATTATTTAGACAGGGATTGGAAACGGATCACGTGCACGCCAATTAACAGCTCCGTCTGTGTTATAGCGGAAGATAGGTTATTGTAGTAGTTATTAATTCTGGAATGGCAAAATGAGTAGCAAGAAACCAACCTTCAAACCCCGTTAATACTATTTCCAAAAGTAGCCACAGGCCCAGAAAGGACAGCAGTCTTACTCTATTCGTGCCGTGTCCCAAATGATTGACGCGATGTAAAGCCAACTTTTTAAAACCTCATACCAACACTCCCTGGCTTAGTGCATAGCCCAGTTCTATCGCAAAATGAGTGCACTAGAGGTTGAAACCTTCAACCTCCGTTAATACTATTTTTAAAAGAAGCTATACGCCCAGAACTGACAGTATTCTATATTCGCACCGTATCCCTAATGATTGGCCCGAGAGTCGATGTAAAGCCAACTCTTTATAACCTCATACCAACACTCCCTGGCATAGCCCATAGCTCAGTTCTATCGCAAAATGAGTGCACTAGAGAAACATACCTTCAAATCCTGCTAATACTATATTAAAAAGTAGCTATACGCCCAGAACTGCCAGTACGGCCTAGTCAATTCGTGCCGTGTCCCTAATGATTGACGCGATAGTCGATGTAAAGCGAACTTTTTATAACGTCATACCAACACTCCCTGGCTTAGTCCATAGCCCAGTTCTATTGCAAAATGAGTGCACTAGAGGATGAAACCTTCAAACCACGTTTACACAATTTACAAAAGTAGTTATACGCCCAGAACTGCCTGTATGTCTAAAACGCTGTTTCGTGCCATGTTATGTTTTCAAAGCTAGGGGAAAGGGCAAAACCTATCCAGTTCTATTCAGATTGCTACGAAGTGCTTATTTACAAAAAATCAAGGTCACAAAACGTACAGAACAGTTTTTGCACGCCCAGAAAGGATTCACATAGCTTCATTTCTCAGTTTTTATTAAAAGCTCCCGAAGATTCGTTCACTAGAACTTCAAACACGTTTCTAGACAAACCTTACCTTTCATGAATTGGGTGGAACACATTCGAGACTCTACATGATACGGATTTCACCAAAACCAGCTATAAGGCATTTTCCCGCCAAACTCTAAAGGTGCTATCCATTATAATATTGACGGCGCATAGCCTTCTACCATAAAATGTATGGCTCACGTGACCCGTTTCCAATCCCTGTCTAAATAATCTATGATTATACGCACATAACAGTATCTATGTGTGCGCATGAGTGTCTTGTGTGTACGTGTGTTCGTGTGTGTGTGTGTGTGTGTGTGTGTGTGTTGTGTGTGTGCGCGCGTGCGTGTGTGTGCGTGTGTTGTGATTCCTTCTACATCGTGGGAGATTTACCAAAAGCACGGTGCGTTATGTTTTCTAATTTAAGTTTGAAACTTATCTTCAGAGCTTATTACGCATATAGAAAGCTGTGATCTCATCTTAATTTACTTTGCACTAAGTCGGCTGACTGAAGTGTGTGTGTGTGTGTGTGTGTGTGTGTGTGTGTGTGTGTGTGTGTGGTTTTGTCTGCATCATGCATGTTTATGTTCTAGGCGTTAAAGAACTTTTAAATCAAACATACTTTTGTCCCACTATTGATTGGGCTGAGGATCTTGTAACACTGATCTCTAAGCAAGGCCGTAGTAAGGGGGGGGGCTTGGGGGGGCTTAAGCCCCCCCCCCCCCCCCCCCCCCCCCCCCCAAAAATTTTGGTCCAGCATATTATTTATAATTGATGTTAATAGTACGCGCGGTACCACAAATTGAACACATTCCGGTATGCAAGCCGCCCGTAAATTTAGAACGAGAAAGTGTGGTCAACCGTCGATCAATCCGCGATGCATCGTTTTATCAAGATCATGAATATTAATTAGCCCCCCCAAATTTTTGTGATTGACTACAGCCATGCTAAGTTGCTGACATGTTGTCCCTCCCACTCTCATTGCATTGTTGCAGCTTTGATTGCCTCCCTGTCATTCTCAGGCTTGGGCAGTGCTGTTAACAGTAGGCGACAGCAGTGTTCAACACCAAGGTTTCACTCTCCAATGCCATCTCTGCTCTGGTCTCTCCCGGGTCATTCCACATCGATTGGGCCCTCTTTTTTTACACAATATGAGTAACTATAAATTTCCAATTCTCCTTATAGGTATGAACACTTTCACTTAATATATGTATACCACAAACCTCTTCGTTATTAAAATATCGAGTACTGAATATTTAATTGCCATAATGACCTTTCATACTTTGCATTGATTTACCTACTCCCTGGTGAGAATATATCTCACTTTTGATTTAACTAAAGACAGGCATGACACTGAACTGTTTGACGAACTTAAAATTATTAATAGATGTTGACAGGGTTGGCCATTATCACTAAGTATTGGTGAAATTTGTATGTTTTGTGAAGTTCATTATTTCAAAATGACACCAAAACGGAAGGGTTGCTAGTTTGTATCAGGATCACCTTTGTTACCAAATCTGGTTTTGGGTCAATTAAGGGTGTGGCCATTACTCCTTGCTAAACTCCTGACTTCTTCAATTCATCACAACAGTGTTGGTTCATAGTTGACCAGAAAGTTTACTTAATGAAACACCCTAGAAAGTTTACTTAATGAAACACCCTAATATAGAAAGTTTACTTAATGAAACACCCTAATATAGAAAGTTTACTTCATGAAACACCCTATTAGGGTGTTTCATTAAGTTAACTTTCTAGGGTGTTTCATTAAGTAAACTTTCTGGTCAACTATGAAATTTTAAAACCAACACTGTTGTGATGAACAGATGAAGTCAGGAGTTTAGCAAGATGTAATGGCCACACCCTTAACTTGTCCAAAACCAGATTTGGTAAACAAAGGTGATCCTGATACAAACTAGCAACCCTTCCGTTTTGGTGTCTGAAGTAATGAATTTCACAAAACACAGAAATTTCACCAATACTTAGTGATAATGGCCAACCCTGTCAACATTTATTAATAATTTTAAGTTCGTCAAACAGTTCAGTGTCATGCCTGTCTTTAGTTAAATCAAAAGTGAGATATATTCTCACCAGGGAGTAGGTAAATCAATGCAAAGTATGAAAGGTCATTATGGCAATTAAATATTCAGTACTCGATGTTTTAATAACGAAGAGGTTTGTGGTATACATATATTAAGTGAAAGTGTTCATACCTTTAAGGAGAATTGGAAATTTATAGTAACTCATTGTGTAAAAAAAGAGGGCCCAATCGATGTGGAATGACCCTCCCATTCCCCAGAGGGTCTTGTCAGGAATGATAAAGATATAAGCTCAACATTTCCACATCTTGTTGGAGTCTTCCTCCCCAGCCAACAGAGCTTACCTTCTGTCAGTAGCAGTTAGCTCCTCATGCTTCCTCTTGGCTACCGGTGGTCACTTCCCCTGGTATGGGTTTGCACCTGGATTCCAATGAGTACCAGATGGCCATTGGTGGTGGCTTGAGTTGGATACTTCAGATCAGTCTATGTGCCCATTCTACCCCAATACTGCTCTCAACCCTTTTGGTCGCCAAAAGGGGAAGTGACCATCGGTAGCCAAGAGGAAGCATGAGGAGCTAACTGCTACTGACAGGCAGTGTTATATGGCGCCGCAGGCGCCCACATAGAGCCAAGATGGTGTTTATTAAGGTGAGAGGAGGTAGTGAGTTTCAATGAAGAGTGTCGGGAGGGAGGGACGGGTGCAATTTGAGTGCGGATTCGGAGAGGGGGTGAATAGTTGAAGGGCGTAGCGGGCCTTCGGCCCCCACAACCCTGCCCTAAGCCCTAATTTTTACTATACCTCACACTCGCAGTCTTATAGACTGGCTTGTCTTAGAAGGTAAGCTCTGTTGGCTGGGGAGGAATACTCCAACATAATGTGGAAATGTTGAGCTTATATCATTATCATTCCTGACAAGACCCTCTGGGGAATGGGAGAGACCAGAGCATAGATGGCATTGGAGAGGGAGACCTTGGTGTTGAACACTGCCGTCGCCTACTGTTAACAGCACTGCCCAAGCCTGAGAATGACAGGGAGGCAATCAAAGCTGCAACAACGCAATGAGAGAGGGAGAGACAACATGTCAGCAACTTAGAGAGCTCTGGGTTGAAGCTGATTATCTCAATCTTGAGTGTTACAAGATCCTCAGCCCAATCAATAGTGGGACAAAACAATAAATGAAAGTATGCTTGATTTAAAAGTAAAATTTCCCTTCTTTAACGCCTAGAACGTACACATGCATGATGCATACAAAACCACACACACACACACACACACACACACACACACACACACACACACACACACGCACACACACACACTTCAGTCAGCTGACTTAGTGCAAAGTAAATTAGGATGAGATCACAGCTTTCTATATGCGTAATAAGCTCTGAAGATAAGTTTAAAACTTAAATTAGAAAACATAACGCACCGTGCTTTCGGTAAATCTCCCAAGACTGCTCTTAACTGTACCAGTGTATGACGAATAAAGAAGGAATCACAACACACACACGCACGCGCGCGCGCGCACACACACACACACACACACACACGCACACACACACACGCACACACACACACACACACACACACACACGCACACACACACACACACACACGAACACACATACACACAAGACACTCATGCCCACACACAGTTACACACCGGTGCGCAATCAGGGATCGAGAATAGCTGCCTTGCGCTGCCTCAGGATGTTAACAGCCCTAGCCTTGGACAAGTTAACAGCCCTTGGAAAAGTTACAAACGGATGACGCTAGCGATGCATCTGGAAGCCATTTTTTTTAAGAAAAAAAAACAAATGGGCGTAATGCCTAAATCCATATGTAAACAACTGCTCTCAGCTCGTACGCATTTTTGCTCTCAGCTCCTGCGCGTTTTTGCTCTCGGACCGTACGCAATTTTGCTCTCTGACCGTACGCAATTTTGCTCTCGGACCGTACGCAATTTTGCTCTCAGACCGTTGCTCGTACGCAATTTTGCTCTCAAACCGCTGCTCGTACCCGCGACCTACCGGGCCACCGTACTCATCTCAGCCACCTGTACCAGTCTCATCTCAGCCACCAGTACCAGCCTCATCTCAGCCATCAGTACCAGTCTCATCTCAGCCACCTGTACCCTCATTTCAACTATTAATACCACCCTCATAACTTGTTTGCATTCAGATTGATAACAGAATTTGGTGCATGGGTGGATGTTGTTAATAGAATACCAAGTATAAATCTGCTGCAAACCTTGCAGATCAGAGTTAAAGCTAACAACCTTTCAAATTCTATCGGCAGCTAGTGGAGTTGATGCAAAAGTTCTTTTTGAGAGAATAGATTTTGTCATTTCTGATCAAACAGCACACAATATAGATGTTGAATTGTTAGTTGCAAAAGAGCTTGGTACAGAGAAAGTACCTAATCAATGTTCTGCAATGTTCGTCAATGCTTTATGTTCAATCGGGTGATAGTAAAGCATTGGTCCCAGCTTGAGCATGCAATTGGACATGATAAAATATATGCAAATTTTCTTGTGAATGCCACAACAACTGCTAGTAGTGTAATAGAACAAGCTCTTGATTGCATCACTCGATTGATAAACCATGACTTTGATCATAAGCCCCGGAGCAAGTCCCAGCAATATGTCATGCATATAGCCCCTAAGAAAAACTTGCATATAGGTATGCTTTACATATAGCCCCTAAGAAAAAAACTTGTCTGTTAGCTTGAAAGATGAACGGTTTAATCGTTTGCCACTACTTGTGGTTACACTTTATCACTTTGATGATGTTGCATCTTTCTAGACTAGTTTCAGCATGTGACCAACCATACATCGTAGGATGCTTTCTAGATCTCGAATTTCTTAAAGTGATGCTAGGTATTGGTGCATTATTAGGAGTGCACTTAGTAGAGCCTTTTTTGATACTGACAATATCTACTGCAACGTCATATTCCTGCTTTTCAACAGCCTATTATGACCTGCTAAAAATTGAACCCTGTAAGCTCCTAAATTTGAACAAGGCTGCATTTACATTTTTCTCTGATAGCCAATTTACACATTTTAGGTGTGCTTTGAAAATATGTAGGAGCATAGAAGCAATTTGTGAAGAGTATAAACCACAAGTTTTAAAGATACTAAAAGTTATCCTACCTGTTCTTGCAGAAGCTTTTCAAAGACAGAAGGGGGAGATATTTGGGTTTGGTTCTTACAATGAAAACACCCATAGCCTCTCACAATGGATCAAGATAAGCTAGAAGGAGCACCAGTGCATAATCTTGATGCTGAGCGAAGCATTGGCTTTATAAATTATGAATTATCAAGAAGAGGATCAAAGCAGTTAAGTACAGCTTCATCAACACAAGTTAAATGTGCAGCAAGTAAGCTAATTGACAATACTGTTACAGGATCATACAAAGGTATTCCAAGGTAGCCAAATATGTAACTCCCGAGTTGTGCCTCAATTGGACTGCTTAGCAGGAGGATCTAAAGAAAAAAGGTCTTGTAGATAAAGAAATTGCAAATATAGCCTTGGATAGAAGGGAAAACAAGGATCTAGAGAAACTTAAATGTTTGGGTGGGCCATTTACAATGTCAAGCCAGGTTGATGAATCCTTGAAATCTAATGACATCAAGAAGGTTGAAAGATTGTATATTGAAGTGAGATATGCATAAGACACATCTTTATCAATGCCAAAGAACAGTGACATTTTTAGACTAACGGAAGAAGGATCACAGAAGACTTAGTGAAGAAACATATGCTACCAATCTTAAGCTATACTTGGACAATGTAGTTTCAATTGCTGATGTGACTATGGATGATCCTGACAGAGCAATAGATATATTACACAACATGATTAATGTTCTGAAATGAAATGACTTTACAAAATACAACAAAGAAATTTGCTTATAATACTGTTCTATGTATGACGTCTTTCCTTGTACTTCTGTGTTTCTTCTATTGTATAATCCTTTTACTGCACTCCTGCTAATGCCTATAAATGAATGAAAGATGTACTAGTAAATTGAAGGCAGAATATTGCTAGCAGTTGTACACATAAATATAGTGACATGGGTGGTGAATATACTATACACAATGTATGCATATGTATACGTATTTTGTAAAACTTCAAGTACATGGGGGTTACACTTAGTATAAAAAATTAAAATACATGTTTTCCTATGTTTCTTAATGCGCTCCATATTTTGAGAGGGGTAGAAAACAAAGTGATACCCAACACCCCCCCCCTCCCCCCCCCCCCCATTACTAGCTATCATGCAGCGATACTTAGGATTGTGAATAAAATTAACCCCAGCCAATAAACGGGGGGTGGTAGGATACGTTCGCCCCCCCTTTATCGTTGCAGGGGGGACGATAGCCCCCTCTGCCCCCCTGTAGTGTGGTTATTATCACGTGACTATTAAATATATCTGTATGATGCGCATGTCTCGTGATTCATTGGATTGTAGTGTGGATACGACGATTACGAGTGTGTGTGAATAGACTCATTACATGGTGGCAGCGGCGGACAGAGATGGCTAACATTCACCTAGAACCGCCTGAGCCGTTTGATTTCAAGACCCCGGACGAGTGGGGGAAATGGAGACGTCGTTTTGAGCAGTTTCGCGTGGCTTCTGGACTGTCGGGGGAGTCGGGGGAAAGGCAAGTCTGCACCCTCCTGTACTGCCTTGGGGAAGAGGCAGAGAATGTTCTTTCTTCTATGAACGTAACAGCTGAAGAAAGGGGAAGTTACGTTGCCGTGTTAAAAAAATTTAACGACTTTTTCAAAGTTCGAAAGAACATCATTTTTGAAAGAGCGCGCTTTAACCGGCGGGCGCAAAGAGACGGAGAGTCTGTAGAACAGTACATCTCTGACCTTTACAGCCTAGCCGAAAATTGTGAATACGGGGCAATGAAGGACGAAATGATACGCGACCGACTTGTGGTGGGGCTACTTGACTGTGCACTCTCCGAACGCCTGCAGCTAGATCCTGAACTTACCTTGGAAAAGGCAAAGAGGGCAGCACGACAGAAAGAAGCTGTTCAAGAACAACAGCAGTCATTAAGAAGTGACTTGAAAGTACCGGGAACAACTGATGTAGACATGGTTGGACAGCAGCGGAGAGAACAAGTAAGAGGCCCAAATACACACAGTACAGAGAATCTGCCCAATATAGGCAGAACCAGGTGTGGAAACTGTGGTCGTGGTCCTCATACTCGAGAAAACTGTCCTGCTAGACGTGTAGCTTGCCACTCTTGTGGCAAACAAGGGCACTTCAGTGCTCATTGTCGCTCCAAAGAAGTGCTGGCCCTATCAGTTCCTGGCTTCGAAGAAGATGTGCAACCGGCTGGTCCAGTATTCCTTGGGACTCTGGGTAATGAAGGAACAAGTACGTGGACAGTTGATGTCGTCTCACATGGCAAACTTCTGAGATTCAAGATTGATACTGGAGCAGAAGTCACAGCAATTTCAGAAACAACGTATGAGTCTTTGGGGAAAACACAACTCCTGAGGAAATGCGCTAAAACATTGTACGGACCTTCCGCAGAACCCCTACATATTCTAGGAGTTCTCCAAATGGAGCTCAAATTCTCTGGTCGTGTTTGCCATCAACCAGTGTACGTGATAAAAGGACTGAAGGGGAATCTACTAGGGCTTCCTGCAATCCAGTCCCTGCAACTACTGTCCAGAATTAACAGTATTGACGACTATAGCACAAACATCTACCGACAGTTCCCAAACCTCTTCCGTGGTCTTGGTATTTATGATGAACCATATCACATTAAGTTGAAACCAAATGCAACTCCCCATTGCTCTACACAGCTAGAAACATCCCTATTCCCTATTTTGAGAAAGTTAAGTTGGAGCTTACCAAAATGGAATCTTCTGGTGTTATCTCTCAAGTCGACGTGCCTACGGAATGGTGTGCTGCCATGGTTGCTGTGCCTAAAAAAACGGATAGTCTAAGGATCTGTGTAGATCTCAGACCACTGAATGAGTGTGTCCTGCGCGAAGTTCACCCTCTTCCAAAGGTGGATGTTACTTTAGTTTCACTCTCTGGAGCACAGGTGTTTTCCAAACTTGATGCTAATAGTGGATTTTGGCAAATACCACTGAGCGAGGAGTCACGACTCCTAACAACGTTCATTACACCATTCGGGCGGTATTGCTTCAATAAACTCCCATTCGGCATTGCAAGCGCCCCTGAACACTTTCAGAAGGTCATGAACAAGGTACTAAGTGGCTTGGATGGCATAGTTTGTCAGATGGATGATACTCTGGTGTTTGGGAAATCCCAAGAAGAACATGACAAGAGGCTACTTACAACACTTAGTCGTATACAATCTGCCGGTCTAACATTGAACAAGGAGAAATGCTTATTCTCCAAATGTACAATTACCTTCCTGGGCCATGTTATTGACAGTTCTGGTGTTTCGCCTGATCCTGAGAAGATTGCAGCCATCAAAGATATGCCTCCACCAAAAAACATCTCTGATCTAAGACGTTTCATGGGAATGGTGACTCAACTTGGGAAGTTTACACCAAATCTGGCAGAGTTGAGCCAACCATTATGAGAGCTACTTAGTACAAAACGGTGCTGGTGTTGGGGACCTGACCAAGTTGAATCGTTTACAAATATCAAAACAGAACTGACCAAACCAGCTGTACTTGCATTTTACAATCCTGAAAATGAGACCAAAGTGTCAGCGGATGCCTCTTCACATGGTCTCGGAGCTGTCCTTCTACAGATGGAAGCCAATGCATGGAAGCCAGTAGCGTTTGCTTCTCGTTCTATGTCATCAACCGAAGTGAGATACGCACAGATTGAGAAAGAAGCACTTGCGGCCACTTGGGCATGTGAAAGATTTAGAGATTACTTAGTTGGGAAACGATTTTGCATTGAGACGGACCATAAACCCCTAGTGCCACTCTTGAGTTCAACACATCTTGACAACCTCCCACCCCGAGTTCTTCGTTTTCGGCTTCGTCTGATGCGTTTCGACTACAGCATTGTCCACGTTCCAGGGAAACTCTTGTATACTGCAGACACTCTCTCACGTGCACCAACGACATTACCAGATGCTGACTCGAATGCACTTCAAGATGAGGTTGAAGAGTTTGTGTCAAATGTGACCAAATGCTTACCAGCAACAGAAGGCAAGCTGCAGACCTATCGTGTGTTTCAGGCCTCGGATCCAGAGTGTGTACAAATCATGAAGTATTGCCGGTTTGGCTGGCCTGAGAAACACTGCATATCGGATGGTACCAAGCCATACTGGGTACACAGAGGATTGTTGACAATACAAGATGGTCTGCTATTGTTTGGGAGTCGCATCGTTGTTCCAAGGGCGTGCCGTAAAGAAACACTTGACAAAATTCATAGTGGGCACCTTGGAATTCAAAGATGTAAACTAAGGGTGCAGCAGTCTGTTTGGTGGCCTGGTGTTTCTAAAGAAATTGAGTCCTTAGTGAAACACTGTCGTATCTGTGCTAGAACCACAACTACTCATAAAGAGCCCATGATTGTATCCCAACTTCCGGACTATCCCTGGCAAAAGGTCGGGTCAGATCTTTTTGAGTTCAAAGGACACTCCTATATTGTCCTGGTAGATTATTTCTCCAGATTCCTAGAAGTAATCAAGTTAACAGCAACAACTACATCAGCAATTATCAGCATTATGAAGGCTGTATTTTCTAGACATGGAATTCCAGAGTTGTTGATAAGTGACAATGGCCCACAATATAAGTCACATGAGATGAAACAATTTAGCCAGGCGTATGGGTTCGTGCATGTGACTAGCAGTCCTCATTATCCCCAAAGCAATGGAGAGGCAGAACGTGCAGTTCAAACAGCTAAACAACTTCTTGGACGATCCAAAGATCCCTTTTTAGCAGTCCTGAGCTACAATGCCACCCCAATGCCTTGGTGTAATCTCTCTCCATCTGAATTGTTGATGGGGAGAAAACTTCGAAGCACAATCCCACAGACAACCACAGTCCTTTTTCCAGAATGGCCCAACCTAAAGGAGTTCAAGGTGAAAAACTGGTGTTTGAAAGAGAAGCAGAAAATCTATTATGACCAGCGGCACCAGACACGTTCAGAAACACCATTGGAGGATGGTACAGAGGTATGGGTATCAAAAGATGGGGACAAGATACCAGGCACTGTCACAGCACCCGCCTCCACACCGAGATCATATTTAGTGCAAACCCCTGCAGGTCAGTTGAGAAGGAACAGATCTCACCTCACAGAAATTCCTTCACTCGAGGATGCTGCGGAGGCCTCAACTGAGGACCAGCCTTCTGAACCTGATGAGGACCAGCTTTCTGAACCTGTCGAGACAGAACCTGTACCACAGGCACCAACCAGGAGCCCTATCATGACACGCACTAGAACTGGAACAGCTATCAGACCTCCACTTCGATTGTAGGAGGGGAGGTGTAGTGTGGTTATTATCACGTGACTATTAAATATATCTGTATGATGCACATGTCTCGTGATTCATTGGATTGTAGTGTGGATACGCCGATTATGAGTGTGTGTGAATAGACTCATTACACCCCTGGCTCCGACGCCTATGTTGCTACGCTTGCTACGGGGAATGCCCGAACACTAGCCATCATCCCGCCATTCATGCTAGGGTGACCACGTGGTGGCGAAAATGGCGGCCCGTCGTGGGTGGATAAAGGACTTGGCCCCGTGCACAGCTGGCTAACGACGCGCCTTATTGTATTCTTACTTCAGCTCACCGTCGGTTTTATCATTAGAGATCGCTGAGGTGGACTTTGATGCTTGGTGCTGTTCGGCCCTCCCGGCCCGGTTTTCTCCAGGAACTCCGTCAGCCAAGTCTGCTGGCTTTCGTTGAAAGGGGCTTCTCTCACTTCACTGCTACCACTCCCTTCTTTCTCTCCCATGAAAAAAAAAGAAAGGCCGTTGTACTTCTTTGAAGCAACTTGATTTTGTGATGTCCGGAAACATTCAGTGATTATTATAGATATATATAGGATCACGTGTGTGCATGTGATGTATGAATGCTTTAGTAATGAATGGATGGCTGTTGAGGTTGTGAGCTATCCGACTCTACAGTGGCAACGAGGGTGGACTGCCATATGAAGAATATAAGAAGAGGTTCAAAACAATTCCCTTGCAGAAGACATGCTCAAGGCTAAAAACCTACATGGGAGAGGTAGTGCGTCCACGGGGACAGATTGAGGTGACAGTGAGGAAGGACACAGTATCAGAGCAATTGATATTCGTGGTGGTTGATGGACCAGGGCCACCCCTGCAGGAAATGGTTGGCGTCACTACCGGTTGAATGGTCAGCCATCAAGGCAATGACAATGGTAGGGAAGGAGAAACAGCTAGTACAGAGGACAGAGAGGCTGATAGCATTGTTGGCAAGGTTCCCTAACATCACACAGCAGAAGCTTGGAAAAGTGGCAGGAACGAGGGCGCAGTTACCCCTGAAAGAAGGAGCCATACCAGTCTTTCTGAAGGCTCGACCAGTGCCGTACAGCCTGCGCAGCAAGGTAGAAACTAAACTGAACTGGCTGGAACAGGAAGGGGTCATAACGGCTGTCACCTGGAGTGAGTGGGTTACGCCGATAGTGGTAGTGCCAAAGAAGGATGGCACAATTAGACTGTGTGGGGATTTCAGAATGACCGTGAACAAGGCTCTGAAGGTGGATAAATACCCACTGCCACGGGTGGAAGATATGTTAGCCACATTGGGAGGAAGCACCATCTTTAGTAAAGTCGATCTACGTTGGGCTTACAATCGGATGGAACTGGATGAAAAGGCGCAGGCGTTGTGCACCATCAACACACAGAACGGGCTGTATCGATACAACCGACTGCCCTTTGGAGTGGCTTCGGCACCAGCCATCTGGCAGCGAACGATGGAACAAGTGTTGCAAGGGGTGGTGAAAACACAATGTTTGCTGGACGACATAATCATAGCAGGAGCCAATGAAGATGAGCACTTCAAGATCCTAGAAGAGGTGTTATCGAGACTGAGCAGACGTGACATGACCATTAATATGGGAAAGTGTGCCTTCTTCCAAGACAGTCTGGAGTTCTGTGGGCACCGGATAGATGCTGCCGGATTGCACAAGACACCTAGCAAGATCACGGCAGTAGTGGAGGCACCCAATCCACAAGATATCTTGCAACTGAGAGCCTTCTTGGGACTAGTTAATTATTACAATCGGTTCTTGCCAAACCTAGCCTCAGTCCTTGTGCCGCTGCACAAGTTGTTGCAGAAAAAGACCAAATTGTATTGGTCACCAGACTGTGAGAGAGCTTTTCAGGAAGTGAAACAGATGATCGCATCGGAACGCGTGTTGACACATTTCAGTCCAGATCTGCCATTGCTGGTGTCATGTGATGCTAGCCCATATGGATTGGGAGCGGTGCTTTCACATGTGTGGCCACAGGGAGAAGAAAAACCAATTGCATTTGCATCACGGACCCTTTCCAAAGCGGAAAGTAACTATTCACAGATAGAAAAAGAAGCGCTGGCACTGGTATGGGGGATCAAACGATTCCAGCAATACCTTTTTGGAAACCATTTCACACTGGTGACAGACCACCAGCCCATGGTGTCCATTCTCAACCAGGAAAAGGGATTACCAGCAGTGACCGCAGCACGGCTGCAAAGGTATGCGGTAGCCCTGTCAGAATGCTCCTTTGATATCAGGTACAAGAGTTCCGCTCAGCACGCAAATGCTGATGCACTTTCACGTCTCCCTGTGGTGGCCGACAAGCAGATGGCACAATTGGACTGTGAGGAGGAGGGAAGGACATTCCGTGTCCATCAGCTACAAACCCTTCCAGTCACGGTGGCAGAATTACGAAGAATGACAACAAGGGACCCAGTGTTGGCAAGGGTGTTTCAGCTAATTCAGGAGGGATGGCCACCCAAAACTACAGAAGAGTGTATAAAGCCATACTTTGATAGGAGACATGAACTGACGGTGGAACAAGGATGTGTCATGTGGGGAGTACGGGTGGTGATACCTATGAAGCTACAAGAGAGGGTGCTAGATGAACTTCATGGAGGACATATAGGGGTGGTGAAAATGGAGGCACTGGCACGAAGTCATGTGTGGTGGCCAGGGATTGACAAAGAAGTTGAACTGGCAGCCAGCAAGTGTGAAGGATGCAGAATAAACAAGCAGAGCCCTAAGCTTACCTCACTGCATCCATGGGAATTCCCAGAGGGGCCGTGGAAACGCATACACCTGGATTTTGCAGGGCCTATAGAAGGGAAACAGTTGATGGTCATGGTAGACGCATATTCCAAATGGCCAGAAGTGGCAATTATGGAAGAAACCACAACAGATCACACTCTGAGAGAAATTGGAAACACATTTGCAAGATGGGGAATTCCATTACAGGTGGTGACGGACAATGGTCCACAATTTATCTCGCAGCAATTTGAGCAGTTCATGAAGGCAAACAATTGCAAACACACAAGGATAAGTCCCTATCATCCTGCCACAAATGGGTTGGCAGAGCGCTTTGTGCAGTCCCTTAAGCAAGCTATCCGGGCCTCCCGAAAAGAGAAGTCATTGGCACACAGGGTGGCAAACTTCCTATTGCACTACAGGAATGCGCGGCATTCCACTACTGAGGCATCTCCAGCGCAGCTAATGATTGGTCGGGACCTGCGAAGTTGTTGCACTTGCTAAGACCCGATCTGCGGGGATGTGTGTTGAAACATCAAGCCATACAAGTGAATTCACGGGCATCTGCACCAGAGAGGAATTTTGAAGCGGGGGACTCGGTGATGGTGAGGGACTATCGGCCAAACCACTCAAGATGGCAACCTGGTTGTATACAGAGACGGGTAGGAATGAAGTCATATTATGTGAAGGTGCCTGGGGGTAGCACAGCTTGGAGGAGACATGCAGATCAGATAGTAAGGGCACCCGGGGAAACAGCTCAACAACAGCAGGATCCGGAGCTTGGAGGAGATGACTTATCGGTGGGGGAAGAGGAGCATAGTTCCAGTACCACGCAAGTGTGTTCTACACAAACACTAGTCAGGATGGATGGACCAACATTGCAGACACAGGCAATTCAAGGGTCAGGAGAACCAGTAACACAGACACTAGGTGAGAGGCATAATGAAATCACAACAGATGGGACTAGTATGGAAAGTGGGTCAAGTGGGGGGACGCCAAGGAGGAAGAGCATAGTAATTGTACCGACCATGGAGGAGAAAGAACCAGCGACCATGAAGACTCGCTGTGGACGAATTGTCAGGAAACCTGTGATATACCGTGATGGTGATTAGGAGGGGAGGAACTGTGATGTACGGAAACATTCAGTGATTATAGATATATATAGGATCACGTGTGTGCATGTGATGTATGAATGATTTAGTAATGAATGGATGGCTGTTGAGGTTGTGAGCTATCCGAGTACATAGAGGACCGATATTCTACAGATTTGCACAGGGGCGATGATCTATTTATATGGCTGGGCAATTACGCTCACGTGCGCGTGATGCTGGGCTCGTCGGTTAACTTGGTGTAACAACTACCTTAAACCTTATTACATAATTAGGTACACTGTAGGTAACGCTTAGTATATTCAGTAAATTGAAACATCTGGTAAGACTTATATGTATGTGGCAATGTATTGATATGTGGTCATGTGGGTCATCTGCACATGGTCATGAGGGTCATCTGTGGTAATGAAGGTTATCTGTGGTCATGAGGGTCATCTGTGATCATGAGGGTCATCTGTGATTTTGAGGGTCATCTGTGATTTTGAGGGTCATCTGTGATAATGAAAGTCATCTATTGTCATGAGAGTCATCTGTGGTCATGAGGGTCATCTGTGATAGTGGAGGTCAACTTATCTTCCAGATGGTGTGTAGTCTAAGTGCATGATAATTTGATTAGGTAATGGACACTGGTGTGTGGGATACATTATCGAAGATGGAGAGATGAAGAGAGTAGGAGGGGGGAGGAGTAGAGTAGTAGGATGAGGGGGAAGGTGAGGAGGAGGGGGGATATTATTCTTTCGTCTTAAAATTCCAGCCATAATGGAGGGGCTTTCAATTTTAAGATAAATTGTGAAGAGGATCAGTACTACATCACAAAGAAAAGGTTTGACACGGTGAAGCAGTTGCTGGAGTTCTATCGCAGTACACCAATCAAAAGCAGGCAAAAGAATGCAGAGGTGTACTTCCTTTGTCCTATTCCTGTCAATGAAAAGCTGGAGGCACAGTTTGAACAAGAGGCCGAAGCCAATAGCAAGGACCACAGGCCTTACTACAACAATCCCCTCACAGACGTGACCGTACGTCCCCTCGTATCCTCTGGGGATGAAAGGAAGTGCATGGAGGAGCAGGGTATGGTGAAGTATTAGGAGTAGGGTATGGTGGTGTATAAGGAGCAGGGTATGGTGATGTATAAGGAGCAGGGTATGGTGATGTATAAGAAGCATGGTGGTGTTTAAGGAGCAGGTATGGTTGTGTATAAGGAGCAGGGTATGGTGATGTATAAGGAGCAGTGTAAGGAGCAGGATATGTTGATGTATAAGGAGTAGGTTATGGTGGTGTATAAGGAGCAGGGTATGGTGGTGTATAAGGAGCAGGGTATGGTGATGTATAAGGAGCAGGGTAAGGTGGTGGATAAAGAGCACGGTATGGTGATGTATAAGGAAGGAGCAGGGTATGGTGGTGTATGTAATAGCACAAACAACCTGTTTTATTCCCTTCGTGCCCTCCTTATAAACAACACAACACCGTTCAATACACACATCAAAACATAGCACATAAACCAAAGTCATGAGATATGTAACCTCTGTAACCTCATGAATGTGGGAGGAAGAACTTGTCTGAATTAACTTGTGTCAATGGGCAGGGCAAATGGGATAGCATTCATACTGGTTCATACTACATATATGTATGCTCTGCCCTCTTTAAGCTTGTCCTCAAACTTTAGTGCCTCTGGTTGCCTCCTTTGTCTTGTGGGGTATCGTCTCTGCTCTCCTGGCTGGTCCTCTCTCGGCAGGTTCGGTGAAGTAATTACATGTTCAATGTTGGGTGCAGTTCAGACATCAATGGTTGGATGGTCATTTGGTGGTAGTTCATTGTATTGATGCTGATTCCTGTGCTGCAGTCGGTGATCTCCATATTGATCTCATTCTTTGACCGATTTTATAATCCACTTGCCTTCCCATCTACTTCCCAGCTTACTAGGCTTTGTAATTGACAGCCAAACTGGGTCACCTTCTTTTAACAACCGCAGTTTTGCTTGGGAGTCAAAAGCAGTTTTCTGTGCAGCTCCAGCCAGTACTGTATTAACCTTAACAAAGTCTCGTAGTTCTGCTAGCTTTGCTTGCAGATAGCTTTGGTATGAGTTTGTGTCAAACGCAATATGAGGTGACAAATCAGTACTTCTTGGCTCTCTTCCGAACATGAATACGAATGGTGAGACTCCCGTTGAAGTGTGCAGTGCGATAGGCATAGAGCACCAGTGGTAGATAGCGCTCCCATTCATAGTCTTTTCCACATATGCTCTTAACAGCTGCAGTAATGATCTGTTCACACGTTCCACCATGCCATCACACTGTGGATGGTAAGCTGTAGTGCGCCGTTTGTTGATTCCAAATGCTTCCAATGTTTGTTGGTACCTTGGTCTGAGTGCAGAATATCTGGTATCCCATACACTGCAAAAAGGCGTATAATCTCCCTTGTGATTCTACTTGCAGTCTGATCTGGAAATCGAATGGCCTCGACCCACTTTGTAAATAATTTTGCATCACAAGCTATATATTGTTGTTGATTGACCTCAGAATTTCCAACACATCCACTGCTATCATCTTCCATGGTCCGCCAATAAGTATGTTGGTCATTGAAGCTGGGGTCCGGGTTGGAAGTTTTGCTTGTTGGCAGACCACACACTTTCTACAGTACTATTTGACATCTTTTGCCATATGAACCCAAAATGCTTCTTGCTTCAAGCATTGCAACGTTTTCTCCACTCCTTGGTGACCTGCCGACTGAGCATCATGATTTCTCAGTAGTGCTTCCGTTTGAAGACTTTCTGGAAGCACTGGCACTATCAGAGGCTGGGCTTGGAGCATATCTTGTACATACTATGCCATCCATCAATCGCAGATGTGACCAGAGCTGTCAATACCTCCTTAGTGGATGTTGTCTCCAGTTCCCAAAGTGAGTGGGAGTTTTCTTGCTTAGCAATGTTCCATAAACCATGCTAATGGTTGGGTCATCTCTCTGTGCCTTCCGCATATCATCCAATGGTTGTCCAGCATAGGTAATAGCCACTACACTGTGTCTTGATAAAGCATCTGCATTTCCATTCTGCAATCCCTTCATATATTCAATCTGGAAATCATACTGTTGTATTGCCAATGCCCAATGACACAGTAAACCTTCCATACGTAGAAACTGTCGGACAGAATGTACATCATGTGGGGTAGTCGATTCTTGCACAACTTTGACCTTCTCTGGGTCAGTCATCATTCAGGCTCCAGAATACTTGTGCCCCAAATAGAAAACTTTGTCCATTCCTATATGGCACGTCTTGCCTTGGAGTGTTAATCCAGTATCTTGAATTTTCTGGAAGACAAGATTCAAGTGTTCCTTATGTAGGCTTTCATCGTTAGAAAAAATGATGACATCATCTATGTATGTTTTCACAAACCACAGGCCTCTCATCACTGTGTCCATCAGATGTTGAAATGAACTGGGAGCACCTGTCGGGCCAAAAGGCATTCAAGTAAACTGGTAAAATCCCATTCCAGGTCCTGGGCAAAATGCTGTCTTTTCTCTGTCGTTTTCATAAACTGGAAGCTGCCAGTATCCTGGCTGGAGGTCTAATGTTGAATAGATGGTTGCTCATGCCATTTGGCCTTGCACCTCATCTGGTAGGGGTAGTGGGTAAGCATCTTTTTTTGTTTTTTTGTTAAGCTCTCGATAGTCAACACATAGTTGAATGTCTCCAGACTTTTTCTCAATATGCACAGCTTGTGCTCTCCATGGACTAATGCTCTCCTCAATTATGCCTTGCTGCAACAAGCTCTTAATTTGCTCTTCCACTTCAGGGCGATACTGTTCAAGAATGTGACGTGGTGGGACTCTGACAGGTACACTGGTTGTTGGGATGTAGTGATCTGCATAGTTAGTTTTACAGGGCAGTGTTCGGAATAAGGTTTTGAACTTATCCACAATAGTCCTTAGCTCAGTTCTTGGGCATTCTGGTAAATCAAAGGAGGCCGCCAAGTTTCCAAATCTTGGAACATGCAGCGCATTCATCTACAACATCTTCTTCCTGGCTTACAGCAGCTGCTGCAATGAAATTTACTCTTCGCCTTCTGTATGATGGGCAGGAATGAGGATAACCCATCAGACATCTTGATGTTTCCTTTGTTACTGTTGTAGAAAACCTGCACAGGAGAATGGGAGAAGTTCAAACCAATTCGTGCTTCTGCATGAAGTCAACACCTAGGATCACTGCTGTGATCAAGTTATCCACCATGATAAAGTTGTGTTCTATTAATATTGTTCTAGCTGTCACCCACTTGAATAGGTGCAGTTACGTAACCAACAATCTTAAGCTGTTCTCCCGAAGCTGTCACCAGTTGAATGATTGTCGTGGGCCTACTTACGCTAACATTTTCTACCGCTTCTATTGCCGCCTTCCGCACCAATGAGATTGAGGAACCTGAATCTAGCAAGATGTCCACTGTTGCTCCGCCCATGCAACTTTTCCGTTATTGCAACAACTTTACTTTCAATTGCTGCTATAGTAACTACCTTAATATTTGCAGTGGGGCCTTCACACACTACTGGGGGTGCCTGTTGCCCTCTACGGGCGTCCCGTTGTCGTTTCTCTGCTGACGACAATTTCAAGCCATGTGCCCCAGTCGGCCACATGAAAAACATTTTCCTTCTCTTTTCCAGCACTGTCGTTCAACGTGTCCCGATTGTCCGCAATGAAAACACCTGACTCTTCGCTCGTCTCGACTCTTAACGACAATGCCGCGACCTGTTCTGTTAACAGTTCTACCGGTATTTGGCGAGCGAGTTCCTGTGCCTGTGATTCCTTTCCAAGTTTCTCTTTCATCGCTGCAACAGGCCTAGCGTTCCCTTCTTCTAATGTCATCAGTGTTCTTGCTCGCTCCAACGCTGTATCCAATTCCTTTACATCACCCGCCGCTCTCAACTGCCTTGATACAACCATTGGTAGCCCTTCCATAAATTGGTGTAGCAATGGGAACGGGCAGTTGCAGCGAGGCCAGGCATCGCTTGGTCCAATAATCGTTTGAGTTCGTACAGGTTCAACGATAGTGCTTCTCCCAATCGAAGTCTTCGCTTGAGAAATCCGTCCATTGACACAAAGCTTGCCGGTACCATCCTCTCGGTCATTTTTTCCTTCGCAGCACTGTAGTCTGCTTGCTCCTCTTCGCTGAGCTCCATCCATGTTGCAAGTGCTTCGCCTTCCAGCAGGGTGGGTAGCTTCAAGGCCTTGGCCTTTTCGTCCCACATATTCGCCTTGCATCAAATTTCGAAGCGTTTGAACCATTCCCCCGCATAGCCACTATAGCGAACGGCTTTGGTATACTTACATGACGTTGCTCAGCCATTGTGTCTCCTCTGTTGGCTAAAAACTACGCTGCATATGCCTAATGAGCAACCGTTCTCTGCTACCAATGTAATAGCACATAAAACCTCCATTCGCACCCTCCTAACCACAGCAAAAAAAACCTCGCGCGAATCATATTTATGATTTATCGAGTGATTTTGCTGTGTAAATCACACACAAGCTCATCAGATGATCTGATAGTAATTCGAAATGATAAATCACAGACAAATCATATAAAAATCACAGTAGGATTTAATACATGATTTTACAAAGAATCACTAGAAATTTCAAATGTATAATCAATCAAAGATTTCTTCCCAATTTTTCATGTGATTCAGCTTGTGAAATTACATGATTAATCCTTATCATAATCATTGCCTTGATTTTTCAAATGATTTCTCATGTACATACGTATAAAAAAAATGAATACACTGTGGAAATCAGCAGACATACAGAAGACAAAGGATAAGCAGAATATACTGGAAGATAAAAAAGCTTAGCTCTCCAATTGTTGACTTTGTTGCTGACAAGAAGCTCGATCTCTTGCAAGGTTCTCTAAATGTTCTGGGCAACAGCTTCATCATTATCTGAACTGAAAACACAGTCAGGTGAAACAGCACCAGTATCAATTCTGAATGTACACCTAAATGCTTTAATTGCTTCGGCATCCCCAGCATTAAGTTCACCATTTTGCATCGTCTCCTGTACCGCTTTATGTGTGCAAACCTGGACAGATGAAGTTGCAGGGGTTAATGCATGATTATTCAAATATGTACATGTAATGCTTACATATATGCAAGGCAATTTATCTTCTGTGACATACATCTTTGCCTTCTTTTTTCTTCATTCAGGTTCATGATAGCTGTGTTCCCCATAGTATGCCTTGATTCTTTTTTTCATGTCACCTTTAGAAGGTATTGGAAGCAGAAGGTTCTCAACTGATTGAAGTATTCTTGACTTTCTGATCTTCATCAATACCACTCCAAGGTATCTTTTTTAAGGGCTTGTTCATTTGCTCAGCATGCTCTTCAAACACTACTTGAACTATTTTATGTGAATTTTTATTTCATGCTATTGTCACATGACCATGTTTAAAGTGCTTACCAACGGAACAACCACCTTTAAAGACGTTGCAACACTATTTCCTGCGGGGGGGGGGGGGGGGGGGGGGGGGGGGGGAATATTACGAGATGAGATATATGTATTCAACGCTTCGGGATACAAGCGAGTATATGCAGTACAAAACCGCTTACCACTATAAATGTCATCGAGTGCGTTTCCTTATTAAAACACCCGCCGCAGTCTCCTCACAGACCACATAAAATGTTTCTGTATCACATTAGAGTCTACAATAGGTATAACATTTACCTTCATGTTCTGATTTCATGGCACTCCTTTCTTTCAGTTTCTCATCCATTTCGACCAACGGATCATTTAAACGGTCCATACTCGCTTCAAGGTCCGATATTTTACGATGAAGAGCTTCTAAATCTTTATCTTGAGTACTCTTTTCCAGCCATAAATTTTAATATTGAGCACGTTGCGTTACAAATAAGTAAGGAGGAATATTTTGCTGGAAAATTATCCGTACATTTTTGGCGGCAAAAATGTCGGCGCATTGTGACTGTCAACAGTGCAAAACAAGAAAATTACACTGCTACACAACTATCAGAAGGCATCGTCAATATAGAATCATCAGCAGTTCTCGATTGATAACACCGGCTGTTTCTCAAGATCCCACATTTGATGGAAAATTATTTCCAAGAGCCGTACAACAACTTGTCTCACCCACTGTGACGTACCCTTCACACTACAGTGTCACGGACCATTTCAATGCTCATCGTGCACTTTTTGAACTAACTGAAGCAGTGTTTGACTACTAAAGAATTAAGAATTGATACCGGAGTAGGCATCGGTGATGACTGGCCAATTCAACTAAAGCATCCTATAGAGCAAGTGTACAGTATCAGATGATCTGTATGATGAAATACAGCTAGCAGCTCCTTTGTACTGCAACATTTGATGATGTGGTATATGTGAGCCATTGTATTGATAAATTTGGAAGGTGTTATGTTAATGGAACAACCTATTCATCAGTGTATAATAGTACAGACAGAGCATCTGTGGTGAAATCAATGTTTATATTAAGTGGTACAGATGAGATTTTGGGATCATCAGATTCGTTTTCAGAATAATAATCAAGCATAAAGACAGTGACAAACAAGATTTACCACCACATATGTGTCTTAAAACCTGGGCATAGTTACCTGGATAAGTTTCAAAACACCTTAAAAGTATCAGGTCATTCTGGTCTTTATATCATTTTTTACCAACGCGACAGAATTATAAGCCCTCGATGCTTTGTGGATCGCTGCTTACTATTCCTAGTGACAAAGGCCATCATACACTGTACATGTGGCTGAACTGCCATGCTCACCTTTCAACAGTGTAAACTGTAATCATGTGCATTTCTGTCTGTAATTTTTGCTTTGAAAACTCATTTCAATGCAATGAATACATTGAGTGAATTTTATAATCACAGTATAGAAACTAGCATCAATTTAAACATTTGTCATAAAAATTAGCAGGTCCTAATGCGATTTTAAATCATAATAAAATCACCAAATGAATTCACATGCATGTTGAAAAATCATATGTGAAACTAACATTACCACTGTAAAATCACACAACGATCAAAATCAGATTTTCTGACTATATGATACATAGAACCATTTGGAAAATCACCGGAATATCATTCTTAGATTTGTCAAAGGATTTAGGATCATTGACATATCACAACACGATCAACCAGTGTAAAATCAAACCCAAATCAAAATGTGATTTGCGCACTTTTTTTGCTGTGTATATACAAGTTTACAACACAACACTGTTCAATACACACATCAAAACATAGCACATAAACCAAAGTCATGAGATATATAACCTCTGTAACCTGATGAATGTGGGAGGAAGAACTTGTCTGAATGAGTACACAGCAATTAACTTGTGACAATGGGCAGGGCAAATGGGATATGCATTCATAGTGGTTCATATAAGGAGCAAGGTATGGTGGTGTATAAGGAGTAGGGTATGGTGATGCATAAGGCGCAGGGTATGGTAGTGTAGAAGAAGCAGGGTATGGTGGTGTATAAGGAGCAGGGTATGGTGGTGTATAAGGAGCAGGGTATGGTGGTGTATTAGGAGCAGGGTATGGTGGTATAAGGGGCAGGGTATGATGATGCATAAGGAGCAGGGTATGGTGTATCTCAGCTAGAAGACCAGCTGGATCTTGCAAGGATAGCTCCAGCGAACTGTAGGGGGCATGATGAGATACTGGTGGTACTAATATGTGACTAACAAACACATCAACTTACAGGTAGATGTGATCAACTAAAATTAGATCATAAGGGTTAACCCCGCTATGCATCAACTAAAACTATTTTACAGTGTGTGACGAGGGGGGGTGGGGGGGGGGGGCAAAGAAATCTGTATGGACCCCATCGTCCAATGCTGTAGAGCTTGAAGAGAGGATTACGAATCTCCTTTTAAAATATAAATCTGACTTAAGAAAAAAAAAGATATGAGGGATTTTTAAAAGAGCACGTAAGGGGTACCACCCTATGCCCCTTGCATTTTCGTATCTTTTTGTTTCACTTCAGATTCACGTGGGAATCACACTGATTGATTCCTTGCAGTGAAAGTAACTCATTAGCACCCAAGTACAATCTGTAGACCCTCGCTAAAACCTTGAGCATGTTCTAACCCGGTAAATAAACCTACCACATGTATCTCTGGAACGGCTGGGTTAAAATGTTAACTGCATTGCTCTAGGTTTAGCAAGGGTCTACAGATTGCACTTGGGTGCTAATGAGTTACTTTCACTGCGAGGATTGATCGATGCGACTACCACGTGAATCTGAAGTGAAACAAAAAGATACAAAAATGTAAGGGGCGTAGGGTCATACCCCCTACGCCCTCTTTTTAAAATCCCTCGTATCTTTTTTTTCTAAAGTCAGATTTTTATTTTAAAAGGAGAATCGTACAAGCTCTACAGTATTGGACGATGGGGTCCATACAGATTTTTTTGCCCCCCCCCCCCCCCTCCCCCTCCCCCTCGGTATGTGCGAATAGTTTTGTGATAATGCCACATTCCTTAGCTATACAAGAAGTGAAGTTTAAAGAACTACAAGAACAACTGGCTCAAGAGAGGAAATTAAGCCAGCAATACAAAGAGGAGCGAGATCAAGCCATGAAGGTATGTGATAAGGTGAAGGGAGAACGAGATCAACTGAAGAAGGAATTAGAAGCCCTAAAGGAGGAACACTCACACTGTAAGGCATTCTGGATGGTACCCCGTCATCATGTAACAGTGATGGAAAAGCCATTAGGAGGAGGGGCATGGGGATATGTTAAGGAAGGAAAGTTCAGAGGTCAGCAGGTGGCAGTCAAGTGCATTCATGAGGCCATCGTCACCCCACATACAATCAAGCGAGTGTATCGTGAGATCTGTACCATGTCTCAAGCACACCACCCCAACCTTGTGCTGTTCATGGCAGCTGTGCTGGATGACCAGGGAGGACCCCTGATCATCACTGAGCTGCTGGACACCACACTGAGGAAGGCCTATGAGGATAACCTCCTTCACCCTGGCCTGGACAACTGTATGGACATATTCCGGGATGTTGCCTCCGCCCTCTGCTACCTCCATGAGCTTGAAGAACCCATCATCCACAGAGATGTGAGCTCAGCCAATGTACTTCTGAAGGCAATGGCCAACAACAGGTGGAAAGCCAAACTATCAGACTTTGGGTCTGCCAATTGGGCCAAAGAAGCTGTTACCATGGGGGAGGGTTGCATAGTGTACACAGCCCCAGAGGCGTACCCTGTTCACCCATCTCTTGGTACCAAACCACCACCACAGACCACGAAGATTGATGTGTACAGTTATGGGATACTCCTGTGTGAGGTCATAATGAGAGAATTTCCCTATCCAGATACTCTTAATACATTGGGAGTGAAGATGAAGGTCAAAAATGTCTTCTTACATTCCTTGATGTTGGAATGCACTCAGCAAGAACCTGCTCAACGACCCACAATGGCTACTATTTTTAAGAAATTGAACTAGTTAGGAAATATGATTTTTAATTTATTTGCTTGCAATGGGTGTATATTATATCTGACATTATTTTATCAAAATAGAGGCACAACGAAGGTTCCGATTCTAGCTCCTGTTAGTCCACATGTCAAAGATACACTCAATTTAAGCAGCAGCTGGTCACATCTACATGTATATGTTTTCAAGTTTCGAATATTATAAGTGGTTTAATACATAACTGAAAACTTCCACTCTCTTCACAAAATACTGGATCCGTTATCGGGCATTATTTAGAGCTAGACCTAAAGTGAGGTAGTAGGATCCACCCAGCTGGTTAGACATCCATTGCATCACATGTTCTACAACATATTCACTGTTGTATTTACAATTAATGTTTATCCAATGTGGTGCAAATGTGTTAGTACAAATGGTATATGTGACATCAACACAATAGTAAATATAAAGCTTTCATTTACTATAGCGGCATACAATATTTACATACATGTGTTTGCACCATATTTGAATAAAGCTGCAGAATGAGTGCAGGACGGTACCACCACCATTCAGCTGTCAATGACGTCATGCACAGAGCTTTACCTGCGGTACATGTTCCATCACGTCTGAACTTCGAGTCTGTATCACTCAGATGGGAAGCGACCTGATGGTGTCTCAATTGCCCTTGGAAATGTGGCCAACTTCTAGTGTGGGATGCAACGTGTCCAGATACTTTTGCACCACCTTACTCTACAATTGCTGCACAGCAAGTTGGAGCAGTTAACGTTGCTCAACAGGCAGAAGATAAGAAGATGAATATCTTGACTAATGCCACTTTTTCACTTCAGTGACAATAGAGACAACTGGAGTGTTTGGACCAAGGACAACTGAGTTCCTTAAACATTTGGTCCATCGGTTAAGGCAGGTGACTGGTGACGCTAAAACTCCTATGCTTGCCTTTATCAGTTGCCCTCCAATGGGTGGACAGTGAAGATGAAGGTAGACAGTGAGGATGGAGGTAGACAGTGAGGATGGAGGTGGACAGTGAGGATGGAGGTGGACAGTGAAGATGGAGGTGGACAGTGAGGATGGAGGTGGACAGTGAAGATGGAGGTGGACAGTGAGGATGGAGGTGGACAGTGAAGATGGAGGTGGACAGTGAGGATGGAGGTGGACAGTGAGGATGGAGGTGGACAGTAAGGATGAAGGTGGACAGTGAGGATGGAGGTGGACAGTAAGAATGGAGGTGGACAGTGAGGATGGAGGTGGACAGTGAGGATGGAGGTGGACAGTGAGGATGGAGGTGGACAGTGAAGATGGAGGTGGACAGTGAGGATGGAGGTGGACAGTGAGGATGGAGGTGGACAGTGAGGATGGAGGTGGACAGTGAGGATGGAGGTGACAGTAAGAATGGAGGTGGACAGTGAGGATGGAGGTGGACAGTGAGATGGAGATGGACAGTGAGCATGGAGGTGGACAGTGAGGATGGAGGTGGACAGTGAGGATGGAGGTGGACAGTGAGGATGGAGGTGGACAGTGAGGATGAAGGTGGACAGTGAAGATGGAGGTGGACAGTGAGGATGAAGGTGGACAGAGGTGGACAGTGAAGATGGAGGTGGACAGTGAGGATGGAGGTGGACAGTGAGGATGGAGGTGGACAGTGAGGATGGAGGTGGACAGTGAGGATGGAGGTGGACAGTGAGGATGGAGGTGGACAGTGAGGATGGAGGTGGACAGTGAGGATGGAGGTGGACAGTGAGGATGGAGGTGGACAGTGAAGATGGAGGTGGACAGTGAGGATGGAGGTGGACAGTGAGGATGGAGGTGGACAGTGAGGATGGAGGTGGACAGTGAGGATGGAGGTGACAGTAAGAATGGAGGTGGACAGTGAGGATGGAGGTGGACAGTGAGATGGAGATGGACAGTGAGCATGGAGGTGGACAGTGAGGATGGAGGTGGACAGTGAGGATGGAGGTGGACAGTGAGGATGGAGGTGGACAGTGAGGATGAAGGTGGACAGTGAAGATGGAGGTGGACAGTGAGGATGAAGGTGGACAGAGGTGGACAGTGAAGATGGAGGTGGACAGTGAGGATGGAGGTGGACAGTGAGGATGGAGGTGGACAGTGAGGATGGAGGTGGACAGTGAGGATGGAGGTGGACAGTGAGATGGAGGTGGACAGTGAGGATGGAGGTGGACAGTGAGGATGGACGTGGACAGTGAAGATGAAGTGTTTTTTGTATAAATCTATTATTTAGTGTATCTAGTTTAATGCAGTTGGACAATAGTGTTGTATCTTGTTTTCATTACCATAAAAAAGTTAGAATAATAAGAGTAAACACACTATAAATCCAAATTAATATAGGTTTCAAGTGTAATTGATAGTACCATTGGCTCGGAGGAGGACTGGTAATAGGCCAGGTGAGATGCCTGCATGGAGGGGGGTCCCAAGCCTCCTTGTCCCAATGGCTGTATGCCTCCATGCCAATCAAATGCAGTGCCAACCTATTTGGGTCCATTGGCGTGGAGCTTACAGGCCTTTGCAGGAAGGGCTGCTAGCACCAGCCTTGTGACATGATTCGCCTAAAGTTGTTGGGAATAGCTGGCTTGTCTTTGTGCCAACCAGTGATTAGCACTGTTCAGTATGGCTATGCCCTTCTACACACAGAAACTTATGATCAGATGAGCATGAATACATAGTTTGACAACCACATTGCCAGGTGGTGGCATATGACAACATCTTCCCCATGCCTGCAGGTCACTGCATGGTGGCTGAGGGGATTGAGGGTATTGTGTCTTGGGCAGAATTGGCACACAGTCCTGCCAGATGTGTCCAAATCCAACCACCACCTTGTACTCGTTGGGCTCCAAGTGTAAGCCCAAGCCAATGGATAGGATCATTGGTCGCATGAGGGGGAAGGCTGATAGAAGGCTCTATTGGCAGACCAACCAAATTATTAAGAAATTGAGTAAGGATAACAGTATTCTGATTTGTCGTACCACATAGTTTTTATGTAGCATCGGTTGCAAATGAAAGTTCTGTTCAACATTCTTTAGTGCATCTACAATGACTTATCATCACTATTATTAGAAAGCAAATATTAAAGCTAACTGATATTTCTTTAGTAGTGAGTGCATATGGACTCCTACACAACACGAATATTTGGGCCACTCGTATCAAGTTATTGTGCATTAAAGTTTTCGTAAATTACGCCCACCAAGAGTGCTCAATCATAAATCTTGACATGCACACTTGCACTTAGATTACCAATTCAATTAATTACCTCTTAACAAAATGGAACCTGGGCTTCACTCATATGGGCCTAACAGAAGATCTTGCTATTTGATGTGTGACTGATAAACTGTACAATTATGGTTGATGAGCATTTACATAAGAAGCTAAGGGTCTGAACTAGCTGTCAAATATGACCAGAATTTGGTAGATGTACTGAATACACTTCATACTCCATCATTGGTGAAAGATTTTATGGTTATGCAGAACAATAGGTGTGCACATATATAGCTTGGTGTGTCTGCAATAAAGTTGTGTGCATCACATAAAGGGGTCAATAACTAGCTAGTAACACAAACCCATTCCTGTGCCACATAGTATTCATCACTAGGACCCAGTATGTGACAATGGTACGTGGTGTCATTATGGACAGAGGTGATGTAAGAATGCATCTTGGGTGAGTCCCTGTCACTAGGCCTAATTAGGTTAGTTTATACGTTTTAATGTGATCGTGATATGTGTTGGTGTGTATAGACGTTTGGTCTATATATAGTGTGTGATGTCCCTACATTTTGATTCTTCAATCACACTTACATTAAACCAATGTTGTAGGCTATGTGAGAGATAGTCCCCTAACTAGCTCACTTTAGATCTAGCTCTATAAATAGTGGATCCAGCATTTTGTGAAGAGGGTGGAAGAGTCCAATCAAAGGTACCACGCCACGCCCTCTTCAATCTTTGAAAACTGAATTTATAAAGTTATACATGTTACATGTACATTGCTGATTATAAATGCAAACTAAATGTGTGCATTTGTGAATATTTCCCTATAACATTGAGTTGTTAAGCAGCACATATACAAATCCAATGTATTGAATTGAAATGCAGAACAGTAATTTTTTTAACTTGCATACACAACCAGTGTAAAAATAACATAAGGTTAAGTGTTTCACTTGTGCTACATCATTTCACAGTTCTTCCTATATAAAGCTGTGTGTGACTGAAATTTCCAACAAGTTGGCACAATTCTGAGACATTTCCAATTGTGTTGATTATCTTCTCATTGCCATCTGGATACTGGATAAAACTAAAGCACACACGCAAGCAGTACACATGCACACACACACACACACACACACACACTTGCACACACATACACCCACACTTGCACACAAACACACACACACAAACACACACACACACACACACACACACAACACACACCATTCCAACTACCTCATTAAATTTTAGATGCTGAACTGTAATCTTGCACATGGGTATTGTTAACACAGGGGTCTCAAATGATCATTAATTGGTGCAACTGACTGACTACATGTATTTGAGCAGGAAGCATCCTAGCTATACTATTTATAAAAAGGGTGTCCTTTCCCCGTGAAATGTCCCCATCTGAAGGCAAAAACCAAGCCTAACAGTCACTTCCTTGCATTACACCTGCAGAACATTAAAACGTACCCTTCCATTACTCACCACCAGATGCTAGCTAAAAGGGTCCACATTGTACAGATGGTAGAGCAAGTGTAAACTGGGGGAGGGTGAAACTTAAAAATGGCATGTTTTTGAATAATCTTTAGGAATTTGGAAATGCTGTGGACAACTTGCACAATGCAAAAAACAGGAGTTGAAAGGAAACAGGAGTATAAAGGAAAAGTAAGGGGAAAGTATGATGGAAGAAATACTTAAAGATTCTCCTTTGCAACTAATTCCTAGTCTACTGCCTTTGTAATCTCCATGCTATCCTCAGAGATGTCATTTACACTTCAAATGCCTGACAAATGAACGGTTCAGAAAATTAAACCTACTGACCACATTCAAAGCACTCTACTGCTTCCCTGCCTGCACACATACACACACATACACACACATACATGCACAGTCACACACACACAGACAACACAAACAACAGACATACAGAGGCAATACACACCAGATACAATAATAGTTGTATATTCTTACCAAAGGAATGGACGAATCAACACTCCAGCCTTGAAATGGCCGCCAAGCTAGCCACAGGCTTATCAAGTGGGAGACAATACCGAAAACCAAAAGCAGCTGCCTCATTAATTCCATAACTGTATCAATGGTGCATAACTAAATAAATCTCTTATAAGTCTGAAAATTAAAACTGCACAATTAGTAAAGCTTCCCCTAGCTTGGTGAGTAACCCAAACCATAGATTATTTAGACAGGGATTGAAACGGATCACGTGCACGCCAATTAACAGCTCCATCTGTGTTATAGCGGAAGATAGGTTATTGTAGTAGTTATTAAGTCTGGAATGGCCGAGTAACAGTATAGGACCTTCAAACCCCGTTAATACTATCTACAAAAGTAGCCACAGGCCCAGAAATGACAGCAGTCTTACTCTATTCGTGCCGTGTCCAAATGATTGACGCGATGTTCGATGTAAAGCCAACTTTTTATAACCTCATACCGACACTTCCTGGCTTAGTGCATAGCCCAGTTCTGTCGCAAAATGAGTGCACTAGAGGTTGAAACCTTCAAACCCCGTTAATACTATTTTTAAAAGAATTTATACGCCCAGAACCGACAGTATTCTATTCGCGCCGTATCCCTAATGATTGACGCGAGAGTCGATGTAAAGCCAACTCTTTATAACCTCATACCAACACTCCCTGGCATAGCCCATAGTCCAGTTCTATCGCAAAATGAGTGCACTAGAGGATAAAACCTTCAAACCCCGCTAATACTGTATACAAAAGTAGCTATACGCCCAGAACTGCCAGTACGGCCTAGTCTATTCGTGCCGTGTCCCTAATGATTGACGCGATAGTCGATGTAAAGCGAACTTTTTATAACTTCATACCAACACTCCCTGGCTTAGTCGTTCTATCGCAAAATGAGTGCACTAGAGGATGAAACCTTCAAACCGCGTTTACACTATTTACAGACGTAGTTACACGCCCAGAACTGACTGTATGTCTAAAACGCTGTTTCGTGCCATGTTATGTTTTCAAAGCTAGGGGAAAGGGCAAAACCTATCCAGTTCTATTCAGATTGCTACGAAGACCTTGTATACAAAAAAAAATCAAGGTCAAAAGACGTACAGAACAGTTTTTTGCACGCCCAGAAGGATTCACATAGCTTCATTTCTCAGTTTTTATTAAAAACTCCCGAAGATTCGTTCACTAGAACTTCAAACACGTTTCTAGACAAACCTTACCTTTCATGAGTTGGGTGGAATACATTCAAGACTCTACATGATACGGATTTCACCAAAACCAGCTATAATTTATTTTCCCGCCAAACTCAAAAGGTGCTATCCATTATAACATTGACGGCGCATACCCTTCTACCGTAAAATGTATGGCTCACGTGACCCGTTTCCAATCCCTGTCTAATTAATCTATGGTAGCGGGAACCAGGTTGTAGTAGGTTAATGGCGCGGAATGAACGAAAAATGTGCAATTACTTTGCACAGCTGTATCTCCGTAACGGATCAAGTAAAAATTAACGAACAGGGCACATCGATAGGTACAGGACCCCTCTACGTATAAACCGAATTTGAAGTTAATTGAGATGTCCTGCCGAAAGATATGGCCAATTTGAATCCCAAGGGGTATCGGACGTTGCAACACTGGCACGAAGCTAATGCAAGACTCCAAAATCTATTTTACCATATAGAAATGGTGTAGTATGAAGTGTTGAAAATAGGAAGTCAATGGCTGTACCGTTACGAAGTTATAGCGATTCAAACGTGAGTCATTTTTATAACTTTAAAATTATATAACGAAGGGCCATTTTCGCGGAGACTGTCCCAAATAACTTTAGTAATGGCCCTTGTGAGAGCAAATTCTCGAGCCATCTTATCCCGCTCTCTGTAAACTGAGCACATTAGGCAAAGTTTGTATTATAACATACTGTAGGTGGTAGTAATACTGGGAATAATAAATATTTTTTAAAAATTTAATTAAGCTGATTGAACATGAAGCTTCTGCTCTTGGGCTGTACAGTAAGTCAGAGATGATTTGTGCTGCATCCACAGGCAACGCTCTGCTCTCCTATGTCCCTGATCTATGTAGGGTAATTTTAGACAACGCTACTCTTCTAGGTTCTCCTATAGGTAGTAGTGTTTCAATTGATACTGCTGTCAGGACCAAAACTGATGCATTGAGGATCATGAAGTCCAGACTTTGCTACCTTAGCAAACACGATGCTTTGGTTTTGCTTCGCCACTCTTTTGCAATACCAAAGGTCTTGTACATCCTTCATACTGCTCCTTGTTTTACTTCTTTATATCTAGAAGCATATAATTCTGTGCTTCAATCTACTCCCAGTGAGGTTTTAAACATCCACTTTCATGATTTCTCTGCCCGGATACAAGCCACCCTTCCTGTCAGTGCTATTGGTATTGGGATACGGAGAGCTTTCCAGCTTGCACCGTCTGCCTTTTTGGCTTCTGCTGCTGGCACTCACAGTATCATCTATGATACAGTATATTACCAGAAAGAATGGCCACTATTCCTTATCCTGCAGTTGAGGAAGCCAAGTTAGCATGGGATGGAAACCTAAACTTAACTTCTCCTGTTCCACCATCAGACACAAAACAGAAAGCACAGGATACACCGCTGGTTCAAGCCACATAATAACATGATCATATCTCCTTGAAAATGCATTTGACACCAAATGTTGCGCACAACCTTTGGCTGTTTCTGCCAAAGAGACAGGTGCATGGTTAAATGCACTTCCACTATCTTCTGTTGGGTTACGGATGGACGATGATGTATTATGAATAGCTGTTGGTCTCCGTCTGGGCATTCCCATCCGTCATCCACACCAGTGCCATCACTGCAAGGCAACAGTAGATGGGCTAGGCCTTCACGGCCTCAGTTGTCAAGAGTGAAGGCCGTTTACCTCGCCATGCTGCAATAAATAGCATCATCCATACATCTTTGATGGCGGCTCGAATTCCATCAATCTTGGAGCCTGCAGGTCTATCACGCTCTGATGGCAAATGACCTGATGATGTCACGATTGCACCATGGAAGTCAGGATGTCCACTTGTCTGGGATGTGACATGTCCTGACACTTTTGCAACCTCATATGAGCTACAGGCAACATCAGATGCAGGGGCTGTTGCGGCTTTGGCAGAGTGGAAAAAGATGACCAAATACGAGACTACAGCTCAGACAGATCTATTCTACCCCATTGCTATCGAGACATCAGGTGTCTTTGGCCCAGTTGCCTCGACAATACTATGTGATTTGGCTCGCCAAATCAAAGATGTATCTAATGATGCATGCATGAACCAAACTCAAGGGCATACCTGTTCCAAAAAATTTCTGTTGCGGTGCAGAGGGGCAATGCAGCATCTGTCAAGGGTTGTGCTAGTTTAGATTTAGATGCAGTGTAATTATGATGTATTGAACTTTGTGTTTCCTTCATTCTGTACCTTTATTGGATGTTATAATTCATTATAAAAATAAAACATTCATTTTAATAAATCTCAATGTTACAGCGAATACATATGATAACTATACCTACATTTCATCCCCACATAACCCCCTTGTCAACTCCCACTTAGTCTAAACGTTCTCGTAACATTCTTGTATACGAAATCGGCCCCCTACCTCTTCCCTGCTGCCCAGGCATCCTTCGACCAAACTCCCAACTCTAAGAGCTCTGCTACAGTCTCAGTTACAGATGCCATACACACAAGAAGCCTCAATCACAGCTGCCGAGTTCATATTCTCATCCTCAGACCCAGTCCGCATTTCCAGCGTCGAACCCACAGCCCACCTTCATCTTCCGTGTCACTTCAACCTCCGTTGACCTCACGTCCTCAGACCCCACTCGTGCCCCCCTCGCGATTGAATTATTGCATCATCAGCGTCCTTCACCTCCACAGCAGCATCCCGGTCCTTCATCCAGAGCCTCTTCAGGGTCTTCCAACAGACCCACATTACTTTCACAGCCCAAGCTTGGGTTAGGGCAGCGTGTTCACAGACAGCCACCATTCCTCACTCACACTCAGTCCAGTCACCAGACAACTAGGCAGCGAAGCAGCAGTGTATCATAGAAGGGTACCCAGAATTGATCGCGCTTCCTCCATGTGGAAAGCCCACATCGCTTCATGTGCAAGGTGCAATGTGCCAGTCACCTGGCTGGAGGAGAATGACATCTACACATGTCGCTACTGTGTTCAGCTGGTCTCCAACTCTAGGCTTTCCACACATTCCAAAAAGTGTGTTGGAGGGTAGCTGCTGCTTGAGGATCAGAAAACACACCCATACCGGTTGACAATCCACCTGTGGAAGCTCCACCCCTCCATCAACCTGACCCAAGTCTCTCTATATTTGAGGAAGTGTGCCTTCTTAATCAGCTAACTTTGCGCTTTATTCCATCAGGATCCAGGCCCACTTTTGCCTGAGCACTGTCATCAGCTTTGAGATGTGTCATAACTCAGACGATGCATGGCTCAAACTTTTCATGCTCCCAAAATGTGTTCTTCCATCACCAGGCCATAGAAGGCAACACAGAAGACCATGTCCGGTAGACACATTTTGCAACATGTGGATCAAAAATGACCTCGCAGCTCTCTGGAACTTGGCCAAATCATGAACAGCTAGACAATGGAGGCAGGAGTGGCTCTTTAAGTACTGAACGTATCCTGCAGTCTAATGGAATAGCACCTAACAATGAAACAACTTGGGAACTGCAAAAAGAAAAACATCCCAGAGGTCCAGTTCCTTTAGTGTAAGCTGTCGACTGTGCACCTATTACACTGGAGCCAGACTTCCAACATCCACACTTTTCTACTGTCCTTTCTCAAGGATACAGCTGCGAGTCCCTCAGGTTTGCGAGTGCAACACCTGATTGATGTTGCTAAAATCCCCCTTCCTACACTTATCTGCTCCTTACTTCGACAAGTAGTGAACATTATTATTGTCCAGATTTATTGCTGGAGCTAGGCTAATTGCTCTGAACATGGTCAAAGACGGATATCAGACCAATTGCTGTAGGAAAGGTAATTAGGAGGCAGGCAGGAAAGTGTGTCTGTGTGTGTGTGTGTGTGTGTGTGTGTGTGTGTGTGTGTGTGTGTGTGTGTGTGTGTACGTACCATTTGACGGACAAGGCAGCAAACTTCTTTCAACCCTTACAGTTTGGTGTGGCCTGTCAGGCAGGTGCAGAGAAGATCATACATTGTGTCAGAGGTTGTATTGAGGACTACTGGATGGATGAGGATTTTGGTTTCCAGACATGCAATCTTCAGAGAATGTGCCACTAATTTCCCAGCGCTTTTTAAGTGGGTCCTCTTACTGCTATGGGTCCCATCCACTGCTATGGCATCCACTTGGGCTGATCAGTTCGGAATGCGTAGTGCAGCAGGGTGACCCCTTAGGCCTTTTGCTGCTTTCTTTAGCCCTTCAGAAGTATGTATCAAGCATTGATGCAGATGATGATTGCATTAACCTACTCCTACAGGCCTGGTATATGGATGATGGGGTTCTTGCTGGCAATTGCCTGGCAGTCCAACTGGTAGAGGAGCTGGGCCCGGTTTTGGGTATCCATATTAATTTCTCAAAGTATGAGCTGTTTAGTAGGATGGGCAATACATCCTTTCCCCCTTTGGTAAAGTGTTCTTTCTTGCCTGAATTCTCGGCAGACCAATTGGAGATCACTGGTACTGCTCTAATTTCATAGCGGACAAGTGTACTGAATCTAAAAAGTTGCTTTTAGGCCTGACAGAGATAGCTGAAGTTGACCTTCATGTTGCCCCCCTTTAATGTATGTGTGGGAGCTTTTGCAGAATGGTTCACATTGCGAGGGTCACTCCTCCCAGCCATGATTTAGAGATTTTTGATGAGAAATTGAGAAATTGCTTCATGCAGAGCACTGCCATTTCTCAAGCTGCCTGGAGCCAAGCACAACTTGGTTTGAGGTTTGGTGGCCTTGGGTTTCGAGCGGTCTCTTATCATGCACCAGCTACTTTCATTTCATCCTATGCTTTATCAGGTATTGGCCAACCAGACAACGTTCCTCTCAAGCACGCTATTGCATTGTTGAACTCTAGAGTTTCACAGCCTCATGCTGTCACAGTTGACTCTAGCTGTTTATTTCACTGCTCAATTCTTCCTCTGTACCCAACAAGCTCGTTTGTCATCCACCTCTGCTCCCCATGCAGGCTCCTGGCAATCTTTGGCCCCTTCTCTCTGTCTAGGCCTTCATCTGGAGCCTAATGAGTGCCAGATGATCATTAAATGGTGGCAAGGATTGGTTACTTCTGGCCATTCGACTTGCCCATATTATCCCCATGCTGCCCTAGACCCACTAGGTCATCATGCAGTAACATGTCAACGTGGAGGAGATGCTGTACGTCATAACCGGCTGTGTGACATGTTTGCAGATTTATTCCGTCGAGCTAGCCTGTCCTTCTGCAGTAGAATGGGGTCATGGTCTCACAAGAGATCATAATCATCAACATCTTCCTGATTTGCTTGTCACAAGCTGGGACAGAGGTAGCTGCAGCAATGGACATCACAGTGACATCTCCACTCACTCCTGTCAGTCATCTTGGGGAAGTCATGCCAAGTGGTTGGTGTAGCAGCACTTGTAGCAGAGAACCAAAAGATGCAGACCAATGTCAAGAGAGCTAGGTTGGGCTTGTACACTCTTGGCAGTAGAAACATATGGCAACTGGGGTGAGGTTGCTCAAGGAGCATTCTCCAGGATTCTTATATTATGTCCTAGTCAGAGCGAATGCCAGAGCTTTGTTGTCCAGTTCATTGGCAATTGGCTGTTAGCCTCCTTGCCTTCTCTGTCCTAGTGATTTGTTTTTATCTTTAGTAACTGTGTAGCTTAGATCTGTATAATGTGACTTGTATTAATACTGTATACGATAATTATTATTATATGTGTGTGCATGTGGTCGAGTATGTTATTTATTTCTTTGTATTTTATTTTTATTTATTTATTTATTTATTTTTTATTTTATGTGAACAATTTAAATTATCCTGCTGTTAATATTTTTTATAATTATATATATATATATATACACATTAGCATGGAATATACTCCTACAGATAAAATACGATATGAGAGTCCAGACCATTATTGCTCTCACAACAGTTCTGGTCAAGGTTAGATTAAGCCTGCTGTATATTTTGTACACACAGCTACTCTTTGATTTTGGAGACCCAATGGCAAGCCGGGTTACTAGAAGGGAAAATGTGTCCCTAGCCTCCTTCCCCCAATTCCCTTAGGTCTTGACTGCCAGAGGGATGCACACCCACCCAAGCCAACTGCATTTGGGATCATTTTGCGGGCGAAGCCTGTTGTGGTGCATGCTTGATTAAGTAGGCAACAGAGGCGGGGATGACACAGTGAAATCAACGGCAGCAAATCTGCCAGTAATTCAATCACAAACCAAAATATCAGCTGGGCAGGATCGAGAACCATCAGGTTGTCAGGTTGCTACCAATTCAACTTCAATGCGAACACCAAGATGTGCCTGGTGACAGAAATCAACAAAGACATCTTGAAGTCCATTATGTTGTATGACCACATCTCGACCCTTCTTACATGTAGCAGTACATGTAGCAGCATGGTGACCCAAGAGATCTTGCTGTGATAGGACAAGAGTTTTTCTAATATATTCGTGTACTCTCTTGTATAATATATTTCTGCTAAATAAACTACAACTTGGAAAAACTAAATAAATAATAATAGCTACTTTTTATATAGTGTACAAATTGGCCTCGTCGCTGTGTCCTCCTCCCTAGCCTCCTCTCCTGCCAGGTTCTGGCCATGTGGCATACCAGGGTAGCAGCAGCGGCCATGTAGGCCAGGGGGGAAGCGGGGGGGGGGGGGGGGCAGTGCTGATGGTACTGCTGCTTTTGCTGGTGGTGGGGGCAGCGCAGCTAGAGGTAGTAGCGGAGGACCTTCAGCAGTCACAAGCTCACTATCCCTAAGGATAGCTTTTTCAATTATACTCCATCAGTGCATGAGATTTGGGTTCATGCAAGAAGTAGCTATAAGGGAGAAGGATGTAGTTGCAGTAATTTTCATTTCACCTAGTACTCAGCTCTTGCAACTGCAGATACATATACAAACAGGCAGGCAAGCCCTTACATGGAGGTGTCAAAGTAGGCTTTTTTTTTTTACATCAGATAAGGAAGCCTATTTGTACATCAGAATAAAGATGACCGTTCACAAAGGAGAAAGGACTAGTTGGGTCACCATGCATGCTTTACATGTGAAGTGAATGGTTTGCGCTGATCCCTTACATGCATGCACATAAATAAATTGACGCGAATAAAAGTACACGAATTAACCATATCTTTAGCCACATTAACCCTCACAGTAACCACATCTGGTTTATTTTTATCATGGCGACAAAGCGATCAGCAACGATACTCACGTTTTTCTCAAAACGAGCGAAGGAAAATTTAGCACGAGAGTTGGCCGTATAAATTTGCCAGTTAATTGATTAAAAGTTTAAAAGTTATATTCGTATTTCAATTACTACAGAGTGACCTGCCGGTCTAACTCTAATGCACCTGCGTAATGACATAGAAATTGATGTTAACCTAATGCACCTGTCAATAGTAACTGCCTCTGGGACGTACGTACGTGGGTTTTGACACTTATTAAATCAAACGCGTGGGGACTAATATTAACTGGTCAAATGACCCCGGCCTCCTCGACCTCATCCTCGACCCAGTCCCGTTACTACCTTTTATAACCTACGGTTTCGTTCCTGTTATTCAAAACGAACGCGCGTTAGCCTTTTTAAGTATAGCCCTGATATTGTGCCGCTATAAGAGTTGTAGTTATAATTGTACTAGTAGTTTGGTATTCTATTAAAAGCGCATGTTCTTGTTCCGCTCGAATGTACGGCACAGGCTAGGTACGAAGGTCGTCACAAGTTTTAAGCTGCAAAACACGCTGATAGGAAGAGGTCACAAGTATTACGTTGGTTTACGATTAAAATTCTTTTTCCGCGGTCGAGGTCAAATCCCCGTGTATACGGTCAATCGCGTACCAATAATCTACACTGTCCTAATCCCCCATATGTCCCGGAGGGGACTTACCATTGACAGGTACATAATTTGCCAACAGTATGTAGTAAAAATAAGAGAAGGTTTAAATCTTGTATCTTTTTCGAGTAAGCAAAGTATATGCCATGTCGCATTTCATTCATTCATGCACAGCGTCGAATCGATTCTTGATTTTGAATTGATTTGTCACTTACATCCTGGTACAAAATGTTTGCATACCTGATACAAACTGTTAGTACCAGAATGTAAGTAACAAATCAATTGAAAATCAAGAGTTGATTCTCAGTACGTGTTTTTTTCTTGTGTCATTCATGTCGTGCTTTTCAATATGTTGCTGTGTTGAAAAATTTGCTTCCCGGCTTTGCATGCATTGCATGTCACACGCAATAACGCATTCAGCATTATATAGCGTGCGTTTTGAACAGATAATGCATGCTATAGCACTAAGAATATATATATGGACCTAACGCAATAATACAAAAATTTTCCAGAAACGAGCGCCGAAGTTGGCGCATATACAATTAAATGAATTAAATACACGCGTAATTAGAAATTTATACCAATTTCAAGTGTATAAGAAAGAAGTTGTAGAGGACCTAGGAATCGGAATATCAAATAATTTGATACACCCCTTTTCGTGGATATTTTCTCATATATGAAATGATGTACTTTCTACCTGACTCGTATAGTTTAAATGCAACTGAGCTAAGTACACATGATGCACACAGATATTGATGTATGACCATTTCAGTTGCATCTAAACTGCGCTGAGTAAGCATGTTTTATTTTCGAAGCGAAAATTAAGCGTTGGCTCCTGGGCTGATGGGGGAGCTTATAGCCCCCCCCCCCCCCCCCCCCCCCCCCCACCCCCATACCCCCTACCATGCCAGCTATTGCGCCCCTCCCCTCATCAAATATTATTCCCCCCCCCCCCCCCCCGTCCCATACCCCCTACCATGCCAGCTATTGCGCCCCTCCCCTCATCAAATATTATTCCCCCCCCCCCCGCCCTCATTCAATTCCTGCATCCGCCCGTGCATGGCCTTTGCGAGCCGTGTATTCATCAACACCATTTGCATGGCCTATATAAACATACACATAATTATATAACTGAGAGTTGTCTATCCCAATGTACTATATATCAAGGAACTTTTATTGCTGAACTCTCTCTTCTGCCTAGTTGTAAGTGATTGCATGAACAGCTGTGTGCACATGGTCATGTCACTATATAATTATAAAGAGGCATTTCATCCAGCTCTAAACACTGAACACATTAATTGCAATTGCGTGGGAATAGTCTTGTATCTATATCCATTTATCAGAGACGCTAATATATACCTGTTGCATGCCATCACATGCAAACTGGTCAGTAATACGGTGAATGGCTATGACAGTAGCCTCAGCATGCAGAATGGAGTTCTTCAGGTGCTTCAGTGTTCACAAGAAATAATCTAGGAGGTGTAAATATGTTATGAAAAAAAAAAAGTGCCAGGCATATCAGTTCTTACACCTGCTTCACAACACTATGCCGTTTATTAATCGTTATTCATATTGTCGCCCGTTGTTGGGTGAACATGGCCCGCTGTAATGCTCCAAATATAATAGACAAACTTTTATAATAATTAAATTACATCCTACATACAGTCACAGAGATATAGAGCCCACCGGATCCGGTGTTGCGTTTGGTATACTTTCTTATAGCCTAGGCATATATTTAGGTGCATGCATGGATCTCGCCCCCGCTTATTAATTTTTTTCTTTTGCTATTTTTTGTTGCTGGCTATGCGCAATGACTTCGTGCAGTGAAATAACGCGACCCCCCGATCTAGTTCGCTACGAATGTTAAATTTCTGTGCGGACCCGATCGGCCATTGGAGCCGGATCGATCTAGATCTAGATCGATGCGGTTTGAGATGTCAAGTGCGGAAGCGGCTTTAAATTCACATCACTGCCGAATTAAAAGCATTGCAGCTAAAGGAACATAGCAACAACAACAAAAAAAAAAACAGTTTGCCTAGACTTGCGATTTTATGCACGGAGAATTATAATTGCGGGGTGAGTCCATTATCACAAGCGTTGTTATGACTGATTCGGCACCATGCAGACTAGTGGTAGGAGCGTCCAGTAAGTGGGAAGTAGGACAGTACTTTCGAAGTAGGTTTGAGCACTTTTTGTGCCAGTGTTTCCGCCTTCACTGTCGGTTCTTCGAAACCATATTCATCCAGGTCGTGCAGGAAATCACTGATCTGCTTTGCAGTAGTGGTCTGCATTATAAACAGGTGAGCGTAGGTGCGTTTTTTAAATACACCGCTCACATCGTACCCTTCCACGGTCTCTGTGCCCAGTGAATAATCCTCTATAACTTTCTTGACAGGCGCTTTGAAGCGAACGGTGAGAGCCAGGGGCGACTTTTCCACAAACAGGTGACCGTGCTTCCCCTCCAGTTTTTCAATCTCATCGAAGATGTAATTCACGCGACCCAGGCACTCCAACACGGCCATTACCTGGTCGTCGTACGGATGTCTGCTGATGTAGTTCCACAGTATGAGGGGCGAAAAGGCGTTACGTGAGCCCGCGAAGGTGGTGTCTGGGGACCCGACGTAATCGGGGTTGGACGGAGGCTTTTATAGGACCAGTTTGCTCCGCGTCATGAAGATGCCGCACGGCCAAGGGGAGCCCATCCATTTATGGCCGCTCGTGGCAATGGAGCAGACATAGTCCAGCCTGAAATCAAAGACAGGAAACTTCGTTGGAGGATCTACCGCTTTTTTACCTCGAGCTCCGGCTGTTAGGGCATTTAGAGTGACCTCTTTATGCTTATAGGCCATCTCTAGAAAGGGCATGAAGGACGCTCCTAGAGCACCATCCACATGGATCCATACTTTGCGTCGTTTGACCTCTGTCGGAGGCTGGCCTTCGTAGTGGACTTGGAATGTGTTATATATCCCTCCAGGCGTGGTCTCCAGGTAATCCATGATCTTCTTCCCCGCCTCCTCGACGTCATCATAGGCTCCCTTGAACGTGGACCCGTAGTTGAGAATCACGATGGCGGGGTGACCCCTATCCACGAAAAACTTCACGAGTTTCGTCAGCTTGTCAATATCGACTGAGCCAGGCCCGAACGCCCCATCCTTTGACGGAACTTCATACGGCCAGCCTTCTTCAAGTGGAGAGGGCTCATTTGGGTACAGTTTTTGAGCCGCTTGGTAAAACGTTAATATTTGTTCGAGTGCGACCGTTTTGGTTAACGAGTAGTGCGCGTCCTCTGAATAGAACGCGATCGGTACTTCAACTGCGGTTTGTCTGCTCTTGTCTAACAGTTCGCCCTGTACCATGAAGCACCCGGGAGCGGCTTTGTGCCTTGGATTTTGTACGAGGCCAGAGATGAGCTCTTTACCGGACAAGTAGTCACGTGCAGTCCATAGCGAGTACATAATGCCCTCCGTGGAGCCCATTGTCAGGCTGTAACCCCAATAACTCTCCGACTTCCCTTTTTCAAATCCAGCATGAGGCCAGTCGATGTTCCACAGAGAGGCGTAATAATCCAGAACGTTTCGTTCGATCCATCGCGTGTTCGTCTGACAGTTGCTTTCCTTGTAGGGATCTCAAATGTTGTTGGTGTGCATATCAAGGAAATCCTTTAGGTAAGAGTAGTCTAAGAAAGTGTTGGACTGATAGCCAATGAAATTTTCTTGAAAACTTCTGTTCCTGTCTAAGGCTTTTTTATTCGCGTCATCAATCTGTTGTTTATTCAGTCCAACTGGCGGGACCTGATAGGCTGAGTGAAAGGATTCGCGACTTCCGGTTTCGGTGTCACCGGCAACGGGAGGGTACACGGCCAGAGGATCGTTGGAAGGAGGCTTTATCAGAAATTGTTTGGCAGGGGGGTCGCCTTGTACGTAGTTGGGATTTTTGGCGTATTGGCCGACGGAATCCTTCCAAGGGCAGCGCTGCGGCCCGTACGGTAAGCTGGGATTAGGCGTGAGAGAAGACATTGCTGACTGAGCTCTAGTACTTTGTAAAGGAAGCTTCTTGTGTGGCCAGCAGTCACAGCGCGACGATCTTTTATACACCAAACATTTTATAGGTTCGTGGCATTCCGCTGAAGTGTACTATGCATGCATGCACGCTGCATGTTGATACTGAAACAATTACCTACTAAGTTTGTACTACCGCTCGCGTATGCGGCAATTGCGGTGCACGCTGCATGCTAGTAGGGCTGCCAAAGCAGGCCAGACCATGCCCCTCCACCCCTCCACCCCCCCCACACACACACACACCAATACGTCGCATGTAGCATACATGTACTGTGATGTACAAACCAAGCTCCCGCACGCCTTGTTCAGAATTCAACTATTAAAGTATAAGGTGCAACTATAAAATGGTAACATGCACTAGTCATAGCAGTATGTTTATTGGCATGCATATGGTGTAACCAATATACAATATATACTGGACTTGCATGCATGCATGGCCAGATGCATAAAGTGTGTAAGTTACACACTTTATGTGGCCATGCAAGTCCTGGAAGCACATTATTATAGGCATGTAGTGAAGATGATGCTGGATGAATAGCCTCATACTTTCGAGCAAGTTTTTCAATAGTGTGAGTTTGTGTGTAACGCATTATCCACCATTCCAAAGGATCTAAAGGCCATCATTGACATCTATCTACTGATCTGATCTCCGGGAGAGTCGAAGCCAAGGCTGCCAAGCGACTTGTGGCAATATTGAATCACACCAATCTTAATTAGCGTACCCTTTCTCCTTCGATGTATGGATCTTGAAATGAGACCAGACAGCATGAGATGTGTTTGTACATATAGATACTTAAGTATCGAGCTATGTTTTGTGCAGAGATAATATATCTCTCTGGTTTGTGCCACTGCAAACGGCGTGAGTCTCACAAGTTCCTAGGGGGCCCGGTTATAGAGCTGATGGCTCTAGCTCCTATACAGTTGTTATAAGAGTTAGGGGCAGCCCTGATTCATAGAAAGGTTGCTAGACACAGCATCTCCTGTATGCCATCTCCTATAGCTGATGTGTGCCATGTCTGTTATTGAGTGTTGTCCAACCTCATGAATCATGCATTTTTTAAAAATAAATATACTGTAATATCGAGTAATATAGTTATTAATTAAGCGGAGAATTACCATGCACGGTGATGTGAATGCGAAATGGTTTTGTTATTCCTTTTCATAGCTATAATGCCTGCTAGCTTAATACTGCTATTATGTTTGACAGGATGAAGCCAATGACACTTGCCGTTTTCAACATTAGTGGTACCCAATTAATGCTACGTTTCCTCCTTCGCGAAACAGAGGACCTGAATAGCTCGGCAGCCTTGTCTTCAATCAGAAAACACTCGATCAGTACATGCTTGACAGAGAAGCTTTTGGAATATCTACTGCTATATGAATATCTGTCATCATGCACTATACGATGCATGTGGACGATGCATGCATATGGAATCGTACAGACAGATTGAATCTTAGCAGATGAAATTACATCATGCGTGCCAGCCATCTAGACAGCACACATGCTAGAGGTTTTTTTTTTTCAAGTTAACCTTTGTATTCTTTAGCTGTTATTAAATAAAAGTGCAACCAAAGGTTGTAAGTTCTGCATGGAGTTCAAGTCATCACTATATATAGTACTGTCACCATAGAAAGGATGAACCGCCACTTGCATGCATGCAAGCCATTTTGGCTGAAAGCTTCGATATTTCACCTCACATTATCTGGAGTTTATAATGTTATCACTAAAAAAATTGCACATACAGTTCATCTCTTTGGTGGCATCATAATCCTGTGACAATGCGTCATTTACATGTATGGTATTTATTTACTACTGTGTGCTTTTAGACCTGGGAAATGGTGCCGGGCTGAAATTGTATGGTATTTATTTACTACTGTGTGCTTTAAGACCTGGGAAATGGTGCTGGGCTGAAATTGTATGGTATTTATTTACTACTGTGTGCTTTAAGACCTGGGAAATGGTGCTGGGCTGTAATTGTATGGTATTTATTTACTACTAGTACTGTGTGCTTTAAGACCAAGCTGAAATTGTGACTTAAAATTGTAAAACAGAAGAACCAGATGTAGACAGGCCCAAATGCAGATAGGAAAAGAGTGCCTGTCTGCATGAGCACGTAAATACAGCTGTAACGAATTAAATTCGTGGTGACCATTATGTCTATATGCTATCCATTCAGCTATGTTGTAAGTACTGTGTGCAGCCTGGAAGCATAAGCAGCAAAAGACATTGGGATGGTTTAAGTATGTGCAATTTCGATTTCGTATTTAGGAGTTGTTACTTCTGCATGGGGCCTGCCAGCTATGCCATACACATAAAATATAAAAATACTGCAAATGTAACTGGTTCCGCTATTGACTCTCATATGCAAAAGGACATTCTCTACATACATCAATGCACTAAAATAGGGGTACAAGGGACGTGTAAAGGTCACATGCACTACATTAAAACCTAGACAGTATAGTCAGTTACTGCACATAAGAGTAGTCATTAAGTCTAGCTTGTTACATCACTCCCTCCTTTAGTAGACATGTCCACATGTCAGTACATAATCCAAGTTCCAAGTCTTTCTGGTGGTCTCCTCTCACGAGTTGATCGACGCAATCCTTGCTGTTGTATAGGTTCCTCTGTAACATCCTGTAAACCTTCATTCTCAGACACATTTACTTCTGGTTCTTCAGTCTGGTCATTCTCCATGATCTCTTGCTGTACTGGAACATTGTTTGGCAATACATTGCTATCATGCTGCACAACTGCAATGGCCTCATCTCCAAGACAATTTTGAATGAACATGTTGTCATACATGTCTTCTACTTCTTCATTTGTTTTTTTTTTCAGTGTCAGGCATGGTAACCTGGTCCGCTGTTGGTCCCTGGTCCTCTTGGCTTTTCAGATATGACTTTAAACGATCAAAGTGTACCACCTACTGCTTATGTGGAGGGAGATTCCTTTTAATCTGATCATACACCTTAGTAAACGTGCACGGTCCCTTCCAACATGCATGGAGCTTTTTGGAAAGCCCACAGGGTACTGCTGGGCAATATAACCAGACCATTCATTTCTCCCTCCTTAAAAGGTTTACCTTCCACCTTACGGTCGTACAGCTGCTTGTGTCTATGGTGCTCTGCACCCATATGTTGCCTAACATGGTCATATGCTTCAGCAGGCATTGCTCTAACATATTTGCATACTCCAAAGTGCTAGCTGTGGACATGCCTGGGGGATTTGCCAACCATTACATCAATGGGTAATTGCACTTCTCGCCCAAACATGAGAGAGAACGGTGTGGCCTTTGTGGTCTCATGGACACTGCTATGATAAGCCATCATGAGGCAAGGTAACTTGAGGTCCCAATCACGTTCATCCTCAATACTGGCCATTTTTAGCATTGAAAACAAGGTACGATTGAATCTTCCGATCATGCCATCAGACTGGGGATGATAGGGAGTATTCCTGATCTTCACAATCCCTAGTAACCTGCAAATTTCTTTCACCAGGTTAGACTCAAATTCTGCCTTGGTCAGTGTGAAGACATGCAGGAGCCCCATATCTAACAACAAATTCATTCACAAATAGTCATGCGACTGTACCAGTTTCCATATCAGGCATAGGAAAAGCCTCAGTCCATTTAGTGAAATAGTCACTATGATATACTAATTCAGCCAAGGAGTGAGAGGTAATGGACCCAAAATGTCCATTGCCACAGGTTGCATGGGTTTGCTGGTTTGTGTATCGACCTCCATGGGAGCATGCTTCATGGGAGACTTTTGGGCACCACACACAGTACAAGTCCTGCACTATTCTTCAATATTATGCCGTTGTCCCACCCTGTAAAACATGTGGCAGGCTTTGTCTAGCACCTTTGCCACTCCAAGGTGTCCCCACCAGTTGGGGAATCATGCAACTCAGAAAGAATAGAAGGTACCAGTACCTTGGGTAAGACCAATTGCAAGCAGCTATTCTGACCATTCCTCGAAGCATCCATCCATGACTGGTAAAGAACTCCATCCAATAGAACCAGGTTAGTCTTCTGGGACCAGAGGCTCTTGAATGTGCTGCTAGCTGTATGTGGGCACGTTTTAGGGAAATCATGTTGCATCCATTTAATCATCTGGCCAATGTCAGGATCATCACTCTGAAACCTTATGACATTCTGTTTTGTCCACTGCAATGCCCAACCACCTGCATCATTATCCACCTGGCTAGAAGCAATGACATTAACTTCTACAGGCTGGTAAGCATGCTGGTGACAGGGGTAGCGGGACAAGGGGTCAGCATTGCCATGCTTCTTGCCAGACCTATGCTCTACTGTAAAGTTGTATCTGGCCAAGGATTCCAGCCATCGGGCCACCTGACCTTCAGGCTCTTTAAACAAACACAGCCACTGTAAAGCACCATGGTCTGTCTGTGCAGTAAAATGCTTGCCATACGAATAAGGTCTGAACTGACCCAAACCCCACACTAGTAGTGGCACAATACTAACGTTCAGCCTTTGTGAGAGTTCGACTAGCATAGCACACCACATACTCAGTACCTTGGAAATTCTGTGACAGGACAACTCCCTAGCCATCATCACTTGCATGGCAGTCGACAATAAATTCTTCTTTAAAATTTGGATAAACTAGCAATGGGGCAGAAGTAGGTTTGGTCTTAGCTCTTCCACACTGCTCGGTCCAGAGCCACTGCCTGCTTTTATCCAGCAAGGAATAAGTGGTGTTTCTTTGGTTTCACTTTAAGTCCTGCTTCCTTCAACCTTTGGAGCACCCCAGCCAGATTCAGAAAGTGTTCATGGACTGTGTGACTGAAAAAAATTATGTCATTAATATACACAAGACAGGTGGTCCAATGCAAACCAGACAGGACCCGCTCCATCAACCTCTGAAAAGTACTAGGAGCATTGCACAATCCAAAAGGCATTGTCTTAAACTGATATAAACCAACAGGGGTGTTTTTAATACTGGTCTTCCTTGGCTACCTCCATCTGCCAGTACCCACTTGCCAGATCAATAGTAGAGAACCAATGTGATCCGGACAGCATGTCCAAAGTATCATCGATCCGTGGAAGAGAATGGGCATCTTTCTTTGTCAGAGCATTCAGTCGACAGAAGTCTATGCAGAACCTAGTGGATTCATCATCCTTCTTTTGTACCAAGATGACTGGGGATGACCATGGTCCTGTAGCAGGTTCTGTGACTTCCTTCTCCGGCAACATGTCCGCTAGCATCTGCCTAACTTCCTCCCGATGGTGAAATGGCAATCTCCGTGGTTGCTGCTTGACAGGATTGGCACCCTGGGTATCAATGTGGTGTTGAACCAAGTGGGTTCTACCTATGTCTAAGTCGAACATGAAAATAACACTGGAAAAGTGATACAATATCTCTTAATTGCTCAATCTCAGTATCTGAGAGATCTTCTGCACCAGCTATCAAACCTTCTATGACACTTGGTACCACCCCCTCTCTAGGAATAGATACCTTCTGAGGAGCTTCTATTACACACACACACACACACACACACACACACACACACACACACACGCACACACACACACACACACCATGTGGGCCACCTAGGGGCACAACTTTTCCCATTTTCTCACCTTTGCTCAGCATGATTGATGAATTAGAAGGATTTAATACCTGTACAGGAATCATACCTTCTCTTCTCACTGCCACTGAGTGTGCCACTGCCGGTCCATGACGTTTCATAAAACTGGATTCTGGTTCCAAAGTTCAGGGATATCATCATCACATCTCTATCCACCCCCTATCAGAGAAACCATTAGTCACATTTCACAGTTCTCAGAAATGGAGATGTTCTCCATGACTGCATCGCACACAACTGTCACTAGTTGATCAAATTTCAACACCATCATCGTCCCTCGTACCGAAAGCAATCTGGCATTGAAATCAACAATGCAGCCATTAGTGTACAGGAAATCATATCCTAAAAGGAACTCATGTGTCAAGTCTTTTGCAACTAGACAAAGGTTTTTCACTTTCAGCCCCCTATTCGGATCTCAAGCTCCACGTGTCCTGACAAACTAAGGGCCTTCCCGTTTGCCGCCACTACTGCCTGTGTTGCTGGACTGAGCTTGTGTTCTGTAGACGGTACAAGCTTTTCCCATATATCAGTTCTAACAATTGTTGCAGCAGAACCAGTGTCTACTAACATTAAGATACTACAGCCCTCAACTACACCACAAATAGTGGGCGCCAACCTGGTGTCAATACAGGTACCCCTCATGCACAATGGCTGTCAATTGATCTTAGGAATCATGGCCGGCGGTAGACCTCTTCCACCTGCCCGTTCAAGTTTAAAGGAGTCTGCATGCTATAAGATTGGGCATTCTCGCCGAATATGCCCCCGATTGTTTACAATGCCTGCACTGTAATGAACTTCCTCTTCTTCGAGCTTGAGACCTGTTGGGGGGGGGGGTATTTAACTTTGCTCCGTTACATCAGCTGTCAGTCTTTCAACTTGTCTTGGACGCTATCATTTATTGTGACCTCAGCAAGGGTTGCAGTCATCACCTGGCACAGCAAAAAAAAAAAAGACGAAAATCAAAATTTGATTCCACAAGTGATCCGTTTTTTTCATATCTGTGCCAGAACTGTTATCATTTTGGTACAGATATGAAAAAAACAGATCACTTTTGAAATCAAAATATGATTTGCGCCTTTTTTTTGCTGAGCTGGTCACTGCTCGTCCTTTCTCTGTACAAGCGCTTCTGTGCCAGCTTAACTGCTTCCAACTTCCGAGCCGTCTCTACTGCTGCATCAATGGTATCTGGCTTTTCTTTCATCAACTCCACTTGTACATGTACCGTAGGAGACGCTACTCCTTGGTTACGACAATAGGAAATCGAAAAAAAAGGTTGGTTCGTAAAGGGAACGAAAGGTACTAATAGCTACTAGTATTGGCTTGTAGCCACTTTTTTTTTTGACAGTGATCAAGCTTACTAAAAGTAAGTACTCCTTACCGGTTGGCGCGGGTGTGTGTGCTATAGCCTACTGTGGTATTGCCGCCACGTTAGGTGGGCCAATGAACAGCAGTTGTTCTTTCACAATGGGGAGCAACTCCTGGACCTTACTATGTCTTTCTCAAAGTTTGTCTTTCTCAAAGTTTGTCTTGGTGCTGTTAGCTACTAATATAGTATACTCTTCCGTATCAATCCCATTCAACCCCCAGAACCAGCCTCATCTCAGCCACCTGTACCAGCCTCATCTCAGCTACCAGTACCAGCCTCATCTCAGCTACCAGTACCAGCCTCATCCCACCCACCAGTCACAGCCTCATCTCAGCCATGGCCACCTGTACTAGCCTCATCTCAGACACCAGTCATAGCCTCATCTCAGCTACCAGTACCAGCTTCATCTCAGCTACCATGCCCGGGATTTCTGTGGACCATTTGAGGGTAGGAACTTTTTAGTGGTGGTGGATGCATTTACCAAGTGGCCAGAGGTGGCCGTAATGGCAGACACTACCACTGAATCGACAGTTGAAGAACTACGCAACATTTTTGCTCGATGGGGAATTCCCCATCAAGTTGTTACAGACAACGGGCCCCAGTTCGTTTCAGAAATGTTCCAGAAATTTATGAATCTCAATAACATTAAACACATAAAGTCCAGCCCATACCACCCTGCAACTAATGGTCTTGCTGAACGCTTTGTGGGAACGTTAAAACAAGCTCTCAGAGTCTCCAAAACAGATAGTAGATCATTGAAGCATAGGCTCTCCAGTTTCCTCTTACACTACAGGAATGCTACCCATTCCACAACAGAGGCTTCTCCAGCCAAGTTGATGATGGGAAGGGAACTGCGCTGCAGATTACACTTAGTGAAACCAGATTTGAGAGGAACTGTACTGAAGTCTGTGACTCGACAAGTGATGACACGTTCCTCTGCAATCGAGCGGAATTTCAAAGAAGGAGAGCAGGTAATGGTGCGGGACTATAGGACAGGGCATTCAAGAGGGCAACCAGCCACAATCAAGGCCAAGAATGGCCCAAAGTCCTACCAAGTAGAACTGGAGAATGGTGGAATTTGGAGGAGACACTCGGATCAGATTCAGATGGGACAGTTTGACAGAGATGAACATCATGATTACACCAAGATTACAGATGAGAGAACAGTTGAAGAACAAGGAACTGAACAGCTAACTGACCCACCTAAGGTGGATGACTATCAGGGTCTGCAGGATCAGAACCTTAACCCACAGTCAGAGCTTGTTACCTCATCCCAGTCAGAACCAGTTACAGATACAGGTACAGAGAAAACGGAGCCCAAAGCTAATACAGCAGGAGCATTACAGTGCCAAAGGGATACCGTGGTGGAAGACAGACAGCCCTGTATGATGACAAGGTGTGGCAGAGTAATAAAAAAACCAGCACGTTATAGAGATGGAAGTACATAAATGGAAGGGAGGACTGTGGAGTACGGAACTCGCAAACCTATTATATTTAGTTAGTTAGTTAGTGTGTGTGTGGTGTTATTAGTTATTATTGATTCTTTCCGACGCGTGTCTGTGGCCTAGCTGGCGGTTCATTATCGCGTCCCATCGGCCCCCCCCCCGGATTTCACAACTGTGTAGGCATTCTACTGCTTCCATTGTAGAATTTACTGGGATCCGATGTGATCATGACCAAACTCAACTGGCGAGTTAGCATAGGCCATAGCCATGCACCATGGGCCCGGCCTACCGCTCACAAAATTTACCGCCGTATATACGGGTACGCCAAGCAGACATACATGCATATAGCTAACCTTTGACGTCCAGCAGCATTAATAGAAGCAAAGTAGTACTCCTTCCCAGACTTTGATGCCTACACACACCTTCCTACCTCACGTGGGTCCGGGTACGGGTCTGACCACTCATGAATTAATTCTGTGGTATACTTATGTAAACAGTGGGATTTTATGGAATAAAAAATACGCAGTAGTATAACTCACTACAGTATATTCAAATATACTCTTAAAAATACACTATCGTATATTTTGAAGGTGTGCTTATATAAACGGTGACGTATTTGACACTTGCGTATTCTCAAATATACACGGTCGTACACTTCAAATATACTACACAGGTTATATTTTGCGCATTCCTCAAATATACGCATAAATATACACTATCGTATAACAAACTTTTTGCACAGTGTCCAGTTAGGCGGTGCAACAAATATCTAAGAGTCAGATTCTGTAGAGAACTCCACATTTAAAAAGTTCTGTGCTTCTGTACTGTCCTGGCATTTTTGCATATTTCAAGAAGCATTGGCCCGTCCTAAAATCAAAATTTGTCTCCTCTTGCACGTAAACCGCTCATCATCACTGTTGTGATTAGCGCAACAAGTCATATGCATGCCGGCGATACACCGGTATACAATAGCGTATAACTTACATCAGTTAATCAGCAGCACTTAAGAGAGAGACGTCGCTTCTGAACAGGACTTCATTAGTCAAGATAGTTGATCTTCGACGGCGTAATAATCCTATAGCGACCCGAATTTAAATAATGGTTTGTTGTATCATAGTAATAGTGTTACCTTTACTCTCTTCTGCTTGTTTGAAGCAGTGGAATAGCCATGCAATCCAAGATTCTCTTTGGACAGAATCAGTCAGGCTTTTCTGGAACTTTGGACTGAAGGATTGTATTGAGAACGTCTTGCAAAACTCTGTTGGATGCAGGCTGTATAAAATATAATTGTACATATTGCATAAGGTACGAACGTGCAATAGGTATTGTTTTCCTCAGCGAATCGGCCGGAGGTGAAGAATCCTCTGAAAACAGTCCAAACAATGGCTGTTGCACGGGTTGCCATGTGAGGATCCATATGGTGTACCATACAGTAGCGGGTGCTTTCACTTTCGAAGCAACAACTCAGTAAGATCCTAACTCCATAAATCTATTATAGCACTATACATGTAATAAAGGACACACTATTTGGTGGACTTACTGGAGATCCATGCAACTCTGTCTACGTAGAGCACAAAGTAACCGACATTAAGTTCTGCTATCACTGTTGCTTTGTCACAGGTGACACAAGCTTGCAGTGGGAGGGAGAAGCAGCCTGCAATGAACATGTTCAATCTATCGTAGAAAATATCTCCTCATGCCAAGAGGGAAACTTTGATTCATCAGTCATTTTGACATCATATCCAGAAATGCCCCATACATTGGAGGACATTCATAAAAAAATTCCAAATTGAATTCTATAACATTTTAGCATATAGCGGAATTTTTTTTCTTTCCACTGTAAAAATTTGAGTTTCAGATGTTTATTGATTATGAAGTTAAAATCAAGATATGTTTTTAATTACTACATAGTTGACGTAATTTTTTGAGGGAGGGGAGGGGGGTATATTAACTAACTATTAAACGAATTAACAATGTTTATGAGCAATTATAATCCTCTCACCAATAATATAAATAGCCTCGATCAGACTGATGGCCGGCTGGCTTTCGATGTTTAGTGGAATATTGAAATACTAACCCTGGTAGGCAAGCGCGAAGTAAGACATCACTTTATTATCTCAAATGGATCACGACACTAATACCTGCACACTACGGCAGTAGCCGGCGTCAGCGAGGGGGGAGATTCAGGTCAGGCCAGGTACGATAATTGGGGGGTGGGGGGGAGTTGCTGTCCGCTTCAGACCCAATACGAAATGTGGGGGACCTTTAATTGTTTGGCATAGGGCCTACTCTATTTAAATACGTTATCGTTATTACCGGTTACAATTTTGGCCGACGAGGGTGAAGCACCCGGAGCACCCTCTCTGGGATACGTTAGCTTCGTCTATATATACCTGTAACCGTTAATTATTAACGATAACGTATTTGCTGTGTGCCAAACAAAGGGCCCCCACTTTTTGTATGTGACCTGAAGCGGACAGCACTCCCCCCCCCCCCCCCCCCCCCCCCACCCCCCACCCCCCAAGGGCGTTTTAAGGGTGGGGGGGAAGGGGGCTAATTATTGTTGGGGATTTAGACCCGCGAGACGACAAGCGGGGGGTGGGGGGGGGGGGCTAATTATGGTTGGGGGTTTAGTCCCGCGATACGACAGTGAGGGTGGGGGGAGGTGTACACTTCAGGCACAATACGAAAGGCGGGGGGGGGGGGGGGGGGGGAGTTGCTTAGCAGAAGAGGGGGAGGTATCTTACATGAAAGGGCAACTCTATGATCTATTGAATAGCGAGCGCTTTACAATGGATTATAACGACTTCAGAAATTTTAATACCTGAAGTGCAAAAATCTGGAGGGTTAAAGCCCCCCCCCCCCCCCCCCCTTTCCATATTGAGTCTGACCTGAAGCACCCCCTTCGCTGAAATCCTGGATACGCCATTGATGGTGGGGTATGCTATGTCTCCACAAACAACTTTGTGCATGCACGTAACATTTGCTCCTCAAATACAAAGCCCTAAATCATAATGTCTCTACTCCCTCAATTGTTTATCAACTGTATACAGTGCACCGCCACACATCAGAAATAGGGATAGATGTAGATATCAAACATTTTATACTCATTTCACTTCCAAATGCACCAACTGATACACAGAAGTCCACAAGTAATAATCAACGACGACTACTGCATAGCATCATGTCATTATCATCCAGTTAGAGCAGTGTCAGGAAAGGATTGCCATCTTCTTGAAATGGATTTCATTTCATCCCATTTAAAAGAGACCAGTGAATCAAACAGTTGATGGTGTACCAACGCAATGTACCATTCGTAGCTTGGTGGATGTTACGGTGGAAGAGGTAAGACCAAAACCAACATCTAAGAAACAAATAAAAACCAATTAACCCTGTACAATCATATAGCAGATGATATAACACACTGCTGCTTATTACCGATTCCATATATGCAGGAACTAAAGGTTAACCCCATCAAATCCTCTGTGTAGAATTTATATCAGAAATGCCCAGCGTGCAAGTGTGTATGTGTGTGTGTATGCATGTGTGTGTTTGTGTGTGTGTGTGTGTGTGTAACAACACAGTGTCAGTGTGGGTTAAATTTGCAAGCATACTGGATTTGGTTACAACAGCTAGGAACCTCCATACATGGGTATCAAAAGCTTGTATGATACCCAACAGGTCAAAATAAGTACCTGTGTGTGTGTGTGTGTGTGTGTGTGTGTGTGTGTGTGTGTGTGTGTGTGTGTGTGTGTGCGCGCGTGTGTGTGTGTGTGTGTGTGTGCATGTGTGTGTGCGTGTTAAATCACAAAGTCAGTGTGGGTTCTATTTGCAAGCTTACTGGATATGGCTAGGAAAAGCTAACCAGGCACTGCTATCTAGATCAATCTACCCACAGTGTACACAGGTCAACCTCCATGTATGGGCATCAAATGAGCTTGTTAAATAAAAGTACCTGTGTGTGTGTGTGTGTGTATGTGTGTGTGTGTGTGTGTGCGTGTGTGTGTATGCGTGTGTGTGTGCATGTGTGTGTGCGTGTTAAATCACAAAGTCAGTGTGGGTTCTATTTGCAAGCATACTGGATATGGAAAAGCTAACCAGGCACTGCTATCTAGATCAATCTACCCACAGTGTAAACAGGTCAACCCCATGTATGGAACTTGTTAAATAACAGTACCTATGTGTGTGTGTATGTGTGTGTGTGTATGCACATGCGCGTGTGCATGTGTGTGCTTGATAAATCACAAAGCCAGTGTAGGTTCAATTTGCAAGGGTACCGTATATGGCTGGGAAAAGCTAACCAGGCACTGCTATCTGGATCAATCTACCCACAGTGTACACAGATCAACCCCATGTATGGGCATCAAATAGCTTGTTAAAAAACAGTACCTGTGTGTGTGAGTGTATGTGTGTGTGTGTACATGCGTGTGTGCCTGTTAAATCACAAAGTCAGTGTGGGTTCAATTTGCAAGCTTATTGGATATGGCATAAGGAATAGCTTATAGGGGCACGCAATCTACCCACAGTGTACACAGTTCAACATAAGCTTGCATACCAGACAGGCCAAATAATCAGTACCTATGTGTGTGTGTGTGTGTGTGTGTGTGTGTGTGTGTGTGTGTGTGTGTGTGTGTGTGTGTGTGTGTGTGTGTGTGTGTGTGTGTGTGTGTGTGTGTGTGTGTGTGTGTGTGTGTGTGTGTGTGTGTGTGTGTGTGTGTGTGTGTGTGTGTGTGTGTGTGTGTGTGTGTGTGTGTGTGTGTGTGTGTGTGTGTGTGTGTGTGTGTGTATATAACAGCTAACCAGGCACTGCTTATCTCAATCAATCTACCCACAGTTTACCAGGTCAACCTCCATGTCTGGGCATCAAAAGAGCTTGGGAGGGGGGAGGGGGGTTACCTGTGTGTGTGTGTGTGTGTGTGTGTGTGTGTGTGTGTGTGTGTGTGTGTGTGTGTGTGTGTGTGTGTGTGTGTGTGTGTGTGTGTGTGTGTGTGAAGAGGGGAGGAGGATGAACAGAGCATCACACATAAATATATGTCATCCATCCTATACAGCAATAGGTTAAAAGAGGCTGGCAGGCCTACGTTTAATTATTCATGCAGCATTCATCTAAAAAGAGAGGGCGTTCCAAATAGATCATAGCATATAGATTATAGTTAAAACCATATACAAGTTAAAATTATATCTACATGATCTACATGTAGGCGTGCATGTAAGTCGCTCTTCACTTTCACGGAAAGTGGCATATATGTATACAATTAGCCCCCAAAAATTTTTGTATCAGGGCATGCCTATAAAATGATGAATAGAAACCTATTAGATTGGATATGAATTTAGACACAATGACTTCAGGCCTATTTATCCCTCCCCCCCACACACACATACACACACACAACACATACACACAGATACACACACAACACATACACACAGATACACACACACATGCACGCACCTTATAGTGTTCTGGTTTTTAACGAACAATTAGTTTTTCACTATTGAATTCGTGGCATTCACCTGCCAGCAGCAAAGGGCTCCTGAATTGTTGAAGGAGTTAAATTCATTTATCACCTTAAACTGTATTCTCCCACTTTCGTTGGATGTCCATTCAGATGTTATCTACACATACGGGACGGCTTTATATCCCATGAGTTCAATTTGAAATCAAAATTTTATACACAAGCACATACATATACGTACTCAGACATAGGCTACTGATGTAAATAGATCGTCGATACATACACATATACATACATAAATACATAGATTCATACACGCGCGCGCGCGCGCACACACACACACACACACACACACACACACACACACACACACACACACACACACACACACACACACACACACGTGTTACAATCACACGAACGCGCGCGCTCACGGGCGTTGTGCGAATGGCTATGAATCCTTCCTCTTTTTTCCCTCTGCATGCATAGTTTGAGTCGTGTGCGTGTATGTGTGTGTGAGCGCGCGCGCACACACACACACACGCACACGCACTCACACACATAGGCCTACACGTAGACACACGCAATCACACATACAAACACACGCACGAACTCCAGATCTCGCGCGCGCACAAGAAGTGGATGAATACACGTATACTCTCACATGGTACAGTCAACGACTAATGTTGTAGTCCATGGTACAGCCAGCGCTGAACAGGCCCCATGACATCATTTGCACTAGACAAATAACCTATTCAATAAGCCAACGTTCCAGTTAATTAATTAATTTGCATTTAGCCATGTATCTGTATCCATGGAAGCTACATTAAAAACACTTAATAAGATGGCGCTAATTGTATCCTACTCATTGTGACCCACAACAATTTAAAATTCAAATGGCCGAAATCTATAATAGGTAAATTTTTAAAAATATCTCTAAAAATAATAGAACTGCATGATCTCTTATTCTGGGGGCCCACAAAATCTGAATCTAAACTGGTGTAAGAATTATGAGCTGCAGAATACCTTAATTAGGCGCGAAAAAGTTGATTTTCCATACATCTCTATGGAAAGTGCTGTTTTCACAAAAACTACAACAATTTTCAATACAAAGAAGTTGTTTTTTGTTCAGCTAAATCAAGATCGTACGTATCTGAAACAATATTGATAGCCACAAAAGTTGTACCCTATTACGTTATTAAATAGCAATCAAGTTTATAAAACGCCATTCATTTTCTATGGGAGTTATCCGGAAGTATACGCGAATGTACAAACCGCAACAATTGTCAATTCCCTTTGACCGCGCATTTCTGGATATGTCATCACGCGCGCGTGTGATAACACACACACACACAGAGGATTCTGGCTTCATGGCTCTTCCATTTAATGCTCATGGGACCATTGTGATGGCAGTTGGGTATGATCTGGCTCCCAAGGGTGAGTAGCCAAGTGGTAATGTTATCATTAGCTTGATGTGTGTGTGTGTGTGTGTGTGTGTGTGTGTGTGTGTGTGTGTGTGTGTGTGTGTGTATGTATGTATGTATGTATGTTTCTGCTAGTGCACCTGCTGCCTGAACACAGCTATAGCTATAGTGTTGTGACATAGTGTGTTTAGCAGGCACATTCATAGGCATATCTAAAGCAGGCCCATTCCTAGGCATATCTAAAGGTGGCCCATTCCTAGGCACATCTAAAGCAGGCCCATTCCTAGGCACATCTAAAGCAGGCCCATTCCTAGGCACATCTAAAGCAGGCCCATTCCTAGACATATCTAAAGCAGGCCCATTCCTAGTGATGAATGATGACCTCCCATGTATATGATGTTTGTGGCTATTGGAATGGTAGTACATGCATGTAGCAATGAATGTTAGTATTCCACATGTGCAGTGGGTAGTGGAGCTGTGTACATATGAAGGTCCACACCCACCAGTGTATGGCCTTCTTGCCTCTTGCTCATATCACCTTTCATGTCTGTGCCTCTGCAGCTGCTCATGTCTTTGTTGCATAAGAAAGGGGGCAGAGTCGCTCTGGAGCATCTGACATCATCTTCTGTGAGTTATTGCTGGTTATTAGGTGTGGAGTTTTGGGCCCAATGACAGGGTCATTACATGCACACTATTGTCTCTTGTGACCAGGAATATCTACTTGGGGTTCTTGACATCATGACAAAGTCAACTGATCAGTTGATCTCTGCTTTCCACAAGCTGTACATTTTTGTAAGTACTTTTATCAGGTTGAATTTATTATTATTTTCATTCTTGGCTGATAAGGATTTTAGGCTACATGTTCACTCGTACGCTCCATGATCATACCCTGTATTCACTCCTCTCGCCATGTCCTCAGAACCAATCTGTGGCATTACCACTTTTATATTTTATCTCTCTCATTACCCCACCCCCACCTCCTCCCCATTCAGCGCATGGCCAGGAGCAGGCTGGAGGTGACCAGAACATTACTGTACATCGACCAAGCCTTCCTCCACACGGTGAGAGGCCACCTGCACATGTACAAGAAGTGCTTCCAGGGCAGAGACTTTGTCAGCGCTGTCACCATGTTGGGGGGAAAGGTCCAGTCCCCAGTCCTGCAGCCTGCCTCAGGGAGGCACGCAGAAGCCATCCCTGTGGCGAGGTCCACGGTGTACACTGAGCAGTATGCCGCAGACCTGGGGCACCACCTCCTCCAGCAGGGGGCCCTCATCGAGGTCTTCTAGGGTGACCACACCTCCTATGTTCCCCCGCGCAACGAGGGGGCAGCCTTGGAGGGGTCTGTGATCAGCACCAGCCTGGTGAGGGGCGGGGCCCTGAACACGGCCAGGATGGTAGAGGATAGTGCTACGCAGGTCGTTCCCACATCCCTCCAGGGCCCACAGCCCACACACGGTACGACATGGTTCACTAACGAGGCCTGGTACAAGTTTGCTGATGCGGAGGACTCTGACAGCAGAGCACTTTATGCCAGCCAGGTGTTGACTGCCTCCCCCACCCCTGCTGTCAGCAGTGACACAGACTTCTCCCAGGACATGGACAGGGCACGTTCCGGTTCTCTGTTCCTGGTGTGCGACCTGCTCTTGCAGAGGTCCAGGGAGAGAGCTGTGAAGCAGTTCTTGCAGACGCCTTCGGTGAGGAACATGTTGGAGCGTAGGAGGACAGAGAACACTTCCTGTGACTACATCTTTAAGCTCTGACTCTGACATGTGTTTGCTCTATTCTTTCTACTGCATGGCTATATGGTCGGTATTTTTTTAACCCCTTTGTTTTCTTGCTACTTTCCATCCATGTTGCTGTTGCTATGGTGACTATTTTTGATCACTTTGAAATCGGGTCACGTGCAGTAACAAGATGGTTATTTAGTCATACTATGTAACTTCAAATGAATCCATTATTCAGACAGCTTCTCTAAAAATTTATAACTCACTTGCATCAGTGAAGTTTAGTATTGCTAGTTCTTCCCATCCATAATATTAACATGTGGGCTGTTGCAATAATATGTACCATGGAGGTTATAACACATACACCCTCGTGCATGTGCCATTTTTGTTTTTTTACCATTTCTATAGATTTGTCTTTGGTGCCAATTTCAAGTGTGTATTTATATATGCATAAGCTCTTAATTCATGTCCATGAGTGCATGATGAATTGAGATGCTACAAAACTACTTTATATGTTTATAGGTACATGTATATAGAGGAGTTACATTGATGTCACGCGCATCTTGTATTATTTTTACGTCATATATGTATGTTGCTATATTTATAATACAAGTTGCTATTAATATGTACCTATACATGTATGACACAGCCTTCTTTCCTTAGATGTTCATTCCTATCCGGTTATTGTTTATCTCGTACGCATGTAGTGTATGCAATATGCACAGTAATGTAAGATGTGTGTGACGTCAGGTGCAACTCCTCTATATGCAGACTAGTCTGATGCTGACAAGCTTCTGGTGCCTTTAAAAAAAATAAAACTGTTGATGCACCTGAGAATGAGATCCACCCCCAAATGTTCTACACTTTGTGCTTTTTTATTGTAAAGCTAAGTCACGTGTCATTAATGAACTTAATCAACCTACGGAGCCAAGGCCATTACTTGCTGCTTTGGAGGCGTTATCTAGCCATGGCAGATACACTTATCCTGTATGATTTGTTTGGAATCAGCCAATAGAATTGCCATACCATGTGTACAGGTGCAAAGTACATGGGGTGGACTGAATAGTGTACAACCATAAATTACATGTACCACCCCAAATGTGTTTTTGCATGGGGGATGGTGTGCATGGAGGGCATTGGATGCATTGTGTGTGATACATGTGTAGGTGTACATGCATGGAAGGCATTGGATTGGTGTACATGGCGGGATTGAATGGGTGTACATGGGGGGCATTGGATGGGTGTACACGGGGGGCATTGGATGGGTGTACATGGCGGCATTGGATGGGTGTACATGGGGGCATTGGATGGGTACATGGAGGATGTATACATGTACATGTACATGGGGGGCATTGGGTACGGGTGTGTGTATGTTCATGAAGGCCATTGGATGGATTTGTGTAACAAGCCAACACACTAACAGAATATGGCGTCACGGCTAAATATCGCGAATTGGACCACAACTCAATTCTAGTAGAATACGCGGCACCACACATTGACATTGAAAAATATAGAACAATTAACCTACCGGCTTTACGCATTTGAATTCAAGGTGCTTTATAAGTATTACCAGGGGCAGGGCAATGTTTAGATCCTCCTATGTCGAGAATCACACCGGGCCGTGAATTTGCAAGATATAGCCACATCCAGGATTGAAAGATAGAGCCAGAGATTCACATCATTACTATAGTAATACCGGTAGACCCAGCGAAAAAATCTTATCGATCTTGGCCATGATCTTGGCAATCTTGACCAAGATCTAATGCATCCTGACCAAGATTCAAGATTCTTGGCCATGATGTCTAAGATCTTGCCCAAGAAAATATTAAACAATTTCAAAATTGGACTAAAAATAATCCACAGTGATAGCAAATTGAGGGATTGTGTCAAGACAGACAACATATTCTTCACCAAAATCAAACGACATACTCAGAAAGAATAATATTGTCCAAGATCATGGTCAGGATTCTTGGATGCAATCTTGACCAAGATTCCACACAAGAATTTTGAGAATGATCTTGCCTCCTGGCCCCATTCATCTTGCCTCCCATCATACCTCCTTTGGGGCCTCCTTGCCCCTATATCTTGGCCACAATCTTGCCTCCTTTCCCCTAGATCATGGCCAAGATCTTACCTCTTTGCCCTTAGATCTTGGCCAGGATCTTGCTCCTTGATCTTGGCCATGATCTTGCCTCCTTGCCCCTAGATCTTGGCCATGATCTTGCCTCCTTGGCCCTAGACCTTGGCCATGATCTTGCCTCCTTGCCCCTAGATCTTGGCCACGATCTTGCCTCCTTGCCCCTAGATCTTGGCCAAGATCTTGCCTCCTTGCCCCTAGATCTTGGCCATGATCTTGCCTCCTTGCCCCTAGGTCTTGGCCACAATCTTGCCTCCTTGTCCCTAGATCTTGGCCACGATCTTGCCTCCTCTAGCCTCCTTGACCATTATGGAAAAAGATTCGTGATTCTTGATTTCAAAATCCCATGCAATGTCTTTAGTAACAAAGTAATTTCTCACCAGACTGCATGCATGCCTTGCATGGTGGACCGGTTTAACCCGTTTTTGATTTGTCGCCCATGCATGTAGATCATTTATCGCACTGTACATATTGATATATTAGATGGCATCCAGCTGCAGTGTTCTATTCAGATATCATACACAAGATACAAAATGCATTATAAAGAGAGTTGCACAATCTATAATACGTGCATACAGATATCATGCTTTAATGACATTCACAGTCCATTTCTGTGCTTTCAACATCTGCATGACAGACCATACAAGTTCATGTACCAGCGTTTATATGTTAGGATCACCAATGTATATGTAATTGTACGGGCACGCATTCCATTGACAGGGTCTACACACACCTTGTGAACTTCATTAACCGATTACCGGCCAGATTAATTATCCGCAATTGCGCACCCGGCCGTAAAATTTTTTCGTAACTTTTAACGGGCGAGGGTCGACTGGCATAGGCCTAAGGAGCCGAAGAAAGCAAAATGTGTATCGGCAAGTAACATTCAGCCATTCCCTGGCATATTTTGGTATCCGTGTTTGGTCACGATCGCTGGTTTTGTAACGGTCGCGTGAGTTTACACAATACGCAATATGATACTACTTTAGCAGACACAAAGATCCATTTCTTCAGTCGGAATATGAAGTAAGTGGACCTTTCTAGTGTTTCTTGTAATAAAAGGTATGGTTTTCTCATGCTAGTGAACGAAAAACGTTAGCAGCAGCTACATTATTTCGAGGTATGTTCTAATTGATGCGCGCATGCTGTTACCTGTTAGAGAATCTGCACCCATGTCGTTGATGAATTGTGGATGGTGTGTATAGTTATGGGGAGGGTTGTAGGTTGTGTTCAAGTGCTGCTGGCTTGGTTAGTACATGTATGCGGTGCTGAGTCTAGTATTGGTGAGTGGAAGCGTATGTGTGGTATGCGATGCTGGAGGCTGGTAGGTAGTGTATGAGTATTGAGACTTTTTGGAGGAGGGTGTGTGTGGGTATGTGAGTATTGAGGCTTATACGGTGTTGTGTTGGAGGATTGTAGGGTTTGTGGGTGTCAAAGGCTTGTAGTGTTAGTGTGGGTGTCGAAGGGTTGAAGTGTGTGGGTGTTGGAAGCTTGTAGGGTGTGTGTCGAAGGCTGTTAGTTTTTGTGTGTCAAAGGCTTGCGTGTCTGGGAGGTTGAAGGCTTGTAGGGTGTGTGTGGGTGTGAGCATTGCAGTGTGCATAGGTGTTGAGCGCTGCCATGTGTGTATGTTGGAAGCTTCTAGGGTGTGGGTGTCGAAGGCTTGTAGGGTGTGGGTGTTGAAGGCTTGTAGGGTACAGGTGTTGAAGGCTTGTAGTGTGTGTGGGTGTTTGAGGCTTAGGTGGTTGGAGGCTTGTAGGGTGTGTGTCAAAGGGTTGTAGGGTGTGTGGGTGTCAAATACTTGTAGGGTGTCGAAGGGTTGCAGTGTGTGTACGTGTCGAGCATTGCAGTGTGTTGGAACTTGTACGGTGTGTGCGTCGAAGGCTTGTAGGGTGTGTGTGACGAAGGCTTGTAGTGTGTGTGGGTCTGTGAGGTTTGTAGGGTGTCAAAAGCTTGTGTGTGGGTGGTTTGAGGTTTGTAGATGTATATGTATGTATGCATACATAGAGCAATAATAACCCACCCCTTAAACACTGGGAAGCTGTATTGCATCCATGTATTGTACTATTATGTATGTATTCTCGTATATGCATTATATTGTGGTCTTTTCATGCAGTAATTAATTCAAATACAGGTATATGATGACTTCAGTTACCATGTTTATCTTTATTTGTAGGGATGTAATGATGAGTTGAGACGTATACGGGTTGCAGTGGAAAGTATTTTAGCACACCTTATCGCAAACAGCCAGCCAGCCAAATAGAGGTATAAGTACCTCTAACGGGTGAAAGATATAATACTAGGCACATTTTTTGTAGGAATTGGAGGACCCACACTGGCCTGTGATGTACAAAAATATAATCAACAACACCCAGCTAGCCCTGCTCCCACGGAGATACTGCCAGATGCGCAACCAGCAGGTCCATCAGGTTCAAGGCACTCACCAGAGTACTTTTTGACTGTAAGTTAATATCAGTACAAAATGAATGTATACATTGACATAGGAAAGTGGTGTAAATTTATTGAATCTGAGAGGGACTGATATAAAATAAAAAAAGCGCTCAGCCTACTAGATACTCTATACACTGAGGATGAGGTGAAAGCATCGTTTGTCCCAGTGGGAAAATCAACGATAAGTTTGAAACCACCATTGTCCCAATGCAGCTACTTGATTGTTTATATTTTTTTGCATGAATGCATTTGTTTTCATGCCCCACCTCACCAGATATTTTACCCATTTCTGTTGCCTGCATATCACTCCACAGATTGCTTAAGAAATAAATTTGGAGAAAAAGACAATGCTACCAGCAAACGAAAATCCTGCAATCAGAAGTGCAGAGACGAAGTAACAACAAAAGTAAAGGGACAGTAAATGAGTGATGTGTGTTTCTTTTTGTTAAATATAATAACCTTGCCCATTTCTTGTGTCAAAGAGGGGCAGGATCAAATTGTAGGTTAGATCTTAGCGCGAGATCGTGCCTAAAGGAGGCACGATCTTGGCCAAGATCTAGGGCAAGGAGGCAAGATCACGGCCAAGATCTGCAGGCAAGATCGTGGCCAAGATCTGCAGGCAAGATCGTGGCCAAGATCTACGGGCAAGGAGGCAAGATCATGACCAAGATCTAGGGGCAAGGAGGCAAGATCATGGTCAATATCTAGGGGCAAGGAGGCAAGATCGTGGCCAAGATATAGGGGCAAGGAGGCAAGATCGTGGCCAAGATCTAGGGGCAAGGAGGCAAGATCATGGCCAAGATCTAGGGCCAAGGAGGCAAGATCGTGGCCAAGATCTAGGGGCAAGGAGGCAAGATCGTGGCCAAGATCTAGGGGCAAGGAGGCAAGATCGTGGCCAAGATCTAGGGCCAAGGAGGCAAGATCGTGGCCAAGATCTAGGGGCAAGGAGGCAAGATCATGGCCAAGATCTAGGGGCAAGGAGGCATGATCGTGGCCAAGATCTAGGGACAAGAAAGCAAGATCTTGAGGAAAGATCTTGGGGCAAGATGCCAAGAATTTGGCCGCCAAAATCTTGCTATCTTGACCTTGGGCATGATCTTGGCCAAGATCGTGCCCAGGATTTTTTCGCTGGGGACATCATAGAACTATCGCGAGTCGGTAACGTGTACAGAAACGCTCTGTATACACTGATCCGTTGCTAGATGTGTATGTATGTATAATATCGTAGCATGGGGTGTAACCTTTTTGTCCAACAATAAAACAACCGTGGGCGGCATTATTTGAAATTTCGTTATTTATCTAAGTCCCCAGCAGTACCTGCCAGAGGCTGAGCAGTCTGAGTGGCCTGAGCGTACACACGGTTTCTTCGATCTGCCTTCGGTCTGATCCGATATGAATTGGCTCAAGGAACTGGTTTATCCGAAAGTCGACTCCATCATCGGCGTCAATGTTCTTATTACCGGGGGTACCGGAGTAGGCAAATCATCTTTAGTAAATGCCCTGGTTGGTGTGAATGTAGCTAAAGAAGCTGATGAGCTTGGTTTACAACGTATGACCACAAAATATTCCGCAAGCTCAAATGGCGTTCGTATCGACATTTGGGAGTCATCAGGACTACAAGATGGAACTGATCAAGATGAAGCCTATATCAAAGATATGAAGGCCAAGTGCAGCAGTTATGATCTCGTATTGTATTGCTCATCTCTTAATAACATTCGCTTTCCAACATCATGGGACTATAACGCCATCAAAATACTTACTCAAGCATACGGAGATGAGTTTTGGAACAGAGCAGTGTATGTGCTGACTCATGCTAATTATATTTCACCGGGCAAAAACAAAATAAATTTGGAGAAACTATTTTCAAGTTTCAAGCAAGCAATACCAAAAGTGTTGGTGAAATGTGGAGTTGATGAAAGTGTTGCTATTTCAGTGCCAGTCGTTCCAGCAGGCTATATTGAAGATGATGGTGAGGGGAGAAAACTTCCACCCATCTGTGATGACTGGTTAGACCATTTGTGGCATACCTCAGCTTCAAGGACAAGTTTTGGTGTTCAGATAGCCATGACCAAATACGCTTCAAGTAGATCACAATTTGGACAACAACTCCATGAAATGAAGCAACAGAAGGAACAAACAGAACAACAATTTATTGACATGAAGCGACAGAAAGAGCAAACAGAACAACAACTCCATGAAATGAGGCAACAGAAAGAACAAACAGAACAACAATTTATTGACATGAAGCGACAGAAAGAGCAAACAGAACAACAACTCCATGAAATGAGGCAACAGAAAGAACAAACAGAACAACAATTTATTGACATGAAGCGACAGAAAGAACAAACAGAACAACAACTCCATGACACAAGGCATCAAAAGGATGCATATGAACAACAATTTAGACTGCAAGCACAAAGGGCAAATGAAAGAGCAACAATGGCTGAGAGAGAGCTCAGGTTGTCAAGGCAAAATGCAGAAGCTCAATTTAAGGATCACACTGCTCAGCAAAAGGATCTGAAACATTCTTGTACTGATCATGTAAAATGTCCATGGAAGATTGAAAGCAGTGAAATTGAATTCATACAAGAAAAGCCTATAGGTGTAGGAGGATGGGGTGAGGTGAGAGTAGCCACGTTCCGAGGACTCAAGGTTGCTGCCAAGTTTATCCATGAGGCTATCATCTCTCCACATAATATTGATCTATTTATCAGGGAGATGAATATGGCAGCATCTGTACGACATCCCAATCTCTTGCTCTTCATTGGAGCCTCACTGGAGGACAAAAAAACTGTCATCATTACCGAACTGATGCCATCCACTCTCAGGAACATAATTGGAGTTTCATCTCTTCTTCATGACCATGTAATTTCTATTGGCACAGATGTGGCCTGTGGACTCAATTACCTCCACCTAATGAGGCCTGATGCCATTATTCATCGGGATGTTAGCAGTGGAAATGTTCTTCTGGAGCCAGTTGGATCAGGCAATTGGAGAGCCAAGGTGTCTGACTTTGGTTCTGCTAACTTTGTCTCCAGGGTAACAACCAAAGGTCCTGGAAATCCATCCTATGCCGCCCCAGAATCCTTCAATCCCAAACTCCAAACTCCAAAAATGGATGTGTACAGTTATGGAATACTCCTGCTTGAAATGGCCACTGGACAGTTCCCAGACCAAGAATTACAAGCTTCACAACTTGAGACACTATTGTGGCAAGAAATGGTAACGATGATAAGAAATTGCATCTGTGATGATCCAGCCAATCGTCCAAGCATGAAGGATATCCTCTTATCACTATCAGAATTGAACATATGATACATTCATGTATATGTGTACTGTATTTTCCTTTCCTTATTATGTCTTCAAAAGTTAGTACATATTCAAATATTAATCATTGAGTGCTTAGGAACTCACCCACACATCCCCACATGGTCCCCACACTTCATCACATGGCCCCCACACCTCCCCACATGGTTCCCATACCTCCCCACATGCATATGGTTCTCCTCATGTCCTCCCCTTGTCCTCCCCATGATGTGCATGTCCTCCTCCCCATGCTCTCCTCTCCATGTCCTCCTCCCCATTCCTCCTTCCCATGCCCCCCTCCTCATTACAGAGCTGAACATAGGGAAAGGGAGGGATCATGACAGAGGTGGACATAGGGAAGGGGAGGGGTCATGACAGAAGTGGACATAGGGAAGGGGAGGGGTCTTGACAGAGGTGGACATAGGGAAGGGGAGGGGTCATGACAGGTGGACATAGGGAAGGGAGAGGTCATGACAGAGGTGGACACAGGGAAGGGGAGGGGTCATGACAGAGGTGGACATAGGGAAGGGGAGGGGTATTGTTAATGTATAGAGAATATAAGTCAGCCACTTAGGCTCATTTATGAATGGTCCCTCCCTACATGGTCCCCACACCTCCCCACAGATGTGCATACGCATGAACAACATCACCCTCCTCACCTCCACCTTCACCTCCCTGGAGTCCCACCTCCACTCCTCCATGCACATCACCCCGATGAAGCCAGTGACGGCCTTTGGGTACATCTCTGGTGATGGCAGCTCACCTCATGGCCATGCTGGAGAGGGGAGCAGCCGTAGGGAGACCACCACCAGCAGCTTCAGAGACACAGGTACCTTGTTTGAGTGGGCCTGGTGTATGTGCATACACTGTGCAATGTTTTACACTTCATATCCTGTGTTTGTGGTACTTGAATTTATGAAATATGCAAATACATGTACACACTTTAAATGATTGAATGCTCAACTGTAAAATTCTTTTGCTTTGCTCTGATGTACATGTACATTTATGTGCACATGTGACATTTACTGTGCTGTGCTGTTATTGCTTGTTGCTCAAGAATTTTGGATTAATGGTTCGTAATGAGAAATGCTCCATTAGTGGTACATGTACACACACGTGTGCTTCTAGCTTGGGGTGAAGGGAACATTCCTCCCTCCCTCCCTCCCTCCCTCCCTCCCTCCCTCCCTCCCTCCCTCCCTCCCTCCCTCCCTCCCTCCCTCCCTCCCTCCCTCCCTCCCTCCCTCCCTCCCTCCCTCCCTCCCTCCCTCCCTCCCTCCCTCCCTCCCTCCCTCCCTCCCTCCCTCATCACAGATCCTCCTGGGTGAGCACTATGGTCCCTGATGGCTCCACCCACAGGCCAAACATCAAAGAGGATTCTGGTTTTGGGTCAGCTGAGTCGGAGCAGTTCCTGGAGTACCTCAGGAACATCCACAACTTCCAGGTCCAAGTGCTCTGTGTAAGGGTAAGCCAATGACATTGATGGTACATTGTGTGCCTCATGTACATGTGTAGGATACTTCACAACTGCTAACTGCATTCCCAGATGAACCAGTTTATCAGACCAGCAATATCAGTTTTGCTTGGGCTGAAGCTAGCCAATGGGACAGTGGAGAAGCGTTTTGCACCACTGCTGTCCATTGTGGGCAGGCACTGTGTGGCCTTTGAGAAGTACCTGTACCCACAGGGCTTTGGGGACATGTGGAACCTCCTTGTGAAGGTATGTTGTTTGTCCGATACGTAGGGGGTGTGCCCATGTCCTCAGGGGTGTGCCCACGTCTTCACCAGTGATACCTTTCCTTATGCCCCAGGATCTTGAAGTGGAGGCTGTAGCATTGAGGGCCTTGAAAGACCCGGTCACTGAAAAGGCTCGCCTGCTCCTTCATCTGACGTCTGTTAGTGCACCTGCTGCCTGAACACAGCTATAGTGTTGTGACATAGTGTGTTTAGCAGGCACATTCCTAGGCATATCTAAAGCAGGCCCATTCCTAGGCATATCTAAAGCAGGCCCATTCCTAGGCATATCTAAAGCAGGCCCATTCGTACGCTTATCTAAAGCAGGCGCATTCCCAGGCATATCTAAAGCAGGCCCATTCCTAGGCATATCTAAAGCAGGCCCATTCCTACGCATATCTAAAGCAGGCCCATTCCTAGGCATAACTAAAGCAGGCCCATTCCTAGGCAGTGGAGCCATCTGAAATGGCTCCACTGGTGCTAACTGGATCTGCTTTAAGTCCACTTGCAAAAATGGTTCTACTCCCGGGCAGAAAAACAAGCGTTACAATGTACAGTGCATGTATATGATATTTGTTGCCATTCTTTAAGTGAAGCACAGTATATTTTTTTTCCAACGCATTTTGGTTTTTGGTACAAGCACGATTTAGAGATATTGCCAAGGCTTTTTAAATTAAAAACTTCTTGTTACACTTGAAATAAATCTTCCTCACTATGGAACGCCAATGGGCCTGAGGACGTGCTCTTTTAAAACGTCACCGTGGTCAACTAGTACTGACACAGAGTCCTCATCACAGAGATGGTCATGTACTTGAAAGATGCAAAGGGTTAGTTTTCAGCACACGGAACAAATCGGCACACTACACAACACAATAAGACTATCTAGTTGCACTAACCTTCAGCGTTTCATAGTAGTTCTCTCGCTCGTCATTGTATTCTTCTTTGATGTCCTCAACAAAGTCTCTGAAAGCATTCTTATCAAGTAAACTTGACACCTGCGGACAATAGCATGAAGGATTGCATCAACCCCATGATAGAATTTTGAGCAAAGCACTGAGGCTCTGCAATTTTGCTGCGTACAATTAAAGTGAGTGACAGCATGAAAAAGTAAATTGAAAGTGATTCAGGTTACTAGCACTAAATTCGAACTCATGATAAAGGTGGAACTTAGTATTAGGAATTAAAGGATGGTTTGAAAAATCTATTTTAGGTGGTGCTAGTGAGACAAATACATTTTTGAGTAGCGGGAACCCCAAACTATACCACTAAGGTGCTTTTGGTCCATTCAGATTATCGTTTATATGAAATCCGTGCGACCCAATTTTGTTCGACGGTGCTCTCACACTCACTGAACGGTCAATGATGTAATATCAGGTCATGCCTTTTGGCCCGATCAAACTACACTCATTCCCATGCTTAACCATACTTAGCACCATTTACTGTTGCTTATAGACTATAACAGCTTAGAGAGCTGCCATCTTTTGCACACAGGTACATTTATATGGGATATATACATCTATGCCGGTAACAATTGTAAATGAATGCTTTACACATGACTTGCAATAACTTTGCAACGATTCATGTTATCAATGTTCTTGGAGTGATATATTCAAGGTTGGTAATAATTCCCATGGATTACCTGCATCTGGCTGGCTGGCTGGCGTTTGTAGTCTTCAGACAAGGCCCGTGCAATTGGCTTGCATATATGCATGCCATTGCTGCGATTAAACTTACGTCCTTCATGTATATACATTATAATTTGGCTGGATAAAAAATTTGTCTTTAGAAAAAGCAAAAGCAGCAGAATGCCAGAGCCAATGTATTCCTCATTGGTACTGAGGAGCGAAAGAAATATTTCCTTAAACGTGGTAAATAGCAGCCCACTCCACCATCGCTATGTCTAGACTCTCCTCAACAGGGCTACACAACCAGCCTTTCCACTACAATCCACTCCATCAGCCTGGTTTTTGAAGCGTCATACTTACACAAATCCTTGTCAAATCACTTAGCTATGGGTGGGGTACATGCTCTGTATGCAGCTTAAAGTACGTTTAAAGAACCTTCCACTCCGTCCAGCAATTACTATTTCTGCATGAAGTAATCAGTTTGAATTTGTCTTTGTCTGACTGTATAACAGCAGCGTAGGGCCAAATTAGGCAGTCTGCTTCGGTACTAGGACCAAATCAGGTTGCTTGCTTTTGTCTGTCTGTATAGGACCAAAATGAGCAGCGTAGGACCAAATTAGGCAGGTGCAAACAATGATCCGTCAGAAAGAAGCTGTTAAAGACCAGCAAGAAACCCAGAAAAGCAGTAACCTGGAATCAGGAAGTTTGTGCTTAGTTCAACCCCAACCTGGAGAACTGGCAGCATCAACCACATGAGATGCAGGAAGGGCTCCAAAAGATCAAAGCAGATGTCCAAACTGTGGGAAAACCCATAACTGGCAAGAGATGTGTCCAGCAAGAGGAGCGGTTTGTTACAGATGTCAAAAGTGAGGACATTTTGCTACTGTCTGCCACTCAAAACAACTACACCAAGTAGAAAGATTACAAGGAAGATATGTTTTTGGATACAATAGGAGGTAGGGAGATGGCTTGGTTTGCTTGTGTGTTGCTCTGTGGTGTGAAGGTGAACTTTAAACTTGATACTAGTGCATAGGTCACTGCAATATCAGACCTAACCTTCGAATGTCTCAGTGATCATGCAACGCTTCAAAAACCTTGGGCAACAACCATTGGAAGTAATGGGACAGTTTACCAGCAACATGATATATAATGGACAGTCTGAGCAGGTGGTGATTGTCATTAAGGGACTTAAGAAAAAAGTACTTATAATGAGGAATGTTTATGTTGCTAACAAACAAATGTTCTTCTTTCAGTGTATTCAAAGTCTAGATCCCTAACAGGATCGAACAAGGGGATCACTAGATTTCTAGAGGAGGAAGCATCAACATGTGCAATAAAGGACCTTCTCTTCATCAGACCTTTTGTGTCAGTTTTAGCCACCTTCCTGGGAAAAAATGAGGAGACAACCGCTCGTTGTTTGTGATTAGAGGCGTAAAACTTAATGCTTATTCTATTTGCACAATTTAAAGGATTTTTGACAAATACAGTGATACATTTGCCGATTACAGACAAGTCGCCTCATATTTTGCTACACTAATCAACATCAGCACAGATTAGGGAGATTACGAGTCTGACAAAGATACAACAGATGTGTATTTTGCACAATTCGGTAAGATACGAGATGTAGCCCTGTACAAGTTTCAGCATGTCTCAGAGACTTGGCACAAGTTTCTCAAGAACTCACGTTGACAAGCCACAAAACAGTGGGGTGTCTGCTGGTCGCGGCACTGTTGTGTGCACCACTACAAGCAATTGTGCCACAGGGCCGGCGCAGCCCATAGGGCAGGTAGGGCATTTGCCCTACCACTTTTCCCCCCGCGACTAAGATCATTATTAATAATTTTCATTAATTAATTAGCTTTGATTAAATATATAAATAACCATTAGCATGCGCAATGGCCGCCGTACCGTTTGCAATGGACGCTCTACCTGAGGTTGGAAGTCAACCGCATCATCCAGCCTCAGATTTTAAGTATCCGCAACAATCATTTGGGAAAGCAATGAGGGCTTGCCAATCTTCTTGGTTCAAGCTGTGGCCATTTTTGCACTACGATGAAGCGAAGGATGTGTTATTTTGTCACACGTGCGTAGTGGGCCTGGGACAAAAAAAGCTGAAGCCATCAAATGTCGACCCAGCGTTTGTACGTATTTTCTAATTTCAAGTATAATGATAGATATAGTACCATTTGTCAATATGTGCAGGTTTCTAGAGGATTCAGTCTGCAATTGGAAAAATGCAACAACGCAAATCCAGAAACATCTTCTTCCCGCGTTGAGCGTTCGTCCAATCTGGGAACGCTTTAGCGGCTGTCGTGCGTAACTCCAACAAGGATTCGCCGTGCCTTTGCGCGCGGCTTTGCAACTTCATCTACCACTCCTGCCTCATGCCGCTTTTACCATATCGTAGTTGTAGCACCGCTTTGCACAGCAAAAAAAACCTCGCGAATCATATTTATGATTTTGTTACGGAAATCACACACAAGATCATCAGATGATCTGATAGTAATTCGAAATGGAAAATCACTGACAAATCATTAAAATCACAGTAGATTTATTATATGATTTTACAAAGAATCACTTGAAATTTCAAATGTATAATCAAAGATTTCTGCCCGATTTTTCATGTGATTCAGCTTGTGATTAATCATTTCATAATCATTGCTCTTGATTGTTCAAATGACTGATTTCTCATGTACATATGTATCCATGAAATATATAAATAAACAAAAAAGAAAACACTGTAAAAAAAAATCATCATACATGAAAACAAAAAAGGATAAGCAGAATATACATATACTGGAAGATAAGAAACAACAACTTAGATCTCCAACTGTTGACTTTGTTGCTGACGAGAAGCTCGAGCTCTTCAGTGCAAGGTTCTCCACACGTTCTTTTTTTGTTCTGGGCAACAGCTTCATCATCATGCATCTGAACTGACAACAGGTAAAACAGCACCAGCATAAATTCTGACCGCACATCTGAATGCTTTAATTGCTTCAGCATCCCCAGCATTAAGTTCACTCTTTTGTATCGCCTCCTGTACTGCTTTATACGTGCAACCTGGACAGATAAAGTTGTAGATTAGTGCATGATTATTCAAATATGTACTTACATACGCAAGGCGATTTCGCTTCAGTGACATATGTCTTCGCTTTCTTTTTTCTTCATTCAGGTTCATGATAGCTGTGTTCCTCCAGCTTGCATAGTATGCCTTGATTCTTTTCTTCATGTCACCTTTAGGGGTGTTTAGGTCTACAGTAAGTAAACATTGTTTAATGTTGGTGGGAATGCTACCCTCAGGAAGGTTATAGCTCTGCCTGTTGATGAGCTCAAAGGCATGGCTAAGTATACAACCCCTCCCCAGCTATACAGCCTATTCAGCCTATCAACCACAACAACCAAAATAGGGTTTCTTTAGGGGTTTGGTCCCAGGCATTATTTAAGAGAGGTCTGGAAAGGGTGACTCACTCAGTCATCAGCCACTGCAGCTACAAAGTCATCCGACCCACCTCTCCCATCTGTACCTGTATGCACACAATATATTTGCTTTATGTGTATCATGTATACTTTCTATCATTAACTTCCACAGGCAGGCGGCACCCTCTGGGCTTCTACCCCAATAGCCACCTAACCATTGCCAGCGTAATGGTTTTGGAACGCAGGCTGACCCAATGATAGCCAGCGCTTATCATTGGTCCTTGCTGGCTAGGTAGCAAACGTCCAGCTGCGGCTGCTGCCTGCCCCTCAGTGGGCAAAAACAACGAAATTGAACATGGGACAGAATTCGGGTGACCTTAAACCATGCTTTCGTACTCAATGCATGGGGAGCATCCCAGGGAAAGCATTAAGAAGGTATTGGACGCTTACACAGTTGAAGGTGACTCTCAACTGATTGAAGTGTTCTTTGATCTTCATCAATGCCACTCCAGGCTGTCTCTTTTAAGGACTTGTCCAATTGCTCAGCATGCTCTTCAAACACTACTTGAAGTATTTTCTGTGAATTTATTATTTCATACTATTGTAGAATGCATATGTATACGTTTCCTTATTAAAACACCCACTGCAGTCTCCTCACAGAACACATAATACGTTTCTGTATCGCATAGTAGGTGCCCATGCATGCAGTTGCCCACACCATGCAATGCTTCGTAGGTGCGAGGGGGTCCACCCGCAGCTGCGATGCATTGGGTTTGGGCGCGAGACTGTGTACTATACCGAAGGGCCCGGTTATAGAGCTGATGGCTCTAGCTCCTATACATGCAGTTGTTATAAGAGCAAGGGGCAGCCTGATTCATAGAAAGGTTGCTAGACACAGCATCTACTGTGTGCTATCTCCTATAGCTAAGTGATGTGTGCCATGTCTGTTATTGAATGAATATCATGCATGGAGTTAAATAAATATATAGTTATTATATAAGCGGAGAATTACCGATTCAACCAGGCAGGTTGAGAGCGTTTCACTTGTGCTGTTCTTTGTTGCGTAACTAGACGTCTAAAAATAGGTACTGTCAAATGCGTTCGAAGCTGCTTCAGAAATATGTGTACGCGGCATCGATAAACGGGCGACCGCGTCAGTTAAAATCAATACAACATTATACAAGTATGTTACCATGCATGATATGAAGCTAGGAATAGCGCCAAACGTCCTAAAAAGAGTTGGGCTATCGGTATATGTATCCTGTTACGTAAAGCAACGTTTTCCGACTAAAGCATTGGATCAGCTATTTACGGACCTGCGTACGTGATTTTGTCAACTACCCATGGAATTATCAATAGAGAGGAGTAGTGATTTTGCGGCCTTGAATATGTTAGTGCGTTAATGAGCTAGCAAAATCATTTTTACGTTAATGTGCAATTGGGCATCTAAATATTCACTCCAAACACCCGTGAGCTGGGGACGTCAAGGCTGTTTCGAGATGGACATTTTAAGTTTTCTAATTAGAACCGTATTACATTTACGGTATTCTTAGTTTCCTGACGAATGAAGGAGCTCATTAAAACGTGGTTTATGTTCTTAAACTTATTTTTATCACAAAAAGCTTGCAATAAAAGAAGGATAATCTTTTAAGCATTTCTACATTCTATACTATAGATAAGATATATGCGCACAGTCAAGGCGGACTTGCAAATTTATTGGCCACAGCTCTTTCATCTTACAGGCTTACCGTACTGACAAGACGTAATGGCGGAGAAAACTATTTGGCGGAGCCAAAACTACGCCGTCGATTCGCTGAAAACATGTTGGCGGAAAAAATTTAATATTTAGTTAATGGCGGCACAGTTGGCGGAGCCTTCCGCCAAATAGTTGCCGCCAAAACGTCTTGTCAGTACGGTAGTGTAGCCACACTATAGTAAGTGCTCCGGTTATAACTATGGCCGGTATGGGAGGGCTGGTTAAAGCATACGTCAGGGGTCATAACTGATTTTTTCCCCCTCTTTTTCCCGGTTAAAACCGTATACCTTGTCCTATAATCATACTTGTTTACAGATGCCGACATGGTCATTTTAAGATCCTTTTAGCGAACAAAAGTCAAGCTCTAGCCACTATCGGTCGACGAATGCATGGAGCACTCCATGTACTGGTTACTCGAAGCTATCCCTATCAAATTTTTTACCACAGCCACTTGCGAGCCGTGACTGAGTACTGTCCTTATTCACGCGCCATTTTGAATAATTATTGTCATGTGATTCGCTTGTGATTTCTTAACGACTGACTGTTTTACGAGGTTAGCGAGAGTACTGATGGGTTTCAAATCATCATAGCTTGCTTAAAACCTTCAAAGGTGAAGAATTATGTAAGATCTCTGTGCAACGAGTCGCTCTGTGTCTGTACGCTATGCAATGGCTTGTTTTCCCTCTGGTGGTCGGTAGAAGCGGTTAAAATATAAGGTTTAAAACAGCGTGGTTATTTACGGTTCGTAGAGTGCGCCAAAATAAAGTTTAGCCCTACCTGTACTTAGCGAACAGGCATAATGGTGGATGGGATAGGGCAAACTGTGCTCCCTTTCGCAACTTGTACTCAAATATATATTCACAAAGTAGAATACAATATCATTCTAGAAAGGTCCTAAAGTGCGCATCACCTTACAGCTCTTTTGTATCACGTTCTGATGCAGAGTTTTTCAATTTAGAATTCCATCGATGCCCCGGAAATTTCAACTTGGACTCTGACCAAAACGAGAGCGATGGCATTCATTAGGGAGCTCAGTCTGATGTTTCAGTTTACTCTGTTCGGTGTTCCAGTCACTATTTCAGGTTTGTTGTGTGTATATATTGTGAACTACTTTCATCATAACCAAAATAGGTATCTTATATCGACAGCGCCATTCGGTTAACTATTAAAATTGTCACATTTTGTCACACAATAATTAATTCAAAATGGCGCGTGAATAAGGTCTATATGTATTGTACTGGTACATGATCGCATGTTAGCTGTATCCTAAATTATGTATACAGCAGCATATTGCATTTATACAAATAAAAGATATGTACTTTAGGATTAGAAGTAATTAGTTTACACAGTGTCAGATCCTTAGGCTAGTAAATATGATTTCGGGTTCTCCAGTAATCTCATCGAGGTGCCATATCGCTTCCTTGCATGGTAACAGACATGCTATGATTCATTGTGTTGGTGATGATCTTCTTTGGTGCTCCTTCGGACATGAGCGAGGAGCAAAATAAGTTGAATTTTAATTCCGATGTGTACTAGAGCATTTGTAACATTAGATCACATGCTGCTGCTGTATTACAAGACAATGTCTCATGCACTCAAATAGGCACAGCCCTCACTGCATGATAATTTGGTATTACTACCAATCAAATGCGGTGCAAGTGTGTATAAATATTGTATATGTAACATTTCCACTAGATAGTAAATGAATCCTTTATATTTACTACTGTGTGGATGTCACATAACCATATTTACTAACACTGACATGCATTTGTACCATATTTGATCAGCAGTTAATCCAAACTCTCATGCTTCGCACGTGCCTGATATTATAATTCAAGAAACGAAAGCAACTGTTCTTAATGTTTAATCTCCAGGGAAAAATCCTTATTTAAGGATGTTATTATATTAAATTATTTAAGGATGTTATTATACTTAAATAAGGATCCGGCATCATTTACATTGCATATTTTTGTTAACCAAGTAAGCAGGATAAAATAAATGCTATTAGTCAATTGTATACTGATTAGCCTCCATAACAAACTCTAAGTGATGTCAATGTGATCAACGTCCATGTGGTAAAACAGGGAGGAAGTGGCACATCCTTATTTAAGGATTGACACCATCCTTAATTAAGGATCACAACAGTAGAGATTTTTGACCATAAAAACCACAATAGTTTTAAAACTTTTGATTTTCTCTGATAGCCAGTTGATCCAGCTATACTCACAACCTGATTCGTCGAAGAAATTACTTGTGGTTAATAAGTTATGCTTATTTACACCATAACGCTTAAAAATTAATTTCAAGCATTTGTATAATGACGTGTACTGATGTAGATGCTTGCTTCTGCTCAAACGCCAGCATGGACGTACCCTAGCCTCACTGAAACCACGTGCACTGCATGTGAGTGCTCTGCCGCCGCTCCATCGAACGGTGTGCTGGTTCTATCATTGAGTACAGTACCATATACAATGATATGGTGCATTGAAGGAGGGGGGGGGGGGGGGGGGGGTCGGGAGTCTAGGAAGCATTGCCATTTGCCAATTGGCATACGATATGTGTTCGAGCTTAGTGTAGCTTAGTCCCAATTAATTAGACTCGAGGAGACCACGTCATTGCCTAAGCCTACTGTTGCCGTCGCTGTCACTGTCATTTGACGAATCATGCAGTGCTGCCGCTTTGGTCACCTAGGCCTACATGTATGTCATCTATCCGTACTGAGGAACTACATTCGTCGCTTTCTGTGGCTCCCTCGGTATCTAAGCAGGGTTACTTAGCTTGACGCTTTCGAGTGTATGCAATCGCTTCGATCTTTGGAAGTATATACTGCATGGCCGTTACGTGAGCGTAGATTGTTGAAGCGGTGGATATTGTTCCACAGATCCATCTGTCAGTGTATATTCTACTCCTAGAGCTACCAGAAGCCTGTCCTTCCTTGCCATACGTCGCTTTGAGTTAATTTGCTCACCACTATATCGCCAGCGGCAAATGGCGGTTTCGCCGTATTTACACTGTAATACCGGTTTTTGAGCAAGCCAAACCTGTTTTAATCGCGGCAGTATCACTGATCTGCATGATCTTGAATCTAGTGAATCACTAATATAAAACAAAGCATCAAGAGTACATCATTCTTTTAGAAAGTGGTCACCATCCTTATTGAAGGATGGCTATCCTTAAATAAGGATTGCGGGAGATTAAACATTAATCCACCACTCGGCTAAAACATCGCCTTCGACAAACAATCTACGTTATCGAGGGTACAGCGATCGATCGGATGCATGTATATAGCTGGACTCGAGCATCGATTCAGTGGTAAATCATACATAGGCTATTTCACGTTCAATAGAAAGCCCTTTATTTAATACCCTTCGTACAGGATATGTTCAGGGTCCAGGCAGGAAGGGAGTGTGTATGTATGTGCATATGTTTGTGTGCGTGGTGTGTGTGTGTGTGTGTGTGTGTGTGTGTGTGCAGTGTGCGTTCGCATGTGTGATCAAAGCATGTGTGTGTGTTTGTGTGTGTGTGTGTGTGTGTGTGTGTGTAGGTGCCCCTCCCCTTCCCTTGGTAAAACTGACCCTTTGCTAGTCACTATGCCCCCTACATAGAAATTGATAATATAACGTTTACTCACCAAGCTAGGGGAAGCTATGCTAATTGTGCAATTCTAATCTTCAGACCCCAAAGAGATTTTCTTGCGTGTGCGTGTGTGTGTGTGTGTGTGTGTGTGTGTGTGTGTGTGTGTGTGTGTGTGTGCAGTGTGCGCTCGCATGTGTGATCTAAGGATATGGAATTATCTAAAAATTCATGTGTATGTTTGTGTATGTGTGTGTGTGTGTGTGTGTGTGTGTGTGTGTGTGTGTGCACGCGTACGCGCACTTTGCGTATATGGGTGTGTGGAGGTGTGCGTGCAGTGAGCGCTCGCATGTGTGATATGAGATTATGTTAAAATTCATGTGAGTGTGTGTGTGTGTGGGTGTGTGTGTGTGGGTGCCCCTCCCCTACCCCACCCCTTGGTAAAACTGATCCTTTGCTAGACACTATGCCCCAGTATTGTCCTCCAAAAGATAAGACTGCTCCCAACATTGAAATTAATAATGGATTTTAGCTTTGCAGTTTTAATCTAAGAGATTTATTCATTTTTGCACCATTGACACCTTTATAGAATTAATGAGGCAGCTGCTTTTGGTCTTTGGTAATGTCCCCCACTTGATAAGCCTGTCCTCCTACCAGTGGCTAGCTTGGTGGCCATTTCATGGCTGGAGTGTTGATTGACTTTGCTGGTCCATTTCTTTGGTAAGAATAAACAACTATTATTGTATCATGTGTATTGCATCTGTATGTGTACAAGTAAATAAAAAACATTCTCTATGAAAAAGTTGGTGGCATACAGAATTTGAAGGCAATGGTGGTGTAAAAAGGAAGGAAACAAGGGTCTAATAATAAGGGAAAATGGAATAGTCCTATATTTAGCACATGATCAACATACTATATCCTACATATAGAAATGTGCTAAATATAGGACTATTCCATTTTCCCTTATTATTAGACCCTTGTTTCCTTCCTTTTTACACCACCATTGCCTTCAAATCCTATATGCCATTCCCACCCCCCACCCCCCCACCCTGCTTGCCATGGTACATATTTGTGTGACCATACATCCTGTGCTGTTCTCCAGTGGGTTTGAGTGTTCCGTTTAATATACAGCTCTATCGATGTAAGCTTAAAGCAGATTGCTACAACAGACTCTAACAGAGCCTCTTAAAAGACACAAGGCGGAGTACAGATAGCCCCGATGATGCAAGCCATCTTGAAATGTTGGAACTCCCACACGTCCTAGAGGACAGCAGAAGAACCACGAGCGGTGAAGATTCTGGAAGCACAATCCCTCTTGGAGACAGCAGGAGTGCAACCCCTCTTAAAGAAGCAGTGGGGGCTCAGACCCCTTGTAAGTGCACCAGTAGCAGCCCGGTCCATCTTGAAGTCATAAGGACCAAACTTCATTCCAAGGACATTGCAAGAATAGGAGGAGCAAGGTAAGGGGGGGGGGGGGGGGGGGAAGGAGAGACCTACCACAGAGGATGGTGGTTAGTAAAGGACCGTGGTGGAGGAGAGGTCCACAAAAAATTCTGTGTGTGGGAAATGGGAGAAGGAGAGGTTGTTAGGGCCAGAGTGAACATCACAATAAAAAGCATGAATTAAGGTGCTTGCTACTTTTTAAATGTGGCTATTTTTCTCCCTCTCTCTGTGCAGCCTAAGAGACAGTGGAGTGGATGTAGGGAGCACTGGTGACATCAAGATGGCTCGATAGTGTAGGAACCTCCTCTGCCCTTTCAACCGATATATGTCTGCACAGTGCATTATAACACTGCTCACTTCACTTATACGTGCAATCATTATGTTCAGATATACCTATTATATATACTCGCATATGTATTCTTACATGTATGTATCCAATGCATAACATTTCTGGTATGTACATGTATGTAGTTATTTATTCTGGTCATGTAAATGAGTACTAAATAACATCAAGTGGACCAACACGCAACATATCTAATGCATGACTGTATACACAATAGATTCATGTGTTAATTAATAATTTGCCTTGACCTATTTTTAACGAAAGCCAATGCCATCAATGAATAATTAATGAAATGATTATATAATTAATGGCAGGATTTTAGTCATTGGGTCTGGGGCCAAGAGCTGAATAAACAGAAATCAGGCCATACAGTATTGCTGACATACGGTAAACCACTCATACTCTTTCAACAAAGAGCACCAAGCAGCATGCAAAGCATAGCTTCACAATCAGACCTCACATCTATTGTTAAACTAGACAGATGACATCACAGTTGCGAATGGATTAAGGAACATGACCCGTATGCATTAGGTGGCATACCTTGGCTGCTGACCCATCAGCCACACCCACTTACAAGCTAATATTTATAGCAGAGCAGTGATCATGAAGTCAAGAATAGCAGTTAAAAAAAAAGTTTACATCCACAGGCTTGTTGTTCATGCCAGCCATGTCAGTGATTGTCAATGATCAAGATTTCAAAATAAATAAATTGAGATCAGTATAGAGACTGCTATACTCAGTGGTTGTCTACCATATATTTCATAATCTGTCTTCTCAATAATGCAAGGATTGACAAGTTTTTGATCAGCCATTTCATGCCGGTATGTGACCCTCCATCACTCCATTGACCCAGCTGGTACTTGGATTCAGTGATATTTTCTTTTGTATGCATATGAAAGTTAGGATTGGGATATAAGTTTACGCACAAATTGAATTAATTCGTTAAACACGTACACACGTTAAAAAACTTTACGATGCAACCTACGCGCATGCGCAAAATATTCCTTTTATCGCACATCGTGATTAGATTTGAAATTTGTGTCCCTCGTGAATCTTAATCTTACTGGGAAGCGATGCAACCGAAAGCAAGCCACAGGTTTCATGTACCAACGGATCTAATGATAAGGCGAGTTGTACTCCGTCTGACTGCATTTCATGTGTAGTATTTCAGTTGAAAGCGCGTGTATTTGGTTGATGCAGCTTCATTTAGAGAATGTCTTCTTCAGTATAGTTCCTAAAACCGTCATTTGTATTGAAAGAGCATTAAAACATCGGTTACTGCTTCGTGTGGTGCTGGTGGGACCTTGTCTCGAGAACCTGTTGGGATTTGCAGGGTCACACAAATGTCTCTGGTCGCCAGGGAACCGCTGAGATTGCAATCTGTTAGCGCTGCCTTCAGCATAGCCAGCATGTCATTCATTGTCCGTAAACACTCCTGGGTATAATCCCCATGCAGTGTGTTACAAACACCCGTACATCCACTGCGAGCTACTTTGGTGTGACTTTGAACTACTCAGTTCGTACCTACATGTTTGTATTGGTACTTATTGGGCCACGACACTGGTTATCTCGCTGTTGCTTCCCGAGCAGTTGCCCAGCACCGCCTGTGTAGACCAGAGCATTGTCCGGCGCCTGTACAGTCAGAATCGCTTCAACAGTCCGTAATGCTCGTAGGTCGCATGTATTATTCGTTAGTTGTTTTATAAAACTGTTAACACAAATGAAAGACATCCTCAACCTAGCTATGCATTGTCTAATTATTAAGAATAGATCTAAATATGGGGGTCGAGGCAGCGAAAAGGGACCTAGCGCATATTACAAATATTTTCAGGAAAGGAATTAAAGGGGCATCAAAATACACGCGTGCAATAAAAATTCCAACAGGACCCTGTAACTCCATGATGGACAGACTAATTTACAGTGCGTAAGAAATGTTATAGAGGTCATAGGTGTCTCTTTGAATATAAAAACTTGAAAAAATATGCCCTTTCGCTGCCTCGATCCCATTAATAGTCCGCATGCGCCTGCTGACATTGGTTTGAGTAAATTTATGCGCCATGATTATAGCGATAGATGAATTATTAAACGGGGGCTTGCTAGCTGTACCGTAGCTGTACCATAATTGTACCGTACGGTAATTAGCTTTGAATTTGTAATTGGAGGGCAAAATATGGTAATTGTTGACAAAAATGGTGGGCTCGCCTCCTTTTAATAATTCCCCGAAATCATGTATTTCTAATTGATTTTTACCCTACTGCCCAGCGCAAAAGATTCTTACTCCTCGATTCGTTGGGCCTAGATTTGAAAGTGAGGATTATATTAACCTTGGTGTTGTGACGGCTCAGATTTTTTTTGTTGTTGTTGCTGCAGCAGACCCTGAGGAAGAACTACTGTAACAGTTTTAATGCATAGATTTTGTACTTCGTGTGTGAAATTTCAATTAAAATGTCGAGGGGTGGGGCTGGTAGGTTGGTGAGTGTTGCAAAAGCGGACATATTGACGGGAAATAACCGTCATATCATAACGTTAACTATAACATCAGTAATAGCATGCATGTCACAAGATAATAACTATAAAAATTTAGATCGTGCTGGGCGTCTTATTTTTTGCATGTAAGGCCATGCAGAGTTGGTTAAATTCTATCTAGTTTCTGATCCCATGAAATATTGTTCGGGTTACATTATTCGGTTTACATGAAATTTTAGTCCGTGTTAAATGGCACCAATATTTACACAAGTGAACGTGCAATGCATCCTACCGCTCAGATGCTTTCAAAGGCTCCCCCCCATCTCCAACATCTGGGTCGTCAAATGTAATCTTTATTTACCATCAGCCACATCTAGGATTCTACACTCAGGTACATGCATGCCAAGCTGTGGAAGTAGCAACAAGCTCTGAATACCCCTTGGCCGGATTGGGTTAAAATCTGTTGCATTATATCGGTCCTGGATTTGGCTTTGCTCCTGTCATACGCGAGCTATGTTTGCTTGCGATGGTGTTTCATTGTCCATTTCAAAATGTAATAGAGGCTGTTTTCTAAGACACGAGGTTTCTCACCGATCCCCTGTCAATAAAACAAATCTTTCTGATGATATCTCGTACCCAGGCCCAGGTTTCTGTACCGATGATGTAATCCATCCGCTATTACACACGCGGATGCTCGGTGAACTGGGCCTGGGACCGAGAGTGAACTGCCAACGATGTCCCGTGTAGACCTACACTCACAGGTTCTTTTATTTCTCACTGCTGTATGTACAACGACGACACAAAACTCGTGTGTGTCCGTACAAACCTCTGCGGGATGCTCCAGTGCCTCGTACCCATCTTGCCAGTCCCTCGAAGACATCCTTCGTAACCTCTCCTCCCCGCCAGGGGCCCGGGAAGTGCGTCAAGGTGGACCTCCTAGATGGAGACCACTCCCTCACCACGCCTGTCTTCGTGAACGCCACGGACCTTTCCCTGTCTATTGTTGGAAGCACGTCATCGCGTGTGTCGTGCTCGTTCAGTTCCTCCAACGCAACAAACCTACACTCCCTCCATCTCTACGGACTGAGGACTGTTGTTATCTCGTCTGTAAACGTTTATGGATGCGACAGACCTATTCGGCTGGAAAACATCGGCTACTCACTACTGCTTCATTTCATTGAGAAGTTGGACAAAAAAGACCATGACGTCACGTACATAGCAACAGAATATTACTATCAGGCTGCGTAGAAATCAGGATGTCTGTTAAAAGATGCAACAAGCACGGACTTTATAGACTGAATACTGTAAGAATCCAATCTGTTTTGTATCGATTATAACAAGTGCCACGAGTACAGCTTACACCATTCGGTCACGGTGCGGCTACAAAGTGACAGCATCTCGCGGTAGTCCCTTCACTCATTGATTTACACACACAGTCAGGAACTTTTCCTGTGTGGATGAAGTATACCACTGTGCTATAGATGGGACGGAGTAAGTTTTTCATTATGTTTGAAGGTGGCTCTCGACATTCGTACAAAGTTAACCATATCTCGCTAATCGCTATCGCATACACATACGATTCGGTCAAATGTTATTCGATTCTTATTGAAGCTAAAGGTATGATCAATGTGAATAGCATGTGGAAAATATGATGAACGATGGAGATGGTGTTATTGTGATTTTTTTGGCTCTTTTACTTGGAGGTGGTTTAGCTGTTATAAGTGTAGGTGATATGCTATAAGCAGGCGCTCCTTCATAATGTATTTAAGGTTCTCCACTGGATGACTGGTTGAGGAGACCGTGCAGTAAGTTTGGTATAGACGATTGAATCTTGCATGTATGGACTCGGCTCCTTGTTCTCCCATGAGCCCAAATCCAATGTGCTGATTGGATCGGATCCAATCTACTGCATGGTCTTCCAGCATATGCATCTTTATTGGGATGTTCTCACCAGGAAATGTAGCACGAAAATGCGCCATAAAAGTGGCAATGGCATGTTCTAAATGATGATTGATACAATGTGCATTGAGACACAGTTGCTGTATTTCATACCTAGATCATTACATCCAGCTTCTGACACCGCATAGTTCTGATTGTAAATGAAGTGGCACTTGGCAAACAGTGTGAAAGTCTGCTTGAATGTCCCAGCTACCAGTTCTGCTTCCTGCAGGAGGGCAGGGGCCTCTCTCTGAGCCATAGCAATTATGTAAGATGATTAAGTTTCCAGGTTTGTACTCTATGAGTTATACTATATGATCAGTGCTTACATGCACCCAGTCCTGCCAGATGTGTCCAAATCCAACCACCACCTTGTACTCATTGGGCTCGAAGTGTAAGTCCAAGCCAATGGATAGGATCATTGGTTGCATGAGGTCCCGGGAAGGCTGATAGAAGACTCTATTGGCAGACCAACAAATTATTATATTTAAGTAATTTTTAAGTAATGATAACAGTATTCTAATTTGTCATACCACATAGTTTTTATGTAGCATCGGTTGCAAATGAAAGTTCTGTTCAACATTCTTTAGTGCATCTACAATGACCTATCATCAATATTATTAGAAAGCAAATATTGAAGCTAACTGATATTTCTTTAGTAGTGAGTGCATATTGACCCCTACACAACACGAATATTTGGGCCACTCGTATCAAGTTATTGTGCATTTGTCTACCAAGAGTGCTCAATCATAAATCTTGACATGCACATTTGCACTTACCAATTCAATTAATTACCTCTTAACAAAATGGAACCTGGGCTTCACTCATATGGAACTAACAGAAGATCTTGCTATTTGATGTAACTGTACCATTACGGTGGATGAACAGTTACATAAGAAGCTAAGGGTCTGAACTAGCTGTCCAAAGTGACCAGAATTTGGTAGATGTACCGAATACACCTCATACTCCATCATTGGTGAAAGATTTTATGGTTATGCAGAACAATAGGTGCATCACATAAAGGGGTCAATAACTAGCTAGTAACACAAACTCATTCCTGTGCCACATAGTATTCATCACTAGGACCCAGTATGTGACAATGGTACGTGGTGTCATTATGGACAGAGCTGATGTGAGAATGCATCTTGGGTGAGCCCTGTCACCAGGCCTAAATAGGTTAGTTTATACGTTTTTATGTGATGGTGATATGTGTTGGTGTGTATAGACGTTTGGTCTATATATAGTGCGTGATGTCCCTACATTTTGATTCTTCAATCAAACTTACAAATAGTGGATCCAGCATTTTGTGAAGAGGGTGGAAGGGTCCAACCAAGGTCGCCACACCACGCCCTCTTCAATCTTTGAAATTATATAGTTATACACGTTACATGTACATTGCTGATTATAAATGCAAACTAACCTCCTTAAATATTAGATGCTGAACTGTAATCTTGCACATGGGTATTGTTAACACAGGGTCTCAAATGATCATTAAATATAATTGGTGCCACTGTCTAGATAAACACATGTATCTAAGCAGGAAGCATCCTAGCTACACTTTTTAAAAAGGGTGTCCTTTCCCCTGGGGAATGTCCCCATCTAAAGGCAAAACCAAGCCTAATTGTCACTTCCTTGCATTATACCTGTAGAACATTAAAAAGTACCCTTCCAGCACTCACCACCAGATGCTAGCAAAAAAGGGTCCACATTGTACAATCTAATATAAAATGAGCACGCACACATGCTATGCAGACCTACTTACCACGTGATGGCACCATGACTGGCCTCTGAGGGCTCTCCAAGTTCAATCCTCCTTCCCATGGGCACCCTATGCTCATGAAATCAAGTGAGTACTGCTCACTGGACCTTCCAGACAGCAGGCTACTATTATAGTGCACACACACACATGCACACACACACACACACACACTCACATACATACATGCACGCATACAGCTAGACCTTTCCAAGGTCTACCTCTGCCTTATAAAGGCTGGCAGTGATGGCTTTCTCTGGAGCCTGTGCCTTAACTGGAGCAGGCCAATGGAGGTCACATCGAGCGCACACTGCACACACACCCACACACGCAAGAAAATCTCTTATATGGGTCTGAAGATTGGAACTGCACAATTAGCATAGCTTGGCGAGTAAACGTTATATTATCAATTTCTATGTAGGGGGCATAGTGACTAGCAAAGGATCAGTTTTACCAAGGGGAGGGGAGGGGCACCTACACACACACACAAACACACACACAAACTCACACACATGCTTTGATCACACATGCGAACGCACGCTGCACACACACACACACACACACACACACACACACACACACACACACACACACACACACACACACACACACACACACACACCACGCACACAAACATATGCACATACATACATACTCCCTTCCTGCCTGGACTCTGAACATATCCTGTACGAAGGGTATTAAATATACTGAGGGCTTTCTATTGAACGTGAAATATGATTTACCACTGAATCGATGCTCGAGTCCAGCTATATACATATATATCCGATCGATCGCTGTACCCGAGATTGTTCGTCGAAGGCGATGTTTTAGCCGCGTCACCGGTGGATTAATAAGGCGATAGAAGCGACGGAAGTCAGCCACTACGACAAATTATTACCAGATCGAAGATAAGATCGATCGATGAGATAGGAAAAGCGGTCGTTACGATTGATAAAGTACACATCGATAAAAAAGAATCGCATCGACAGAAAACTGTGAATTTTGTCCCAAACGGCGCTTCATACGTTCCCCATCGAATGATCCTCGTTCCCCATCGAACGAAATTTAGCGTTATCGAATGAAAAATGCGGTATCGAATATTGAAACAAACGGCTCTCCATATCCGAGAGCACAATTATTTTTACAAATGTTAGTCATGTGTTAGACCACAATAATATATGTTTAAACGACACTCTGAAGTAATCCCATACTTCTCCGAGCACCAATATGGCGGACTAATTAGAAGATGAATGCTATTAAGTCACGCGATGAAAGAGCTCTATACGCGGGTCGCGTTTTTAAAATGATATTCACGACCCGGGTCAATTCCTATATAGGAACTACTATCGTAGTTCCTGATATTTCAGCCCTCCCCAGGTTTCCGACGCCACTGGAGTTGACAGGTTTGCCGACTCACCCACCCTCCCACACAGGCATTGTAGCTTCCTCACATAGCGATCTAAATCGAGTCCTTGCAAGGTAGAAGTGTAGTTTTCAGTCATTGATAGAACGTTGTGAGAAAAATCGGCCATTTGCTCGTCAGTATGGCCACGTGCTAGAGATGGCTTATGAAAATTCGCCAGGATAGCCACGTAATAAATATAATAATTCATACTGAATATTCATATGGTAGTTTCTATAGCGAAATTTTTTCCACCATTCACCCTTTCCCTGCTCTTGAGTTCGACAAAAGAAGACTGCAGGATCTTGGATCATCATGCACAACAATAATAAAATTGGTCACGTGCGTCACTCGCATACATGAACAACCCTTTTTGACTCACTCCTATATTTACGCCTATGCATGATTGGTACAAAGAATCGACCATTTCAGCAGTGGCGTATAGAGACATTCATCGCGTGACTTAATAGCATTCATCTTCTAATTAGTCCGCCATATTGGTGCTCGGAGAAGTATGGGATTACTTCAGTGTCATTTAAATATATATTATTGTGGTTTAACACATTTGTAAAAATACTTGCGCCCTCGGAGCGCGAGTTATACGTATCAAAAGTACCAAAACTATATTTCCGAGCACCAATATGGCGGACAATAAAGCAATTAACGCAATTAAAGCCCACGCGTCATGTAACCATGAAAGAGCTCTATAGAAAAATGGCTACGACTGATAGTAATAAATCCGATTGCCTGAACGAAGTGAGCCCCGCACAATCAGATTCTGGTCTTTTCGAGTTGGATGCTGTCTCCGAGGGTAAGTGAGAGAGGGAGAGGGAGAGGGAGAGGGAGAGGGAGAGGGAGAGGGTTGAGGGTTGAAAGAATGGCGTTAGTCATCAATAAGGAATAAGGCATAGCTTGGCTAACTGAGCAAAAAAATCAGTAAAACATCGAAGTGTTGAGGTTTCAGTATAACTGAGATCGAGGCAGCGAAAAGGAACCTACCGCATATTTTTTCACGTTTTCATATCCAAAGAAACACTATATGTTCTCTACAACCTCTTTCTTATGCACTGGAAATTAGCCTGTCCATCATGGAGTACACAGTGTATGGCGCGGGATTCGTATATCAGCTCTATACCGCACGATATACAAACTGGATCAACTATGTGTACATGTACACCGCATTGGGTATATACCTCCATTCATTACGAATATGCTTCCATTAATATGCTGCACCTTAGCGCATCCTCCACATTGGGTGTATATACCTCCACGTTGGGTGTATATGCCTCCGCATTAGGTATGTATATACCCCCACATTGGGGTACACCTCCGTGTTACGGATCCAGGGTGGCGGCGGGGCACGTGCCTTCCCTTATGCGCAACATCAGCTTTATAATTGCATGCACGTCTCTAGAAAAGTTCAAGCAGAGATATTATCTCTGGTTCAAGCTATACAGATCGAGCTTCAGGGACTGAGCCCCACTACCCCCTGGCTGGCGTGGGATGCTATACTACGCTCACGACAGCGAGATCCCAATGACTGAGGCGTGGATCCGCCGCTGGGTATATATACATTTCGCATTTGGAAGTTTCGTACCACTAGTCTCGTTCCCAGACCAACACTTCGCAGATTACATCACTGCTAAGTTGTGGTGATGTAATCCATCCGCAGCTGCTAGTGTTGGTCTAGGAACGAGACTAGACCAAGTCCCCAGTTGGAACCTGGTCTCATCGGAAGTTTCGTTAGAAACTTCCATATAGGATTTGACCCCGACTATGAATGTCATTAAAAAAACGCGACCCGTCTGTAACAACACTCCCGACGATCGGATCGTGTAGCTTGTTTTAGCAATCGATCTAGAAGTCAAAAATGAGTAGTTTCGTTTTTGTTTCATGTCGCTGAACCGCGTGGTTGTTGAGAACAAGAGTGTACTGCCCGTCCTCGTACTCAGTCTCGGAACAAGGGGCGGGTCGTCTTCTTATTCTTCTCCTTCTCCTCCTTCTTGGCAACGCATAACTCAGGACAGGAACATTTCTAAGCGATGAAAAATTCACCAATAGCTTCAGAATCGGCTGGAGGACTCGCTTTTATATAATATATGAAAAAAAAATTAAGAAAACAAGTAAATAAAAACATTCTCTACGAGAAAGTTGGTGGGATATAGGATTTGATTATGACATTGGTGGTGTAAAAAGCAAGGAAACAAGGTCTTATCAGAAGGGAGAATGTCATAGTCCTATATTTAGCACACAAACAACACATGCCCTAGAAATGTGCTAAATATAGGACTATGACATTTTCCCTTCTGATAAGACCTTGTTTCCTTGCTTTTTACACCACCAATGTCATAATCAAATCCTATATCCCACCAACTTTCTCGTAGAGAATGTTTTTATTTACTTGTATAGGATGATGCCGCATAATGAATGTCATTTTTAAAAAACATGTGTATCTATGGAAGTTATGCGGTGTCCCGTTTGGAACATATTAAGAATGAAAGTTGTATAGAACCCCGCATTTAGTATAGCTAATGCCATTCATTTTAAACATGAAATTAATACTGTTCCCCATTGTTCCTCAGTGGTGCCCTTCCCCCCATTCACCCTCCCACCCTCGACTGGTATCTTGTATTTACTGGACTGGTATGTTGTATGTACAGGCATGCAGTGACATGAAAGCCATGGGACATGACCACCACATGTACAAGGTGATTGGAAAGTCGCACAAAATCTTTGAATTGGTAGAACTGGTATAACTCCAGAGCTGAGCATGGAAAAACTATGCTATTGAACCAAAAAACATGCCAGTGATTAATCAGTTTGAAGTTATTAATTAGTTGTTTTAAAGGTTACTGCTAAGTTTATTTAAATGTTCAATTCTGGAGTTATACCCGTTTTGCACGACTTTCCAATCACCCTGTACATGTACATGGAGTGCCTCCTCTACGTGATCTGGCCCCGTAACCTTCACCTAGTCATTTTTTAAACCTCTCAATGGTGCGCAGTCTGGATTTGAGCGTCTGTAGTGGAGGCAAGAGACGCCAACATGCATGAGCATGTAGTGGAGTCCATGGGACTCCTCTGGATATGCTTTAGGTATATGTTGCATATGAGCCTAAACTAAAGGGGTGCACATGGCCAAATATCAATAATTTATAACTGCATGTAAAGATGATCAGCAATAGTCATGGGATATAAAGATAATGAGTACTATGGGACATTGGCATGTGGGACATGAGTATGTAGTGGGCCATGGTACATCATGTAGGTGTCCATATCATATAGACTCCACAAATATTCTGATGCCCTTGGCAACACACTAGTCTAGTACATGCAACGCACCAGTCCAGTACATGAAGCACATCAGTCCATGCAGTTCACCAGTTCAGTACTTTCGCTGCATAATATTAATATGTTATAATATGTAATAATGCATATATGCATAGAAATGCAAGCAAGAGAGAACTGAGCACACGCACATAGACACACACATGCACACACACACACACACACACACACACACACACACACACACACACACACTACATAGAGGTAACAAAGAACGGGCACACAAACACGCACACATCTAAACACATCTCTACACACCCAGGCTTTTGGAAACTGAGAGCCTCCGCTTCACAGAGTCCTTTACATAGCCATCCTTAGCTGACTCTGACCTCCAATGCCCATGGCGCTTGAACAGTTTATCTGGCACCTGCAGCTGTAGCTCCACCTGCTCGCAAGCTATGCATGCCAAACAACTTGGGGTCCATGCCCAATTGCTCATTCTTGGCCAACAATATCTCCCTCAAATGACCGCAACTCAAACCGCCCCCTCTTCTAACGCACTCACCATTCTTAGTAGATACAATAGCCCTAAACAACATGTCTGATGTGTGAGACAAACCTGCCATGCTGAAATATTTCTGCATCATACTCACAGGACATGTGGGTGTGCCAGTACGTACAATAACCAGGGATGCCCCTTTCCTGTTTAATGGATACATTATTCATAATCATGCCTTGCGCATTGAAGGACGCATCCTTCCGTCTTAACTTTATCAACTCATCACACTGGAGAAAACCAGTAAATGCTACCAAACACACAGCTAGCAGCCTAACATCAGAGAAGGAAGGAATTGGCCCAGCAGCCTCTACCATATGGCTTGCAACATTTCTAAGAACACTAGTACTGGCTCCTTCCGAACCTTAGGCTTGCTTAGTATTCATTTTAAACCCTAAAGCACGGACTGGACTAATCGTGACTCTGTAGGTGAACTATCCCTGCCACCTTATGCACACATGCCAGTGCATGCACCACCACCTCCACTGCTGACCTAGAATGCTTTGACGTGTCAAAGCATTCTAGGTCAGCAGTGGAGGTGGTGCATATACAGTGCCAGATATATACCCTTTACGGGGAAACTTGGTAATATTTCCAATGACGCCGCCCATACCTTCCACCACTGAAAAGCACCGAGGTATTTCTATTTCTTAGTAGTGCTGTCAGCCCTACCACTTAGTACAACATCTGGCAGTCCTGCTGTAAGTTGCTGTAGCTCTGGCTTTTGCACAGAAAACACATCTATATGGGAGGGGGGGGGGGGGGGGGGGGGGGGGGGGGGAGGGGGCGGGGAGGGCAAAGAGACGGCTAAGCCAACATAATTGAGAATTAACTACTGCTAGGTATAACATAGCCCAGGCTGTGTTCATCAACCCGCTGTTGATTACAAGCCCACCAGGCCACCACTGGTCACAACTGACCCCTGACCGCCAGGCTGTACATGTCTGCACACACACCAAGTGCCCTTGTTTATCTAGTCTCGTTTTCACTGGCCGTACACACCGGCCCCAGATTGCCAGACAGAGTACCATTAACTGTAATGCTAACATGGTGCCCCAGAACGGGTCTTAACACCTCTGATCACCACTGAAGTCCAAACGCAATGCAAACACTGCTGAATTTGGTGCCTTTCCTTTAAACAGCACTGCCCCAGATCAGCCACAGCAAAATGTCTCTACCTCCATAGGCATTGGCAGTTAGTCTACCACAAATGTTGCAAAACTCTCCCCTCTTGGACAGAGGAGCGGCCAGTAAGGTGCCCTCTCCCAACATGGGGCCACCAGGGTACCCGATGCCCTACACCACTCAGCATGCCTCAACACCTTAGAGGTGGGGGCACCACCAGTTGTTTTCACCACTACAATTCACTGTGAAAGCATCCACTGCCTCCCCTCCTGGGCACATAAAACACAAGTTAAATCTAGGCAACTGCATATTGTAGTGGCTTGCAAATCTGTCTACAGTATGGGGACCCTATAGCTCGTTTACACAGGCAAACACTACCAGGTTAACTAACCAATCATCATAGTCCACTATACGGCTGATATAGTCTGCTATCTCGTTTTGCTCCCTTGGGATCCACTCAGGTTCCATGTGTATTACACAGCTTATACGGCTGAGTGCAAATATCTGTAAGCAACCTTTACCACTATACACTATTAATATGCGAACCACATTTTGATTGTCGGTAAACCAGCGGATGCGGGAATTGTTGAGCCTATCCAAAACTGCTTGCAACACTCGCTTTACAGCTACTAATTCCCGCCATTTAGAGCTGTGTTTGGCCTCCCCAGGCAGCCACACACTGTTAGCAACATGCACCCATGCTCTACTGTATATCCATCATAACCTGTACTGCTAGCATCCGAGTACACCATCCTCAACACCTAGAGTTATGCCAAATTGGTTGGGCATTAAAATCATGCAACGATTCTGCCCAGAACTGCAATTCTATCCTAGCTCCCACTGATAACTCTAGCAAAGACCACCATGCTGACCTAGTCTGGAGCAGTGCATACATGCTTCTATAGTCATGCACCTGGAGATTGCAATGGCCCAGCACCAATCCCATCGCAATAATTTTACCTATAAGGCTTGCTAGACACCTAGCATTAAGCATATTTGGCACCTAAAGCTGCACCAAGCTTGTCTTTAGCACATCAATTTTCTTAACTGGTACTGAAATGCATCCCTATTGCAAATTCACAACAAATCCCAGCCATTGTACTTCAGGCGATGGTTGCCATGACGACTTTGATTCATACCACCATGCAGCCCTGCTCTAGCAATGTGCTCTGCACCCATTGACTGGCTGTACATGCTTCCTCCCTACACCTCACTGCACATAGCCCATCATCCAAATAGACTACAGCTTACCGCACCAATAACAAACTATAGGTCTCAATAGCTGGGTTGCCTGCTGGGCTCCGCCGGCCATGATATGTACACCTACACAGTGAGAAGTAGGTGCTGAGTACCGTTGCGGGTCCAGAGCATCCCGGAACGAGAACCGGCCGCCTTAATGAATAGCTGTTTCATTGCGCTGAATTTCCGCAACTGCAGCGGTAAGGTGACAGCCGGGCACCCGGAGCACTCCCCTGGATACGCCACTGTCACCTCCTCTACTCTCAGCCATTGCGGCAACAGTCAAAAATAAAGCAACCGAACTTGCTCAAGTGCACGACGCTTCGAATGACAATTTCGCACTTTCACATCCATTTGTACCCCCCATCACGTGGCTACTCCAATTACCAGAGGGAGCTTAGTTTCTGTCTAATTCAACCGGGTATAAGTATTTCTTCAAGCTTTTCACTTTCTGTTGCTAAGAGGTACATTTGTTTAGATTGCAATAATGCCTACATGTTACATTCCTCACACCATAGATATTAGAGTAGAAGGATTGGAAACGGAGCACGTGAGCCGGCCATTGAGCCATGTATATTGCCATCGCAGACTCCGCGATGGTGCTAATTCGATGAAGTGACGCCTCGTCCCTCTAGAGAAGAAAGTAAGTTGCATTGAGAGCTTAGTAAAATCTGACAGAAGAAAACGATATCAAAAAATGCGACATTCTGGCAATCTTGTCGCCATGTTTATAGCCCTTTTAGAACCCGAGATGCAGAATTTGGTGGGCTTACAGCATTTTTAACTACTAACCGATATAACTCCCCTAAACTTACCTTTTAAATAAGTACCATGGCCAGATGCAGCGAAAAGTTTTACGTACGGTGAGGTGTGTTGGAGGCGTTTAGGTTGGAGGGTTTTAGAGTACTCCACATTTTACGTTTTTGACATCGCCATGAACTAATTATATAACTGACAAAACAACCCTGGCAAAACTTTTATCTCATATCCAATACTTGTTTCATCAATTTTACATATGGTAGTACCGTTTGCTACGTAGCTATGCTCTGCGTTTAGTCGTGAAGAAAAATGGGTTATCCATTGTTCTGTTGTATAAATGGCCTAGCATCTGGACCATAGATTATTTAGACATCTGGACCGTCCTCATGTTTTCGCTTTCCAGGGAAAAACCCTCTGAGACCTTCACTGGTCTCTTAGGCGTCTTTAACGTTTCGTCATTTGGTTGGCCATCAATGTCATAGTCAAGAAGCTGGATTCCAGGAATGAATCGGATCGCTGTAACATCTACTTTACTGGACTGGGTCATGCAGTTAACGTTTGTATTTGTGTGCTTTTTTCCTTGTATGCTCGTAATGTCCAGCAAGACATTTGTATTTTTTGTTTGCAGGGTATAATTCTGAGGGCTCCATGTAAGGGTTGGGTAGGTGTGATTGGCATGTGTCGTTGACTACTCCGGCGTTCACAGGCTCGTGCTCTGATCTTTTTAGTTCTGAAAGAAAGGGCTAGCGCATTTGGTAACTGAGTTTTGGTTAAGCTCCGTTGTCATCAGTTCCACATAAGAAGCTCTTGCCTTCATTTCTAAGTGATCTGAATATGAGGAGCATCGCAGAGTCTGTGCATGAAGCAGTGCTAATTGAGTCCATTTCCAATCCCTCTACTCTAATATCTATCGTCGCACTGATAGTAGTATCATATCACACCCACATTCACGTGCCTAATAGCTTGAAGCTGTCTTCTTGCATACCATTGTCTTTTTAAATATTCTTAAAAGTGGTAAACTTAATGTCTTGCCAGTATCTCTGGTCTTGCTGTTTGGGGGTTTACCTAATTACGTAGTTAACCCCGAATATTTTACCTGTGGCCAAGGTTTTCAAGATGCGCTTTTTATTAGCTAGTTAGGAACATCCTGTATATGTAGGAAAAGGCTTTACTAGAAATAAAGAACAATTCAGGGGCTGCCATTAGTGAATATTGCATCTTTTTATACTTCAACCAGCACAGATCAAGAAGCCATGGAAGAGCAATGAATGTTATTACATGCCTTACTGGGACATAATGAATGCAATTGTATACCTTACAATTAAGACACTTATAGAGAACATGCCTAATTTAATAGATGGTTCACACAAAAAACAATCAACTCCATACAGAAGGAATTTCTGGATTTCCCCAAAATAATCAACTTGGTCTTATGTAAATCGCTGTTAAAAAAAGGAGTATAAGGCAGATTTTTAACCATTCGTAATGGTTATTTATCATGAATAAAAAGTGTTAAATAGGTGATTAATTTTAGAGCCATGCGGAAATTTTGACATCCACATCCAAAAACCTCCAAATTTCTTTTAACCTAGCTGGTTACAGACCGCATGATGTTATAAATTGTTTATAATGCCCATCTGAAGGTTGGGTATACATCTGAACAACATATCTTTTGGTAGTTTAGATTAGAAGGCTGGGGAGGGGGGGGGGAGGGGGGTTGTGTATTAAACAATAGCACGTTCAGTATAACTGTATACCAGTACTCACATATATTAACAAAACATTTTGGTACAGGCTACCTCAATTAAGAGGTGGGTGGGTGGGAATAAAATTTGATCAGATATCAGGTTGTCTACTATATAGGTCTGCAAATTCAACAAGACAAAAAAATTGCTTTGTACACTTATGGACATGCTGGGAACATTAGCCCTGTTGACAAAAAGGTAATTGCGGCAGAGGATGAACCTATTGAAGGTGAACACATACGCTGTATACAACTCAAAGAGGACGAAGACTTGGACCAGCTCATGGAACATTTCATTAGTATTGATGCAAAGGCTGTAGTATTTGTGAATACGAGAGATGACTTCACAGTTAAGGCACAACATTGGCCCAAGCAGAGTGCCATACCAGTGTTACTGTTGAAATCCAATGATGGAAAGGAACTGTTGTCAGTTGTGGAGAATAGTGAAGTTTATGGTAATGTGGTGGTTGAGAGCAGTGTGGATTCTACCCCGGCAGTAGTCAAAAAAGAACCAACTGCTACAAAGCCATTGGTAGACGATGATAGTCGTTTAGGTGCTAAAGAGAATAGAAAGAGACAGCATAACTTCAAAACAGAGGTCAAGCAGCTGATGTTTTTAAAGAATGATACTCCTATCGTAGTGTCTGAGGACATTGGAGTCTTTACAACGGTGATGCATCATTTCCAACATTACGAGGTGACGGTAAGAAATAGAGTTGTAGACAATTGTATATATTTTTGCGTTTAAAGGATAAACATGATGGTAGCCATGGTGATCTGCTAAAGGAACTTGTGAAGTGCTTTAACAATAGCAAAATGATTGAAAAGGATTTTCCCTTTTACGTCATCCTAGCATATAGGATAAGGAGGTATGATTTCATAGATGTTTGTTTATGTCATTGAGTGTTAATATCCCGCTACCCCACTACTTCCAGCAATCATGGTGTCTATAATTGGAGCGAATCATCTGAATTTTTTATTACCTTGATTGACAAGATGGAGACACTGGACCCTCAGAAGTTGACTTCTACGTTGACTACTTTTATCCAAAGGTTGGTTGGATGCAACTTTATGATAAGTGATTAGCAGATCGAAATACCTTGGCAGAACTCATTGATGGTTCGTACTATGTTTACAGGTGCCATAATTCTATTAATATGCATAACATAACCATGACATTATGTAAAATAGCTACTAGTCGCTGTGAAGCTGACAGCAAGTATTGAAGGATTGATATCAGAATCATGCAAAGCAAAATCCCACTCTCGTAAAAAGGAGAACATCGAAAAGAAACAAATTTCAGTAGCAATAGTATGGTGCCATTCCCAACTTGGATAAACATAAAGAGCTTCCTACTTAACTAACTCTTACTTGTCAGCGCCTGTCTGTCACAGAGATTACCATGGATAATATTATTTTTTAAATTTAAAAGAAGGAAAAACATTCGCTGAAAGTTAGTGGGAAATAGGAATTGAAGACAAAAGTAGTGTAAAAAAGAAGGGAACAAGGTTTTTGGGAAAGGAAATTCCTATATTTAGCACATGTAACAGAACCAAAAATGGTGCAAAATAAATGATAGGTTTTCCTTTCCTAAAAACCTTGTTCCTTCTGTTCCTTTTTTACACTCCTTTTACATGTATCTTCAATTCCTATATCCCTCATTTATTGGGTCATAAGATGTGTCAGTGAAATAACTGAAGTAGCACACACATGGTGTAACTGAGGAAGAGACAACACATTGTTCAAGTCATAACTAGGTGATTGACAGTTCCAATGTCAGGGATGGCAAAAACCAGTGTAGCAGATTCTGGAAATGCCAGGCAGTGCCGCTATTGGTCATTTAATGCAATGCATAAATTTCTTGTAGATATCAAGGCCATGGCAAAATATTGCCTACGATGATGGCGATATAGGTTTTTGACCAGAACATAAATGTAAAAACAAAGGCTCATTTCTGTTTCTGGGTTAAACCATACCCCTCCACCTGACCAATCCCAAATAGCTTCTGCCACTCCTAATGCTGTTATCTAATGTGACCAACAATACATGTTAATAGCAGATGACAAACGGCATGTCTATTGGTTGTCAATAATCTGTAATACCAGTCATTTTACAGAGTCATTCCAACTCGTTTTTAAGGTCCAGTAAAGTAGTACATCATACTTCTACAAACTGTTGTAGCAATGGCATAGCAATGAGGGTAGTTCCTTCATTACCATCGTTATAATTTTTGTTTAGGAGGGTGGGGGGTAGGAAGAAGTGTATCCTTGCATGAAGTGTTACAAGTGTTACGATTTCTTATTCATGGACAGAGGTGACTTCCAGGTGATGTTTGGAGGTGGTAACTCTAATGTGATCATGCTGCTTGAGAAAGCTTGTTTGGGCTTGGCTGTGATGTCGTCAAAACGACTACTTCTGAATCAACCTGAAGACAAATCACCTAAGCATAATCTGTACAAGATGATGGTTTGGGGTATGTTGCTGGCAGTTTGACCAATGGCTGTAATTTATTTTCTTTTGATAGTCAGCATAGCTCTGAAGTGCCATTCAGTGGGAGGTGTAGTGACCAGGAGTGTGAGTGCAATATGGGATGAACACCTAGTACAGGTTAGCTGAAATGCCATGCTCCAACTATTCATATTGACTGCTTGTTGTAGACAGGAAGAGAGTTAGAGTTCACTCCAGATACTATAGAGGACCTCAGACGTGGGTTGGGTCTGACCAAGCAACTGAACATTCCTTCTACTGCCATGATGAGTTCTGGCCAAATGATTAAGCTGGCTGGTTTGGAAGGATCTGTTAGACCACTATCACACCTGATGTATGTTTCTGTAATCTCGTACAACACTTCACTTGTGACCTCATAACACCACAGGAACTATCTTGGTTGTGTAGCTGAATTTTTAACTGACAAGTCTGATATTGCACATCTGTTCACTACAATACGATCAAAGTATTACTTTTGGATATATGATGTAAGAATTGAAGGAACAGCAGCTGCATCTTCTCAGGAACGTGATGATCAACTATCAATGCTGAAAGCTCTGAGCATTGAAGGAACAGTTGAAGGAGCAATACAGGAGGTAGATGGGGTGTGCATTGTGGGGGTTAAGTGATCGTCTCTAACACATCAGGGTATCACTTTTGTGGAAAAATTGAGTAAGATACTAAAACAGAAGGATGGATTGGAGGGAAAACTATGTAGCTCTGAAGAGCTTGGCTGGCTCACCATACTGCTTCAGGTGGTGGATGTGACCAATCCAGGTGCAGATAATCATCTGATGAAGTTCTGCAGTAAGGGCGGGAGTGAAGTGCTTAAGCCTCATCGTGCACAACTGAGCAAAGAGGTGTGTCCTAGTGGCTCATATGTACTTTTGTAAAGTGCTCTTATCTGTAGGTCGTTGAGAGAACAAGGCAATCTTTCCACAAACTTCCAATACATCTCTTTTTTCCATTGTACCGGAAACTACCGATATGGCCAAATGAGGTTTGTAAGAAGTGATTTGAACATATAAATATCACAAATAAATCCCACTAGTGTACTTTTACACCAGGTTTAACTATCTCTATAATGCATCAACCACAAGGCTTACATGTATATCTCACAGCCCCACATCCTTACAGCTTTTTGCCGATCTTTTAATTAACTTTTGGCTCTTCAATGCTGTAGCGGTAATTTTTAAATGATCATGTATACCCTGAACTGGTGACATAGCAATGACTGGCTTTCCAGAATAAAGCTGTATGTACTCTTTGCATATGCTTGTAGGTCTCTTAGGGTAGAATATTCTACCAACACCGCTGCCTCTCTAACATTCATATACAACAATATTATATTTTCAGCTCTTTGAAAGTGTAGGGTTGGCTTACTATCTCCTAGTGAGCCATACGTGTATATCAAACAAGGTTGTATTTAACCCAATGTATCATCAGTGAGGATGAATACTAAAGTGATGTGTGCTATTGGCGTTCTTTAAAACCATTTTTAACTCGAGTTTTTAGGATGAAAAAAAAAGCAGATGACAATGACCAAGGAGAAAAATGGACGTAGTATGAGAAATTGGCATGCATGAGCATTTGTTTTATCTAAAAACAGAACCAACAAAAAAAAGTATTTGTAGTGAAAAAAGAGGGAAGTGATCTAGTCCTTTGTTGTCCCTCTCTAGCATGTTTTAATGACATTCATTATACTTCACACAGGCTGTGTAACTTTATGCAATGTACTTAAAGAATTTATTAAGCAAAATTGCATGCAATCACGTGAGAAGCATGCACATGGGTACTCGAATACTATTGTTGGTACCATCTATTGATTAACCTTAAATTAAATCCCATAAGTACATCTACTGCGGATGATAAAATTTCCAACAGAGGTATAGAAGTTTTCAAGAGAAACAAATCACACACATGTTTCATTATAAAAGCATGAGATTTTTCAGTATCATCTGAATTTTTTATCCATTGTAATTATTATGATGCTGATGACAATCTTGAAGTGTTGATTTCAAAATTGCAAGGAACCTATGCAAAACAACCTAATGGAACAACTTAAAAATATGCACACTTAGCTAAAAATTTACAACCATATGGGTTATGACTACAAGATCTATATTAGACACCAACAGCTGTAGGGACTTGCACTTCGGCTATTTCATCCATGCAAATGTTAATCACAAACATATAAAGAGTAAGGTTGGTAAACAGCATGACAAAGCTGTAGGGGGGTGGAGCTATGAGGTTGTCTCGTGAAGTTATAGTTATAATGATTCTGTTTAGTTTCTATGTTGGTACTTTGGGTTTATTTTTGATTTTAATAATTATCACTGGCTCTAGACAAGTTGGCAGTGCAAATTGTTTATATCAAACCAAATTGTGCTATAATAAATCTTTATAACTGGCAATAAAAGAATGGTGTAGCTTTTTTTTGCTATGAGCATACACATGTACATTGAGACTTAGCGGCTTTTGTGAGCAGTGCTTGTGTTTTTCATATCACTTGTGCAGCCATGACTAGAAATGTAATATATATTTTTGTGTTTAAATTCAACCCCTAACACTGTAAGCAGGCTATGGTTATTTATTACTGAAACTTATGTCTGTGCAGTTTTTAAAAGACTACCTCAGTGTGTATAAGATATTACCAGGGATGAGGATATGTGATGGAACCTGGTGGAAAGAATTCATAGAGGAAGTCATCAGCAGGTATAGTATATTATGTACATGTAATAGCTGTATAATCATGGCAAATGATGTTCTCACAGGCATTCAGGAGCTCATAATCATCCCTTCCTGCTTGATTTTGTTAAGAAAGTTGGAGACTGTTATGTTAAGGACAGGCAGCCTCAATACTTCATCCCTGATCTATTATTGAGTATAAATGTTCCCAAGCTGTTTGGTTTGCCAGCAGTCACTGATGCAGGACATCCAGTGGCTGTGGAAGTCCAAAATGAGTTCACATCATTTGTACAAAACTACATACATATCAATGCACTGAAGGCTGACTTGCTCCAAAAGATGAGTCATATTCTGGTAGGTGTCTGAACCTGCAGGTGTGTTAATTTACATATTGTCTCTTGGTGCAGTCCAGCATATCTGAACAGCCTAATGAGTTTCAGCAGCTTATCCTGATTGTCCTACAAAAGGTAGACCACTGTGTGTCTCCTCATGTTTGCCACAAGCTTAGAGCCCTTGATAATGTTTTCACTTGTACTGACGAAGTACCAGCACAAAGCTAGATTGTTCTGTCAAATTCAAAATTTGTCACCCATGCACACCAGATCAAAGAGGAAATTGAAATTGCATGAGCACAGCCATGACTGACTGTGAATGCAACCTGACAATGTTAAGCTACCTATTAATCTACGATCTATTTATGCTGTAAGAATGCTCATTCTGTGCTAATGCATGAAAGTATATCTAATTTATGCTTTCCCCATCTGGGTCCCCGTCATGCGTGTATCCTGTTTGACGATAACAGTTTGCATCAGGCGGCAACCATATACCCACCAGGCCAAGTCTGGAGCCCTGGTAGCACTGGTTAACCCTTGGGTGCGACCAGATGTGCCACACCATGATGTGGTCATGGGTTTAACGTGGTTGGTCAGGGTAAAAGCTGGTGGCGTCAGAAAGGCAGTTAACCTTGGTCTTGGGTGGGGGGGGGGGGGGGGGGGGTGAAATATTATGTATAATGAAATTCATAAACAGTTTATTGTAACTTAGAACACCCCCACCCCCCCCCCCCCCCCCCCCCCGGTTCCAACGCCCAGATGGGTGCCACCTGCTGTTAATGTTTGACATGAAAAAAGCAATGCAAATGTTGGGTATAAATGATAACTCATAGTTGTTACTATGACTACTGGTACCACCATATTGCATAAAATATAACAAAATTCTGCAAATGAATGAATAGAGCCAAATGACAAGCTGAAATACCTCCAGAGCATGAAGTGTGCAAAACAAAAGCCTGCACTCATAACAAAGAGAACGCTGAATAGAAGTGAGCTGTACATCAATGTACATGTAGCTGTGGTGCTGATTGAGAAACACAGTGAGCTTCAATTACATTCTTGTTAATATGCACATTATAAAAACAAATAAAGAGAAAAACGTTTTACGATGGGGATGTAGGAATTGGAGGTAAAAATTAAGAGAGCAAGGTTTTGGGGAAGGAAAATCCTCTATTTAGCATGTTAGAATGTAACAGAACCAAAAGATAGGTTCAATTTCCTGTCCACCCCAAACCTTGTCGGTCCGGTCCCCTTCCTTTTTACCCCACCAATTCCTATATCTCAGCCAACTTTCTCCTTGGAGAATGTTTTTCTTTACTTGTAAGTATTGTGTTTGCTTCATGTTTGAGGATTACATTGTAACGTTGGTTGGACCATGCCACATGATTGGTTATCATTACCACATGGCTATTGAGTGTGGTAATATGTGATGCATGTTTATTTTCCCCATGTAAACGGGATGGAAGTTTGGCATTGAAATCATTTTAGTGTACCTGCAAGCATTCAATTACAATGTAGTCATATTTATTAGGTCTCATATTCATTACTGCGCGTCTCTAAATACCTACAAATAAATTAAAATTGAGCGCTCAAACGGTTGAAATGTAAATTTTGTGGACTGATGAAGTGGATACAAATATAGTAGGGGTGGTCAGTAATTGAACAGATCAAAAGGTACGCTGGCAGGTGGGCTTTAGAAAGGTGAGGAGGTCAGCGAGTAATTAGTGCTTACTGCGGACGAAAAGTTCAGCGTGGTCACTTCTTATGGCGGTATCACGAAGCGTACTGAAATAGAACCATTTACATGAACTCACACAGAATTTGTGGTAGTCTTAATTGATCTTCATCCCATGATATTTCCCGGCGGTGCAGCCTCATTAGAAAATTGAAAGAGAAGTTCTTGCTGTCTTGCGTTCAGTGCGATCAACATTGGTTCATACCTGTAGGCTGTGCTCATTTGAATCACCCCTCCCACATTTTGTCCACTTTCTCGATCTCAAAATTTACTTTTCAACGTTTGAGTACTTAATCTTTGCAGGTATTTAGAGATGCATAGTATTGTCTTTCTGAGTCAATGATCATTTTCAGCAATCAGTTTCAGACAATGGCATGCCTCATGGCTGACGTTGCCAGCACATTATTAGTTGTGAAACGAATTTGAGTACACACACATTTACACACACACACACACACACACACGCTCACATACACACACAAACACACACACCACGTAACCACACACAACATAAATAATTTGAGATTACACACATGCACGAGAGGTTTGTACATTTGAAACTGAAACTAGTATTTGTCTGCAGGAGGTTGTCCCTGAGCTAAGTACATTCCAGAGTGGAGATGGCCCAGCTCGGGAAGTCTTGGCCACAGCCAGTACCAGATTGCAGAAGGACTTATCATTGATCCAAGCCTTGAACCCTCAGCAGAAGTTTTGTTGGGGAATTGTGGCTACCTTCTGTTCAAAGACTTCTGCCAGTATCACAGCGGACAGTTTTGAATGGATCCATTCCAATGACTACATCATTAACCATCTTGGTCAGATATATGCGTCCTACTGCAATGGAAATAACATTCCAGAGAATGAGAGGGTCCTCACTGACACCCTTCCCATGGACATAGCTCATCATCCCAGTGATGATGTCCATAAGTTCTTTGAATGGGTGAGGAGGCTTCAAGTGGTGCTATTTGTCTGGCAGAGGAAGGTACAGGATGGTGATGTCAACTATGATGACATTCTACTGATTGTCTCCAAGCTGTTTCAGATAGGTCAGCTGGTTTGCTGTAGGTCAGATTCCCAGGATATTAGATCGTTATTGAACAACTACCTTGTGCTGTTTGAGAAAGTCAATGCTCACCTGATTAAATATATTCCAGGCAGTCCAGATGCCAAGTACTGTAGCCTGCCCCAGATTCTTCAGCGATATGGAGTCTCATTTCCCTTCGAGTTCACAAAACATCTAATGTTTCCAGGAGAGAAGGTTCCACCAGCAGGAGAACAGCTGTTATCAAATCCTGCTAACCCCAGTACACATGGTATCTTTCAACCCCCAGGTCAGGTGTCTCTTCAAGCAACAACAGCCATCACAGTTAAAAAGCTTACTGCAATGGTTGAACAGCTTGACCAGTTTATTAAGCCTATTCTGGACCACATGCATATGTTGGTGTTCTTCAGCCTTCATCAGAGTGAGATCTTCAATAACTACATCCTTCTCAAACTGAGGGAAGAGTTTTCTACTATGAAGTCAGCCTCATCTCTCCACCCATCAATGAGGTCCAGTGTTACCCTCCCATCATTTCAAATGTTGAGCAGGGAGAGGGAGGAGGGATCCAAAGAGGAGGGCGAGTCCCTTGAAACCCTGGGAGAGGCGCTGAATGCTACAAGGACATTTCTTGACTGTCTGCTCCAAGGGACAGCAAAATACTCTGAGATCATTGCTGAAGGTGGAGAACTGAAACTGGAGAGCATCAACATTGAAGCAGAGTTCAAAACACTCGTTGCATTTTTTGCCTCTGCAGAATTGGTACCCCAAGTTAAGAGCCATGAAGGACTGAAGGGTATCTTATGTATGGTTGAACTTTTCCAGTTCACTTCGGTACATATTCCAGCCATTCATAGAGTTTGTGGACAGTACAAATTGGAGGGTTGCTTGAAGGACCCTAGCCTGAAGAAACTGGTGACGTTGGCTGAAGAGGTGGAGGGCAATAGGGATAACCTGATACCTCTGGAGGCAGCGGAGAAGATGGATATTGTCGAAACTTCCTTGTGCCTTAACAAACCAGGGGCACACCACAGCCTTGGTTTATTTGCAGCTGTAGCCAACAGCGCTGCATTCTACCAGTTTGTCAGAGACAAGAAATTCGATGATGAAAATGGTCAGGCAGCATTTGGTCAGCAGTACCAGCTGATCACAGCCCAGCTGCAGCATGAGGAGTACAATGAGAATGTCCTGAACCACCTCATTGCTGCCTACAAGTTCATCTTACCATTCATGGACACCAAACAGGGCTTTGATGCGCTGATGGCCAAGGTGACCAGTCTTGATGTCTCTGGCGGGCTAAAGCAGCTGGAGACTGTCAACTCTAACATCACCCTCATTCGTCTTTGGTTCTCCAGATCTGAGGTTTGTGTTCCTGGAAAACTGTATTATACCTTTATGAATGTCTTAATTACAGGGAGATACTCTGCAGAACGTGGCAAAGGATTTGGACTGCATCATTCAGGCTGGCTACTACCAGTTTGAGTTTACCTCCAGTGAAGGCATTGTGATGACTCTGCAGTACTGCCCCTCTGATAACCCTCAGGCAGCTCTACCAGCCCAGCAATCCAGCCTGGAGGATGGATCTCCCCAGAGGCTACAACCTACAAAGCCAAGTGACATAGAAGGACTCGGAGGAAAGGAGAGGTGGTCCAAGGAGCAGATTGATGACTTTGTGAGGAAGCTGGGCTTCTTGGATGCAGAGAAAGAAGGAGGAGACAAAATCAAGCACTTTCTCCACTTGAATGAGGTATTTCATGTCTGTGCCATGGGGGAGTCTGTGTCATCAATTGCTCTCTCATTTTTCTTGCACCTAGGTTGCCAATAACATGATGAAGCTATACATTCAGCTGAGGGACCTTGGGTGTGCTGGCTTCAGCAAAGGGACAAGGCAAAGTACTGTGCCCTGCAGCACAGAAGACCCTGACTCATTGGTACTGTATGTAGAGTCCGGGCCGACTGCTGTTTATTCTGTTCTCTGCCCAGGTTCGAGAAATAGAAGCCCAGCTATCAGAAAGGAAGGATGAGCTGTTGAATCTGCGTAAGGAAAATAACTGGATGCTCTTCTTCCACACCCCCAAACTACTGCTACTGTACAAGGAGATAAGCAACTGGACATCACTTTCATGCCTGTGTGGTTCAAAGGACATGCTGGATATGAAAGAGAAAATGCAAGGCATGAGCTGCATTATTGAAAGTGAAACAGATTTGTGTGGACTGAAACATGAGCTATATGCACTTTTAGTGCTACCAGTTTGCAGTACCAATGAGTGGTTTCAGTTTATGCAAAAAGTGTTGCCAGTGTGCAGCAGGCTAAGTGATAGAGCTGTGAGACACATTGTGAGGGAAATCAGTGTCTTGTGTGAAAATGACCCAGTAGCGTTTGATGTTATGAAGAATAACGTGGAGGTAGGTTAACTGGCTGTGTCTCTGATAGCAGCTAACCATGCATGAGTGTTTGCAGGTGGTCCTGAAGGAACAGCAACATGACCTCACAGCCTCACCAATGCGTGCTGTCAGTGTGTTCCTTTCAGCACTGCTACTGAACCACTCACTACCAATACACATCAAAGCTGCCGTCAAGATGTCTCTGAGTGTAGCCAGAGTGCCAACAGCTCCAGAGGCCTCTCAGGTGTTACATTCATGTCCAGGGTTCACCCAGAAGGAGCTGATCCCTCTGATCTTGAATATATTTGGTAGTGTCCCTGAGCCATTCCAGATATTTCGTTGTCAGGTTTCTTCAAAACAGGAAGAGCTGGATTTGTTTTTGCAGAGGGCTACCAAGTTTTCAATCCCACACCTTATCCTTGAAGTAAACAAGCTACCCTTTCATCTCCAGGAGGTGAGCCCTTACATAGTTGTGGTGTGTCATCTCATCACACACCCACTTCTATCCTGCTCCCCAGCATCTGCTGCAGTTTCACATGGTAATGGAACATGGCCAGTTGGAAGAGGAATGCACACGTCCATGTTTGCAGTTTATTGAAACAAAACCCTCCAATTTGAGAGACATGCCTTGGATCACCCTAACAGAACACAAAGTGAGTTGAGAGTTAGTAGGACAAGGTTATCAGTTATTTATTATCTCAGATTGCTATTTAGGAATTATGTACATGAACATATCTAGTAATGTTTTCTTTTGAAATTATTGTTATTGCTTAATGAACATATTAGCTGGGTAATTATGAAAACTGGGGGGCATTTCTGTTCATACATTGTATGCCAAATCATATATAGAGGGTTGTTTTGTGTGCATATTCTTCTTAAATGCAATGTTATACTGAGCTTTTGGCTTGAGGGTTTTGAGACAAACACAGACAGAAGAATGTTCAGGTCATATTAGGATATGCATGTAGTTTACACTTGGAATGGCCATAGTCCACATAGCCATCTACATGTATAATTAAAGCTAAGAGAAACACAATGTAGAAGTATTAGGAGATGTGCCTTTCGCAAAATAGAATACCTGCCTTTTGCTTTGAACTGTTAATGATTTTTTGCTTAGGTGTTCATATTTGTGTGTGAATTAGAATATTGCAACGTCTGCTGCTCACTCCAAGTACCATAATATGAAAGTAACACACAAACATCCTCTACCAAACTTGTGACTTTATTTGTTGCTATTTCAAACCTTCAGAGATCCCTGACTAACCATTGCTTCTCCTAGTTCGAAGATGGATTATATAAATTATTTTAATTCTAATGATGCAACATTCAATAATTGCTGTTTGCCCTAATACAATAGTTCAAAACGAATGTATATAGTAAATGGAAACGCTTTGTTCTTTGATGTGGTGAATTAATTGATTTGTGGTTCTGAATCAACTCATTTTTTGCAGGTCGAACCTGTAATTAAGGTTCCTCGAGACAAGATCGCTCAGTCAATTGTGCAGCTTATCTATGGAAATGCTGGTATATGTGTTTGCATGCGCATATATGCAGTTTTGTGTGTATAGCATTGGGTTTGTAGCATGATGATGTAATGTCACATGTCAGGTGATGGGAAGACAGATTACATCAAAGGGAAGCTCAGCCAGAGTCCATCATGCTGTACCATTGCTGTGAACGAGGTCTTCACCCCTTTTGGCGCCATCAAAAAGCTCAGATGTCTGCCATCTGAGCAGCACGGCTGTGCTGTCTTCTTCAACTTCACACTTCTTCCTCCCAGTGGCCCATTGCTTGGCATCAGTGAGGTGAGCCACACCCACCACTACATGGGGTAGGCATGTCCGAGGATGGTGAGATATAAGAGTATAAGTATGTTGAGCAACTAGATGTGACTAATTAACCATTTCTGCATCTTCATGTAACTGTGGTTTTTATTCACATCATCATCATCTAAGGTTTCTGAGGGTGAAGACAAGCAAAGTGCTGAGCATGTGTCATATGGTCAGCTAATAGAGGTCATTGGATGGTTCTTCTTTGACCTCCTCATCTTTGGCTATGTTGAGGACAAAGACACTGGACTGTCCTTCCATCATCCAGGCGGCCTAGGTTGGCTTGTTTATGTGGAGGTACCTTCTCGAATTGGTATGACCCCTGACGAAACACTGGAGCAGTTCTGTGGTGACATCCCCGCACTTGGTCTGCTGGGATCACCCCACCTGATACCCAACCAGACCCCTTATGTCATTGACAGTGAAGTGCAGCTGGTGTGCAAGTACCTCAAGGCCTACAAGGAGAGGAAGATTGATCGACTTTACAAAAATGGTGGTATGCTTGATTGTGTGGTGTGCCCCTATTTGTGCACAATTTGCAACCAATCATATTTTATGTGTTATTTATCTTTGTGTGCATCATATTAATATAAGCAAACACACCCAATCTTTATTGGTTAAATTATGGTGTGGGGTAAAACACATGCTTTGCCAGTTGTCTTGCTATCAATGCCCATCCCCTTAATGACCAAAGCCATATAGAAACAAGCCTTCAGATGGCTTTTTGTATTTTCAGTCTATGTGTAGTGTCAAATCACAAGAACAATTAAGTACCACCAAACCATCCACGGTACCAGTACATGTGTAAAATTCAACCCCCCTCTCCCAGCTCATTTAGTAGTTTATAGCTTTGGTTTGAGTTCTGTAATGCACATTATAGTGAGTTATCTCTTTTTATTTACAAGGAGTTCTCTATCCTTAGCCATTCCATGTACAACAGTTAGTCTATTCTTATTGCCCCATTGGCAGATCACCTGGTAAAGTTCAGCACTGACCCTATAGTTTCAGAAGAGGAGTGCCACAGACTGCTCAATGAGTTTATGGCGGAACACATCAAAGCCAGAAAAATCACACAACATTTGTTTATCAAGTGAGTTAGTGAATTTTGTTATCTACTGTGGTTTTTGTTCAGCTATCAGTTCTTAATTTAAGATTTCATTTTTAAAAGGCACCTATTCCATTTACTGCACATGCACACATAAATCATAGTTATTTTCATTTTTATTTAATTTCTGGCTGAAGGCAAAAAAAAGCAACCCCATCACAAAAGCTGAATGTTATTACAAAGGACGGTATTATTAATACATACATACATATAATTACACCAACACACAGACATACAACAAATCAATAAGATGGGGCATTAACCTGGTTTGGATAGAAGTGGCATTTGCCCTAACTAGTTTTACGTTAAGATGGCCATAAATGTCATTCGTAATTACAGACTTAGGTTTGCTGCTCAGGTTATTACTGTATAAAGATAATTTGTAGTAGGGTACGTAGATATAAATTTGGTGTGGTACAAGAAAAAAAACGTTTGTACAAACTATTAGTATTATGGCTCCCTTCCCTAACACATGCAGGTACCTGAGTATCAGATGTCATTTTCTAGACAACCTTCCTGCCTTCAACAACATTGGGGTGGGTGAATATAAAAAGAATAATAATTTTTGGAAATCCGTGCCCACAAATACTCAAGAATTGGGGTCTACCCTCATGGCAACCATGTTGAAGGAAGTTAGTGATTTTTGTGATCCATCAATCAAAGAGAACTGGTCTCTTAACCCTCATCAGCAGGTTAGATAGAGGGTTCTTGGTTCATTGTGTACTGCTGAGCTGGTAATCCCCCTCTCCCTTGGCAGTTGATATATGACATCAGAGATGGAGGTGCCAGTCTTGATCTTATCACTCTTCATGCTGACAGGGTGACACAGGCTGAAAGGACCAAATTTACCAAAATAGGAGTGAATGTCCCTTCAATGATGTAAGTTTTTGTTTGGATTACTGTGACGTACTAAGTTACATGTATTAACCTTCAATGATTGACAGAGAGATGCACTCCAGGGAAGTCCTGGACAAGTACCTGTCTAGAGCTCTCAATGTTGAGCTCAAAGATGGCCGACTGAGGCCCATTGATGATGCCGGCTATGTCCTTACCTTGGACTACACCCTGAAGATGCTCAACATCCATGAGCGCTACAGATGTGGGGTGCCTGTGATCATTGAAGGGGAGACTGGTGTGGGCAAGACTGCCCTCGTGCAGATGTTGTCAGTCCTCTGGAACCACTCACTACTGAGCAATTGGAACAAAGAGAAGGGTCGAATCCATGATGTACTTAGGCAGAGGATAGGAGATCTCTCAGAAGACTCATATGAGGCCTATGGGGTAAGTGTTGTGTTCATGTGGGAGTAGTGATGACTATTCATACCTGTACAGAGATGTGTGCAGCTGATAAGCCAGCTGTCAGAGGAGAAACCCATCACCAATGAAGACATGCTTATGTTGTGTAACTTACCAGGCTCAGCCAAGTCCCCTCAAGTACTGTACTCATATCTGAGGCAGTACCTTCTTGAGATGAGGCACCTCCCAGTTGTCACACTTCTGGTAACCAAGGAGAAGGATGATCTAAGCACACTGTTCCAGGAGGTTGAAGCCAACAACACTGCTGAGGTGAGTACTTCTCTACCTAAGAATAGTCTGAGCACTTGGCATACACTTAGATCTCTAGGCCTTACCAATGGCGACCCAAGTATTTCTATAGTTACTTATTCTCAGATTAGATGTGTGAAATGTGCTCTCCTGGAAACAATGGGTAACACAAGTGAGTGAAATGTTTAAGACGTTCTCACTTGCATTTAGAACTTTAACTCTTTTCATTGGGTTTATTGTTGAAGGGAACTGATAACTGAAAGGAAACATAGTTGAGGATATAATAATTGGCAGAATATTGCAATATATTTGGGGTATTATATGTGAACTTTTATTGTGTTTAGGCCACTGCTAAAGTCCTGCAAGCTGTATACTTTGCTCAACTAAAACAAACATTTTATAAAGTCAACATCCATGCGGGTAAGTGTGTTGTAAATGTACTGAGTACTGCAAGTCAAAAGTACGCATATACTCACACATGTACATGCATGCACATGCATGCACATGTGCACATGCACACACACACACACACACACACACACACACACACACACACACAAACACATTTCACCCACACTTCCAGCCCTCACTCCACTTGATATTCAAGAGTTGCTGAAACCTGCTTTTGATCAGGCCAGAGAGCTCCAGGTGCAGTCAAACATCAAACACTTATCAGAGATAATTCCATTTGTTACAGTACGTCATTCTGCTCGAATATTATTCATTGTGAGATGCACCTCTCCACAACTAGGTGTTCCTTGATGAGGTGAACACTTCTTCATGCCTTGGGCTGCTCAAAGAAGTCATCGTAGATAGAACATTGGATGGAGAGGTGAGCCATTGGTATCCTTGGACACAGGCCTTTGACTGTAGCCTTCTCCTATTAAAGCCCATTCCCAACAACGTGTTTGTTATGGCAGCCTGTAATCCTCACCGTGGGAACAGCCTGGCATCACATGGTGATGTGCAGGACAGGTGGCTGAGAGGGTCCTACTACGTCCGCCCCCTTCACCCAACCCTCCAGCTGATCATGTGGGACTATGGCTCTCTGGATAGTGCTCAGGAGAGGGAGTACATCAATGTCAAGATGAAGATGCTCCACAGGTCAATGTCCAATGTTGAGGTGGCCAGCCTCACAGAGCTCATTGTAGACAGCCAGGAGGTGATGAGAGACTATGCAATGCTGCAGCTAAGGTCCAATAATCTCAGCTCAGAACAAGCTAAAGTGGCTTCGCATAGCTGTGTGAGCCAGAGAGACATCCAGCGAGTGTTCACCTTGCACGAGTGGTTGATGAAATGCTATGAGAAGTCCAAGCCATATGGAGATCGCACAGACTATCACCGCAGAGCATTGTTTGTGGCCCTTGGAATAGTCTACTACATGCGTCTGAACACAGAGTACCGAAAAGCATACAAGGACCTCATGGATAAAGTAAGCAGGCTTCCCAATGAAGTAGCATTTTCTAAAGCTTTCACAGATGAGCTAGACTGGTACATTGATCAGGTGGACCTGCCACAGGGTATTGCCAAGACCCAGGCCCTGAAAGAAAACATATTTGCTACCATCATCTGCACAGTCACGCGCACACCCCTGATCATTGTGGGTGCCCCTGGGTCCTCTAAGACCCTCTCATTCAACGTTACCATTGCTAACCTCAAAGGTGAAGAGTCCAAAATGTCACTATTCCGGCAGACGGACACGTATCCCTCTCTCGACCCTCACTACTACCAGTGCTCAAGGCGCACCACATCCAATGAGATTCAAACTGTCTTATCACGAGCCATCAATCGTCAGAGGTCATACTTGAAGATCTCTCTGCCCATCCACTGTGTGGTATTTATGGATGAAGCTGGCCTCCCAGAGGAGAGTCACGAGTCATTGAAGGTCCTTCACTACTACCTGGACAATCCTGAGGTCTCCTTTGTGGCCATCACAAATCATGTCCTTGATGCAGCAAAGACCAACCGTGCCATTAGTCTCTTCAGGCCAGAAAGCTCTGGAGATGACCTTGAAACCCTTGCTAAGGGATGTTTGTGCTCGAAACCAGATAACCCTCCTCCTGAACTTCAAAAAGACCTTCTTACAGTAACTCGTTTTTGCAGGCCTTACCTGAATCTGATGGAGCGTAAAGACGCAAAACAGTTATTTGGTCTTCGAGACTTTATTCATTTTGTGAACTACTTGAGGAGGAAACACCAGAACATGCTTAATCCTCAGGTGGTGATGGAAGCTCTCGAAAGGAACTTCAATGGGTCAGGTGAATTTGAAGTCATTTGTAAACAGTTCCTAGCAACTGTGAGTTGTGTACATTGTATCCATGATGTGATCTTCACTCATTCCTTGTACTCTTGTAGCTTGGCACCCGTTTGGATAAAGTTACACAGAGACATATCCTGGATATTTTGCGTGACAGCCTAGCTGATCGGCCAAATGAGGCTAACCGCACCAAGAATGAAGTTCGGTACAAGCTGCTCATTGACCCATCAGAGGATGATTCACTTGTGAGGCTTCTGTTCACATTTGGTGTCCTGGATAGGCAGAACACACGTGTGTTTGTGTGCAGCAATTTCCCTGGGGACACCCACCTGCAAAAGGTACCCAATACACAAGGTCTTTCCAACTTACATGTACTTCTTCCTTTCAACTTTAGATCAATACCATTGCCGCAATTTGTCACTCTGCCATTGAGGGACACACAGTTGTAATGGCTCAAACTGATGACATTCATGAGAGTTTCTATGATCTTTTCAACCAGAGGTTTCACAGAATTGATGACATCAAAGGACCTCGTTACTATGCCAACATAGCCATAGGGGCCCACTCCAAGCCATGTAGGGTACACCCAGAGTTCCAGTGTGTTGTGGTGGTGAAGCAGTCTGAGGTGAAGAACACACCGGCCCCATTCCTGAACCGCTTTGAAAAGTACCGCCTATCCCACCATGCCCTTCTGGAGGCTGCTCTGGGCATGTTGTCTCCATGCATGGCTGTTGTGTTGAATACTGTGAGAGAGAAGGTGAGGAAAAGGGATGAAGGGATGGGGGCGGGGGTGTAGGGATGGGGTACTGCCCTCACTGGTACCAGGGGATGAAGTGATGGGATACTGCCCCCATTGGTACCAGGGGATGAAGGGATGGGGTACTGGCCCACTAGTACCAGGGGATAAGGGATGGGGTACTGCCCCCACTGACACCAGGGGATAGGGGTACTGCCACCACTACTAAAATCATACATAGGCTGCTAATGGCATAGGAAGTGTTCAGTCCCAGTTCATTTAGTAAAGCATTTTCTTTCCCATATACTGCCATTTAGGTCAATGAGTTTGTGACATCAGTTAGCGGAAAGGAGAGCTTCTATGGACTGAAGAAGGAAACCGCAGACTCCTTGCTCCTCTCCATACTGCCCACAGAGAAGTACACTTACCTGCCTTTTAAACCTAAAAATGATCAGAAGTCAGGTGTTGCCATTGAAGTGGTCTGTCTGCAGGAGCTGGTCCTTGCTTTTAGGACCACTGCAGGGTTTAATGTACCCACTGTAAGTGTTTGGTGTATGTTGATGTGGTATTAGTGTGACAATGTATGTATGTGTGTTTGAATGCCATATCTTTCAGTGCTCATCGGAAGAGCTCAAACTTGATGCACAGCATGTCTCCTCTTATGTCTGTGCTGACCCCGAGTTCAAGGGACTGCTCCAGACACTTACCCCTCAGAGGGCGGGGCTGGCTGTGGCTGAAGCCATGCAGAAGCTGCACGATGCCCCTCCACCTCAGGGCAACAATCCAAACGTGGGGCTGTCCCCAGAGGGCTGTGCCATGGTGGCCATGGCTGTCCAGTGGTTGGTCAGATACCTGTGCAAGCGGCTCATGCAACTGATGACTCCCGAGGCCCTCACCATCCACAGGATGGGAATCAGCTCCTCCTACCTGGTCAACTATCTCAGGCACCAGTCCCACTTCTCCCTAAAGAAGTTGGTCAGTGACCGCCTGAAGTTTGTCAAAACGTAAGTGTAATACAGTAAGTGTTGTGTTATCTACTGATTGGTTGATATGTTAAACTCCAGGTACTGTCCAACCAAGCTTCTTTGCTACACCCGAACGTCCTCCTTGATAGGCAGGCTCCCATTATCATATTCAGGGATAAGAATGGAGATGACTAGTGAGACCATCATGGACCTTGTGCATGATGACTTGGGTGCCGTTGTGGTCCACAAGCTGTCCAATAAGCCCCAGAACAGCATCAGGGATCTCCTCAAGACCTTTGTGGGGTCCAAATGTTCCCAGGTTCTTCTTTTGGTTGCCAACATGGCTGAGGTGACAGTGCCCATGGTCAACCATCTTCGCATCATGATTGAGGAGGCAGAGAACCAAAACAAGACCCAGTCACCTCCCCTGCCTAAGCTGTTTGTCCTCCTACTCCACTTCCCTCCACACAACTTCCTAAATCCTTGCTACCCAACGCTGTACCTACGTGGGTGGGACCACTACTACCTGGACACTATAGGCCAGCACCATGGCAATGGTGTCATTGATGTAGAGGATTGGTTCAGTCATTGCTTTTTATGTCAGGATAAGGACTCCAGCATCAATGAGCAAGATGATTCCCTGGTCCAAACAGCAAAAGGTCTTCTGGAGGAGGCTATTCCTGTTATATCCTCACGTGTTCCCTTCAGTTCATATGCAGGATTTCCATTCAATGGACAGCTCACCATATCACAGCGTGATGGTCTCCTTCGTGAACTGCTGATCACAAAGGGAGTGGGTGCGGTTCTGTGCAAGCACTTCAGATCCTACTGGAAGCCCAGCATGATGTCCAGGTATTTGGAGCAGGCGGCCAACCTTGCCCACCAGCAGCAGTCCACCCTGAACATCACTGATACCATCCAGGCTGCCTTCAAGGTCACGTTCATGGACTTCATGGTAGTCATGGTGTCCAGGCTGAATGAGAACTGCAACATTGATAGTGTATTTGTGGATGGTGGGTCCCCAGTGGTAGACGCCCTCTTCAGAGACCTGCTGGCTGTGTACCCATGTCCTCTGTTGGCTCAGCTGAGGGTGCTTAGCAACAACCTGCAGGCCCCGTGCAATCCGGGGTACATTCCCGTATTCCCGTTCTTCCATATGGTGATGACCCACATGGACCACCTGATCGAGAAGTGCAGGAGGGATGCAAATGAACGTGTAGACGTCCTTGTGAATGTTGCCATGGCTACCAGCAGCCAACCTCATGACATGGGGGCGGAATTTGTAAGCCTTTGTGAGAGGATGTTGTCTGCCCTCAACGATAGGGCAGAGGTGAGTATGAGTGTGTGTTTGCATTTGGTGTCCTCCCACCCCCACCCCTCAATTACATATACATGTACCTTCTCTCTCATTAACAGAGTGCTTCAAAGGAGTGTGTGGTTGTATGTGTGCAGACAGTTGCTAAAAACCTCGAACTGTGGGCCCGATACTTCAAAAACTTCATCTCCTCAAAGCTCCATCTTGCGGCCCTTGAATCAACCATTGAGAAACAGATCATTCAAGAGGTGTTCCGTGACCCCAACATGTTTGAAGTTACTGAGAAGATTGTGTACCTCCACACCTACGTGGCTGTGTACCAGCTGGACCTAACCAAGGTGGCAACCATTCTTCGCTCACTTGCTTTGCTCCAAAGGATTACAACAGTTTCTCCTGCAATACTTTCAACTCCACCCCCACCTCCTACTAAGCCCTCTGTCAGCCAATCAGGAAGTGCCATCAGTGACCAGCATTTGAGCACATTTGTCATCAATGCTCTATTTAAAGCCCTCCATGGTTGCTTGTATGCAGGCTTATCTCAGACAGTTGCACTAGAGCAGCTGAAGCAGTGGTATAAGGCTTACCTGGACATAATGACTCTCCCCTCTCTTGCCGACATCATCAGTATGGGTCTGGCTATGTGTGATGAAGCTGCAGACATGGAGCAGGTGAGGGCCCAGTCAAACGTGATGCAGGCAACCTTTGCAGTCCTCCAGTGCAAGCCAGATTGTGACAACGAGGTGCTTAATGTGGGGCAGACGGTGTTCCGTACTCTGTTTACCAAGCACTTCAAGGAGAATGGAGAGGTACTTGTTACACATTTATTTGTGTGGGCAAATGATGTACACACCTGCATATGTATGTACTTATGTGTATGCTAATATACTTGTTGCAGCTTTGCTTGTGAATTGTGTGATTGCTAATGGGTTGTGTGTATGTGTGTGTGCGGACGTGTGGAGAGAACATTTTCGAGTTTGGATCCTATGTTATTGCGCTTGTGTGAATTGCACCTGTGCTAATTGAGTGCATATTTTAAAAGGAGATAAAAGGATAATCAAACATCTTGGGGGGGGGGAGCAGAGAACCTTGTCACGTTTCAAACCCAAAGTTATAGAACCTGAAAATCATACTTCACACACACATGCACATGCACAAGCACATATGAAGGAGGACGATCCACCATTATATAGATGTATGTGTGTGACTGATTGTGTGTTGTGAGATGGCCATGGTGCATGCATCTGTATGTGAAGGAGGTTTTTAATTATGACCCTATTTTCAGCTGAAGGGCAGGTGTCCCCATCTTGTAGAGGTGTGCCGGGTGGCAATGGAGGATTGTCACAAGGCCACACCCGGCCAGGTCCACAGACTCATGGAGAGGATATTCAGTCACTACTTCCCGGCACACCGCACATGTTTCCACCGAGAGGGCTGTGTTTGGTTCCTGCAATATGCCAACTGTCATTTATCACTTGCAGCTGAAACAGATGCTGGTGAACTGACCAGAGAGTTGTCTCAAAATGACTGGAGTGGAGATTTGCAGATGTCCAAGCTTTATCTGTCTCATATGCTGGGTGAACAACAAGTTGGTGGTAGCCCAAATTTACTGCAGGATCCCCAGGACCCACTAGCACTATATGATAGCAAGGTCAGATTTCAATGCTTGTATGTTGGAGGAGTAGTAAAAATGTAATTAACTACTTGTAATAGATTTTTTTTGCATAATTACATGTGTATGGACTCAAGCAAAATTGCCCTTCTGTGGTTGTAATTTTACGTAAATCTGTATATCTGCAACCTTACAACTCTTTCCTTTCAAATCACTTATACTCCACACCAAAGCAGCTTTTAGTGCTAGTAGATATCTTCTGCAAATTTTTCCAACCCATCATATTGGAATTGCAGGTACAAATGCCTTATGCTGATAGAGGAGTCCTGTAACTATTTAGTCGCTCAGAACATTGACTTGAATATTATCAGTTGCAAGAATATGGCTATATAACGTAAGTACATTTTCCTTCAGAATAATGTAGGTACACTCCTCCTATACATTGAATTGGACGTGGTTTGCTTAAATCATTAGTGCAAATCAAGTGGGAAAGTCTGCACTCAAATTGCGCACAATATCTCCATGGCAGATAACATCCAAGTTAGCAATCCGACGAAAATTTAAATAGCAACAGGACTCCTCTATACACACATTAACTAAAAACATTCTCTCTGAGAAAGTTGATAGTATATAGGATTTGAAGGTAATAGTAGTGTAAAAAGGAAGAAAATAAGGTCTTATCAGAACGGTAAATGTAATAGTCCTATATTTAGCACACAAGCAATATATAACCTAGATAATGTTTTTAGTTACTTGTTTCATTGATTTTTGCTCACACTGAAATCACTGTGAATATTATGTAGTGCTGCTTCCTGCAGCCCCCCCCCCCCCCTCCCCCCCCACACGTAGGGTGATGTAATCCATAGATCTAGACATCCATGGATCTGGGTACCAAGATGTCTAATCATACGTACACAGAAAGTATAGTTGGTTGTTAAATCATTCGCTACTGCTCCTCTAGTTTTCTGGTTTGGTATCGACAATTCTCAACTTGTCAAGATTATGCCATAATGATACGAGTAGCATTTAGTACAGCCCAAATCTAACAATGCATTGAAACATCAGGAGTACTTGGTCGTCTTTCTCAGAGAGCTAGGTCGCAGGCTCTCAGCCACAACTGGTGACACCAAAAGCTACAGCTACCTGATCCAGCGCCTTTCAGTGGTGGTACAAAGCCTCCATCTTAGGAACACTTTTTCATCTCCAAACTACTACTGACTCTTAGCGTGGTTGTTTTTTTAGTTGTTTAGTTAGTGTATTATCATTATTACCAAAACATACCATCAACTATTTGATCACAGAAGGCACTCTTCCAGCCCATTCTGAAGCTATTGGTGAAATTTCCATTCTTTAAATGTGTCCTATCCAGAGTTATGCGTAATCAAGAAGAAGAAGAAGGAGGAGGAGGAGGATAATTCAGGGACTACATGTAGGTACAGGACGGGCATTCCCTTGTGTTCTCTACAACCATGCGGTTTTGCGACATAAAACAAACATCGAAACTACTCACTTTCGTCTTCTTTTTCGATTAAAACAACTAGCTAAACGATCCGATTGTCAGGAGTCTCGTTATAAACAGGTCACTTGTTTTTAGTGATTTCATAGTCGGGGTCAAATCCTATATCGAAGTTTCTAGTGAGACTTCCAATACTGAATTTGATAAGCTTACAAGGAGATAGGTGTGGAATTCTAACCTGATGGATTGGCAAACTTTGGATTGTCCCATGTATCTTCGTGGCTCTAGATGGTCATACCATCGAGGCACATGCTCCTCACTTGACTCTGCCATTGATCTGTCCTGCTCAGCAGGCAGAAGTGATTAATGTCTTGTTTGTTTGCTCTAATGTTTTGTGTATTAATAATGTACATGTTCATGTATTCCTACATTTTTGAATCAGAGTAAAAATTAAGAAAACTGTCCCATGTACATGTACAGTATACAATTCATTGTAATGTGGAACAGTGTCCAGCAAGATCATCTTTATCAAATTTTCCAGGACAAGCAAACGAAAACTAACACTCGCATTGAAATGTATGATTAATTCAGTGCCTAATAACTTTATTAAGGATAGTCCAATTTAGGATGCGTAAGGACCATATGATAGAAGCTTTTAGGAATTCACGGAAAATGAAAAATTTGAAAACTTGAAAACTATCCAGAAGGGTGATTTTGCTGGACAGTGTGAGTGGAATTAGAATTAGACCATGATGGTGGTATTGTTCTAATGGTTTCATTGACTACCCTTTTCAAATCCAGCCTCGTGCACTTGTGGGTGAGGTACTGATGGCAGTTCCTGACCTAGGACCTCCTGCTCACTACATCCCTATGTTTTACCAGCAGTCAACATTCATTACTCTTGTAGGAGATGCTACTGTGAGTGGATAAGAAGTCGTTCATCTTATTGAATGTGGTGGCACTAATTCTCATACCACATGCCACGTCATTCCCCTCCCACACACCATACCCTTCCCATGTACTCTCATTACCACACCCTCACACACATCACACCATTCTCCTCACACACACACCACACTATTTCTCTTTCCTCCCTCTATCCTGATAACAATGGTGATGTCTTCAGAGTACACGCATGCAGCAGCCTCTGGCCCATCTCTACTTCCTGACAGTGTTGGAACACCTCTCTGGCAAGCACTATTCTCTGCCTGATTTGCTTCGCAAGTACTTCGCCATCAATAAGGTAGATGTACTTACATGTACATATCCCACACACTCATACACACACATGTACCTGTGATATATGCACATGTACACACATTAACATCCACATATCCCTATTTACACACACACACAACACACACACGTTACATGTGCTTATCAATATAGCTGTGTACATCGGCCGACACCAATGATCAGCAGAAGGTACTTCTGTTCATTGAGCAGCAGGCTACAGTACAGGTCATAGTGCAGCAAGTGGCCCTTGACCTTGACCCATCTAAGCTTGCTAGCATCCTTAAGGAGCTTAACACTATTCTCGATGACCCAGCAACAGGAGGTGGGGCCTGCAAGGGCCACACCCTTGTTCTTGCTTTGCACCTCCTGAAACGTCTAAAGAGCTTCAGAAAATTTACAGATCTGTTGACTGTGCAGTTTAATGCAGTTTGCCGAGGCATAACCTGTCTGGAACAGTTTTGTCCGAAGGTTGTGTATGTGTGTGTGTGTGTGTGTCAGTGCCATAGTATTCTCTTCAAAATTCATGCATGTGGGGGAGGGTGTCTTTTCAGTATAATCACATCCATACATGTCATTCATGCATCATAAAGCAATGATTTACCTGTTTGTTATTTACACATGTAGGAAAAACCAAAGCCGCACCGATTTCATTTTATAGCAGAATATCCTTGTTCACCATTGCGTACCATCTATGATCAAGTTCGCACTGCCATGATGAATATACATGATGGCAAGTGCATTGATGACAACCTGATCAATTTAACCATTCAATGGTAATAATAGGCAGTGAAGTTGCCTATACATGTGTTATCATTTTTGATCACTCCCCTATCAGCATAACATCACAAAAAGTTACTGAGCAACCCAGCATGGATACAAAGGGTGCATTCAAGATGGCTGTCTGGCTAACTGTATACTATGATTTTTTTGATAAAAATGTAAGATACCCTCTCATGCCTGGTTGCTCTATTTAAAGCCTCATTTTACCTGTCTCAGATAAAATCAGAGGTGCTATACAATGCCATTGGTGGAGACAAGATGTCTCGTTTCTTTGAAGAAGGTCACATAGCCATCATCCAACGATTCCTTAACCCAGACCTGATGTTAGCTAAACCTGAGCTGCCAAACCCACTTCCTGAACAGACAGGGCCTAAGCCAAAGAATGGCAAGGAAGAAGATCCCCTTGTAAAACTATTCAGACCTTCGGAGTCCCAACCTTTAGGTGCATTTGTATATGTTCGCATCCTCCTAAGCTTTGCTTACTCCTTTATCCTTTCAACAAAAAATAGACCAATCAGATGCAGATCTTCGCGATGCCCTGGCTAATATGGTTGCTGTGGTGATGGCATCTCCCAAGGCCAGCAATCATCTTTGGTACCACATGTTTACCCCTGGTGATCTTGTGGATACATATATGACTGGCTTCATGGTAACATGTGTAGTGTAAGTGTACTGTCTATTGATGTAGTCCTTTTTTTCCTGCACAGTATGACACTAAGGTCAACCCCAAAGGCCTCCACTATGACTGTGGAGTTGAGCTATCCTCTGAAGGCCTGTTTGGTCGTCAGGACTACCTGAAGCATGCATGCAGGGGCACCTACACCCTCCATTCCCTCTACCTACTCCTGTGGGCCAACTTTGGGGCCTTCTGTGTTGCCCTCCTCACGCAGCCCAATGCTGACAAGGAGCTCCATGGGACCCTCATCTCTGACAGGCAGTCCATTCGCCATTACTGTGTGTCCCAGCTGAGGACCATCTGGCGCTTCATGAGGAACAACCTTAACATATCTGATGAGGAAAGGTCATTGTTTATCATGAAGTGCATGATGAGGTTCTATGAGGTATGTGTATTTGATGTGTGCATGTGAATGACTAGTAAGTAATTAGTGAATTGGCAAAAATGTTTTTTTGGGCTAAATTCATAAAACTACTATAAGAATACATACATAAATAAATACACAATACTCAATGAGCCCCTGCAGTGTGAGCCAGCAGCGCTCGTGCATTCTGTCGCATCAAGACAACTGACAGGAGGCAATATAGTGCTGCTGAGCATTATTGTCTCTGGCGCAAACTCAGCAATTTATTCAAACGGGCACAAACATGGACACCATACGCTTCCACTACAAGAGGGATGCAAGACCATCCCCTTTCATTGCAGGGACCATCGTTCTTCAAATGCTTATCCCTTTCACCCTTCTCAGCTGTGGACCCTGGGATCATGCTCGCTTCAAGAATACTGTCTGAATTAAACGTGTTGATGACCTTAAGGTCGAAGGCTGCTGGGCGAGATAAAGACCAATTAGGCACTAGGACATCAGCAGGGTCCAATGCGGTCCTTACAACCAAAGTTGCAGCCCTTTTCAACTTCGGCAGCAAGACCTGCGATTTGGCAGAAGTGTGCTAGACAATCTCGGAGACGATTGTGTCTGGCTATGACAAACTCACCATGCTTACATTGTTAGTGAATGGTGGCCCATTGCGTCAAGGGCAGAGGAACAGAAAGGGCATAGATCTATTGGAGAATCTAAAGGCAACCCCAACCAAAACTTAAGAAGAACCTGTATTTCTGAGAACTCTAGGTTCAAACCCAAACTAGGCGATGGAGTAGCCCTAAGCTAAGCATGAGCCTGGGGCTGGGAGACAGCTCTTAGTCTGGCTTTAGCAGCTGTCGATGACTCCTATATAAGAGAACTAAAGCCTGCTTCTTCAATTTTCTGAGACAACAGCCATTGTTTTGGTTTAGAGTCAAGAACATCTGCAGTGGAGATTGATTCAGAGGGTGAAACCAAGTTGTTGAATGTAGAAACTGCCATATCAAGGTGCACCTGAGAGGAGTTGATGAAATGGGGCTCCAGACTACTAGCATGAGACACTGAAGCTATAAAAGCTTAAGGGTGTGCATTGCCGTAGATCGTAAACCAAGGCCACCAACACTCATGTGTATAGTAGTTTTATGTATTTTCCTTTTTTCCACCACATGTATATAAATAAAATAGCAACAAAAAAAAATGGAAAATTTATTTTCTCTTTTTAAAGTGTTCATTCATGAATATCAATCTCCCTGAATTTACTATCACTATTGACTAAATTCTATTGGAACCATCTAACACACAATGTATGTGTGTGTTTGTGTGCACGTGTGCGTTTGCATGTGTGTGCATGTGTGTTCATGTATTTTGAATTGGGTATAATAAGTGGAAATTTTGGCAGTGTTATCATAAAGGATGCAATAGTAAAACCGTCACATTAAAAAAGCTGTTTTACTGTGTGAATTACCTAAAATTATTCTGGTTGAGAGTATTTCAGAGCACTTGTGTAAAAATAAGGCAACTTCATTTGTAAATCCGGCCCATACCTTTATAAAATCATATTACGGTTTTATGCTCAATGCATTGCAAGTTTGGCTTCAAGAAATTATTTCTTCCACATTAGTTGGGTACAAACCCTGCCACTGCTGCCAACATGCAGCAAGGTAGGTTCCTAACCAGGGATGAGCTGGACAGCTATGAGAAGATGTGGCATACACAGATCTTCCAACCATCATGGACTGAGCTTAGGAATGCGGTATGATGAATGTATGCTCATGTATGTATTTTTCTAAATATTCACTTGAGAAAGTTGGTGGTTGGTAGGATTTGAAGTAAGCAATGTTGGACTAAAATAATGAGACAATTTAGGACATCCTGTGCAAAATGTGGGTGCACTTTTATGTCTCATTATTTCTTCCTGTACTGTGTTCTCTCTGATGCATGCTTGAAGTACTGCGTTGTGTGGCAGTTGGTATGATGTAGTGGTGAAGGGAACAAAGTTGAGAAGCTTAATTACACAGATACTTCATCTGATAATATTGTGCTCGGGCGTCCACTTGTATATGTATTAAAAAGTATGTATAAAAGGAATGAGTTGGAGCAATACGAAATATATCAGGTTGATTTAGGTATGTACAAAGGGCACATTGAGTGGCAAAGCTATGAATAGAACTAGCTATGAATAGAACTTTAAGATATATTGTCCTATGTATGGGGATGAGGTACCCCATGGTAGACACTCCTTTTGCTCAATAATTCCTTTTTGGCTTTAAATAGACAGGAGAATATTGATGAAGCATTAAATCAATAAATGAAATTTAAACGTTGTGTATTTATTGATAAAGCATTGAAATATAGTATGACTAAAAAAGGCATTGAATTTTTGCTTTATCTTTTAACCGCTCCCCGCCTCACCCTCAAAAAATGAGAAAATCTTAATGTGTGCTATAACTACATGTACAGTAACATACTACACACATGTGCTGCTTTAATTTTGGCTTGGAGGGTGAAATAGTGTAACGCTGGACGTAAAAGCTATTGGCCCGGTAAGTCTGATAATATTGTGGTTTGACGTCCATTTCCATTTGTACATGTATTAAAAATTATGGTTTCTTTGAATTGAAAAAGTCTTATTTTGACCACTTAAATATGTGTGCAAACCCTGATAGACTTAAGTATTTATATATATGTATATAATATATATGGGACAGTGTCCAGCTAAATCACCCTTATGGTACTGTTTCAAAATTTCCAGAACAAGCAAAAGAAAAGTAACGCTCGCATTGAAATGTATGGCTAATTATAAATTCAGCGCCTAATAACTTTGTGAGGGATAGTCCGATTTAGGATGCGTAAGGACCATTTGACAGAAGCTCGTGGGTGTTCAAGGAAAATCAAAAACTTTGAAAACTTGAAAAACTAGCCAGAAGGGTGATTCTGCTGGACACCGTCCCGTATACGGTGTCCAGCAGAATCACCCTTCTGGCTAGTTTTTCAAGTTTTCAAATTTTTTGATTTTCCTTGAACACCCACGAGCTTCTGTCAAATGGTCCTTACGCATCCTAAATCGGACTATCCCTCACAAAGTTATTAGGCGCTGAATTTATAATTAGCCATACATTTCAATGCGAGCGTTACTTTTCTTTTGCTTGTTCTGGAAATTTTGAAAAAGTACCATAAGGGTGATTTAGCTGGACACTGTCCCATATATATATAAATTATCGGAAGTTTCGTTAGAAACTTCCATATAGGATTTGACCACGACTATGAATGTCATTAAAAAACGCGACCCGGTCTGTAACAACACTCCCGACGATCGGATCGTGTAGCTTGTTTTAGCAATCGATCTAGAAGTCAAAAATGAGTAGTTTCGTTTTTGTTTCATGTCGCTGAACCGCGTGGTTGTTGAGAACAAGAGTGTACTGCCCGTCCTCGTACCCAGTCTCGGAACAAGGGGCGGGTCGTCTTCTTCTCCTCCTTCTTCTTGGCAACGCATAACTCAGGACAGGAACATTTCTAAGCGATGAAAATTTCACCAATAGCTTCAGAATCGGCTGGAGGACTCGCTTTTATATAATATAATACTTTGATAAACAATCGACTATCAGCCTCCTATGTCTTGTATATTTTTAAAGATAAACGGCATGTGTATAAAGAAATGAAAAGGGAGAAGCAGCCATACAACAGTCATTGGGTTACTTGGGTATGAAAAAAAAATTAAGAAAACAAGTAAATAAAAACATTCTCTACGAGAAAGTTGGTGGGATATAGGATTTGATTATGACATTGGTGGTGTAAAAAGCAAGGAAACAAGGTCTTATCAGAAGGGAAAATGTCATAGTCCTATATTTAGCACATTTCTAGGGCATGTGTTGTTTGTGTGCTAAATATAGGACTATGACATTTTCCCTTCTGATAAGACCTTGTTTCCTTGCTTTTTACACCACCAATGTCATAATCAAATCCTATATCCCACCAACTTTCTCGTAGAGAATGTTTTTATTTACTTGTATATATATATATGTACAGTACTGCTGCAACTGAAAGTCACCTCAGCCACAACAACGCATTTCATCCCGGAGTTGGGAAAGCTTAGCATGCTTACATCTATCTATATTGATTCATCTGGCCTGGCCTTGACCAAATGAATTTTGCTTGATGAAAGTGGTATGGTTGCGCTCTGAACACCAACAGCTTTCCTAACTCCACGATGAATGTGCCTTTTTTTCCGTTGTTGCGAGTCGGTACTGTAGCTGCATCATTTAAGGTTAGAACTTATGACAACCAGTCGACTGGTACCAGCCAAGTAGTTGCAAAAGCTTATGCCAGTCATGAGTTGTCTGTCCTGGCCCCACTGATCAAAACACCGAGTGAAGCAACTGGTCATTTAATCTGTGCAGTTGTAGCTGTGGGTAACAGTATGATAGTTGTGAGACATGGAGACACACAATAATAATAGCAGATCCTACAGCGGATTGGGTTCTGGTCTCCAGCCTCATTCTTTTGCCTCAACACAGCTCCCTATGCCTGGAGCAAGAATGGTTTCTCTAAGTCTGGACTGCAGAGATCTGGGAGGGTCATTCCATGGCCTGTCAGCATGAAATTGGACAGCACCCCTCAGATTTGTGTGCAAATTTATCTTGACCTAAATATGTTGCTTTAACGCATTAATTTTTAAAATCTCACGAGTGGTTTACCGTCATGAATAATTAATTGTTTTCCACTCTGAAGACTCATAACTCCCTACTCACAGAACGTGTATGTCTATTGTTGGTTGAACAACCCGCGGCACTTGCAGAGCCTCCTGAGCAACTACCAGAGGTCCCAGCTGCCGTAGCTGACGTACCAGTAGCACCCCCTATCAATTTTCCCTCGACGCGCTGTATATGGAAGGGCGGCAGGGGGTGCTACTGGTACGTCAGCTACGGCAGCTGGGACCTCTAGTAGTTGCTCAGGAGGCTCGGCAAGTGCCGCGGGTTGTTCAACTAATGGCACCGGGGGTAGTGGAGCAGCGGGTAGTTCAATTAGTGGCATCAGGGGTAGTGGTGCCGCGGGTGGGATCCCGGTACGCCGTCATCCGGCGTATGAACAGGTTGAGGGACCACCACTTCTTGAGCCGGTTGAATAGGTCCCACCGCCGGTTCATTTAAACCTCGTTGTTCCTTTTTACTTCCAATCAAAAGAAATGTTGAGCTTTAACCACAGTAATAACGAGCACGCTTACCCGAGCGCTTACCTAAGCAACGATCCCATTAGAAGGCTTAACGGTTTCCAATAAATGCGCAATTCGATGTACTAAAAATCATTTTTTAAAATTACCAACACCTGTTGTGTGAGGACAGTATTATGTAATACCTTGAGACGTATCTAAACAACACTTCTCATTAGGGATAAAATCAACCATGAAGAAATTAGAAATGGCGTCTTGCCCTTTAACCATCTGCAGTTACCAGAACTAGCTGATACTCAAACTTTTTATTTTTATTTTTTAATGTAAGGACAATGAACAGTTTCATATACAAAAACAAAATTCTTGAGTATCACCCTGCAAATGACCTAAATATTGAAAACCGTGCTGTATAAACATTTATTCTTTAACCCTTTCGCCTCTCACAGAGAAACATATTATAGTCGGTTTGTACACTAAGAGAGCTTCAATTTGATGCCAATGTGACATGTGGCCTTAAGATTAATGCGGCAATAGCACTGTATACACATACACACTGAAATACAAAAATATAGACGCTTATATATTTACAGAATCGTCCGATTACAGGTCACATGAGCTAAGGTGTAAGGTCAGACATGTTCAGATGCGTGTCCCTGCTCAGTAGACAGTGCGCAGTAGTGACGTCAGCTTGTAACCGTATTACACCAACAATAGACAAGTGAGTAGGGAGTTATGAGTCTTCAAAGTGGAAAACAATTAATTATTCATGACGGTGTTAATTCGTAAACCACTCGTGAGATTTTAAAAGTTAAAGTACCGTAAATTTAGAACGAGAAAGTGTGGTCAACCGTCGATCAATCCGCGATGCATCGTTTTATCAAGATTATGAAATTAATTAGCCCCCCCAAATTTTTATGATTGACTACGGCCATGTATGTAGATTACTTTATTTGGATTTATTTTTTTTTATGAAAAACGTAAAAAAAAATTTTATGTTTTGAAAAAAAAAATTCTGAAAAAAATCTGTAACAGCTTCGCCAAACAGGATTTTTAACAAGCACTAAGTGGCTTACATGCACACCACTAATACTTTTCTGGAACTGCATGAATACGTGGTGAGCCAGTCAGTCTGTCTATTAGTCCCGCGCATGCGTATCGTGGTTCGCATTCGCAACCGAGCAAAACCGCGGTGCGGTCATGTGGAATAAGTAATTGTCCGGTGACATTGTACAACTTCAACACATGAATTAAATTACAAGTGTAAACACTGGCGTGGTTCACCAAACGTACTTCCAACGTGAATTCCTCGTTCCCACTCCGGTTGAGGTTGGCGTGATCGCAGCGACGCTGCCGGTTAGCCTACTACTACCGGCGCGATCGCTGCTGCTTCGTCATCAACTAGTACAGGCGCATTTGGTTCTACTGCTTGGATACCGTCACTGTCCGGTGCATAATTGTCGCCATTACAAGAGGAAGGCCCGCTGTAGAGTTGTCGGCCGTGGCTGGTTGCTTTTTACTAGCAACAAGAATGATGCAATTTAATTTTCTATTCGTGCATTATAGACATACTGTCCTGAATAGCGCGTCCATTCTTCAAAAAGATGCGCTCATTTAAAAAAATCATTTTTACTAGCTGAACACACTTGCGTTAGATTGTTAAAACAACATTAAAGATGGCGGACACTCATATAACTCGATGTGGTCCCTAGATACACTGAAGTTTTATTTAATTGATGGTCCCTTCAATCCTAAAAGAAACATTTCAGTGTTTCAATCCGGAAACCATCTCAACTTAGAAATCCGCGAAATGATGATAATGTACAAGTAAAGAAAAACATTCTCTAACGAGAAAGTTGGTGGGATATAGGAATTGGAGGCAATGGTGGTGTAAAAAGGAAGGGAACAAGGTTTTGAGAAAAGGGTAATGAGACAAAAATCCTATGTTTAGCACTTTATTTGGTTCTGTTACATTTACACGTGCTAAATATAGGATTTTTGTCTCATTACCCTTTTCTCAAAACTTGTTCCCTTCCGTTTTACACCACCATGCCTTCAATTCCTATATCCCACCAACTTTCTCGTTAGAGAATGTTTTTCTTTACTTGTTTCCTCTATTCTTTTAATTATCATTTTTTATGGATTATTAATACTGGCAAGTGCCCCCCCCCCCCCCCCTGCTTCAAATACTGTCACGAGCAGACGCCCGCTTTTGTTTGAGATCGCTGTAAGGAACGCGGGAGAATTCTAACTCGTCGTTTCGTTGTTTAGCTCTCCTCTTTTGTTTGCACAATTCACGTAAATGTCGCCATGGGAACGCTTCTATTTAACACTACGCATTACGTAATGATTACGTATATCAATTTTATACGTCTGATACTTGAAGATGTCCTTCCACCTAAAGCGACTGGTATAATTGGTGCTCTTTAAAACCATTCCTATACGGAGTTATATACACCCGAGAAGACGACGACGACGACGACGACGGAGAAGATTTGGCCTGGGGACGACGTAAAACACGAACTTTTTTTGTTCTCTTAAAGCAAACAGTTTGAAGACTGGAATAAAACATTAAAATGACCATCTTTGCCTTCTGGTTCGATAGTAACAAAGAGCAACACTATCCATTTCTTGGTACGCGACTTATACGCGGGTCGCGTTTTTTAATGATATTCACGGTCCGGGTCAATTCCTATATAGGAACTACTATCGTAGTTCCTGATATTTAGCCCTTTCATCGCCTACTATAAAGTTATTAATATATTTAGATCAAGCTTCAATTTGACACTATAGAAGTCACTACCAGATAAAAGTTATGAGCCTATATAAATATTCAATATCACTGCTTTGCATCAAGCAGTCAAGAAAATGGAAATACACTGTGTTATCAAGTGCATTTAGGGTCCTGTTGCTCGCAGCAAACAAGTCTGAGGGAGGGGTGTGAGGGATTCCATGTCTCCCATTGACTTGATGACTTCACGTGTCTGATGCACACCCTGTGCTGTGAGAATCTATAACATCAAGATAAATCATTTTTATGGGTGTTGCTTTAATCCCATTGCAGTGTCAGATGTCCTTGTACCTTTGAAACTACTCTGTGTCAGTGTAGTGTTTCTTATTTACCCAATACATTAGCTGTTCTATGCTATCTGATAGTGCAGGCCTGTAGAGACACCGCCATACATGGACCCTGGTAATCATTCGCACACTCAATCTATGGATAGCATTTATCATCATCCATAGGCCTTGCCTGAGTAAGCTCTACTGCTCAGAATCTCTATGTCATTCTGCAAGGGTCTGGGGGCTTTTACATAATTAAGAAATGGTGGGACGCTACAGGAGGACCAAAAGAATGATCCAGTTTTACGGACACCCTCGGAAAACTACCTGGAAAGGCTATTATAGTCTATAGGCATGTTTAGAAGTTTTTAAACTTGCATTCGGAAGTGTGTCAGAATGTGTGCCTGCCATCAAATGGTTCAGTATATATCCTCTGTCAAGGATACTGTGCTAGCCACGTCACGTATGAGTCCTTGGAGATCTTTACACGTTCACTCTGCCGTTTCACCATGTCATGTTGTTTATAGCAAACTGCACGACATTTTTAAATATGTGTATGTATTCATAATTGGAAAGGGGGGGGGGGAAGTAATCTCTATGTGGAGTGCGCTATGTGCCTTCATTTGCAATATATGTGTTTATTTTTATTCTTTCACCGATTGTTTTTTGCATTACATCTTTCAGTTCACTCAACAGTGGAACGATCCTATCTTCCGAAGCATCAGGTTAGGTTTAGTTACAACTATTTTAACACAATTTATTTAGGCTAACAGTGCTATTGTATTAATAAGCAAAATTAATATTGGTATTGAAGCCTTCTGTAATTAACTAAGTCTGTAATTAACTAAGTCTGAGAAATTACATAAATATATGGGACAGTGCCCAGAAAAGCTTTAAGAGTTATATTCTATCACTATAACACATAAATCTGTATATCTTCACATCCGTACAGTTCATTCCTTTCAAATGCTGTAGAAATGCTCCCACACCATTTTTCTCTATTCACACTGATTTTGGATAGCAATCGAATAAACAATCAAGTAGCTACAGGGCTTCTATATAAATGTAGCAAATTTGATGAGCTTAAAAGACATTCGTACCTGAGATTCATTGAATTCTAACTGGATGGGTTGATGAACTTTGTACTCATACCAGCGAAAATATCTACAGCACGTATTACAAGAATATAGCTGTGTGAAGTACATGAACATTTTCCCTCCATTTGTACCAGTTATGTAGGTACATACCTCCTGTACATTGAATATAATGAAGTTTGCTTAAATCATTGCATGTGTAGTACTATTGCCGAGAGTCTATAGCAAATCACTGTAATATAAAATTACAACTGTGAGCAGACCGCCCCTAAAAGGGCAAAACAGGGTTAAAATACATCCACCAGCGCATGCTAAGAGCTGGCCAAGCACTACGCATATAAATACAGAATAATATAGCATCGCTACACTACTCCCCTTTTCAAAGAGGCACTTCCACGATCCGGACGGAGTTTTGACGTCACCAAACAGGATTCCAGCCATACCGGGAGGGGGCGTTATGTGTACGTTTGGGGTAGCGAGAGGCCGATTGTTCTGGTGGCGATTGACGTACTCGTTTCTGATGTCTGGACCTACCAGGTTCGTCAGATCTCGACGCCGGGCTTACTGCTGTTTCTGACTCGAGAGCTGCGCCTTCAGGGTTCACACCAGGAGCCAATTCTGGTGCGGTGTGTGAACGTTCTCTAGGGGCCGGCGGAAGTTCAGCAAGGCCAGACCCATCCGGCTCTTGTTCCTCATTCCGAGTCCCGGGATCCACCACGACGTCTTGATCGTCTTCTTCAAAAAAACTGAAGCTGACTCCCAGGGGGCTGTGCAGGCTCACGACGATCACTGCTCGCATCATGCAGTATTTTGCACTTCATCGCCTACTGGTTTTATCCGTATATTGTCCGGACAGGGTTTCAACCGATCAAAGTGCACTACTACTCTTTTTCGTGAGCCAGGGCGTTTATCCTGGATTCTGTACACAACGGGCGATATTTTTTTGATAACCTTGAAGGGCCCAGTCCATGGGCAGTGCAGCTTTCTTGACCTCCCCCTCGGCACCACCGGGTTGTTCAACCACACCACTTCCCCGACCTGAAACTCCCGCCCATGCACCCTTTTGTTGTACAATTCTTCCGATCTGACAGCTGTTGCCTTCAGGTATTCTCGGTCCTTCTCATAAGCGCCCTCCATGGTAGCTTTTAATGTTTTCACATACTGATGAGGCGACACAGGTTCTGTCGGACAAGAACCGTACATGATGTCCACCGGGAGTCTAGCAAGGCGACCAAACATTAAGTAGAATGGTGCATAGCCCGTTGACGGATGAACGGATGTATTGTAGGCCATACATACCTTCCTGAGATGCTGTTCCCAATTACTCGGGTCTTCCTCCACGGTACTAGCCAGCATGGCCAACATCGTCCGATTAAAACGCTCAACCAGTCCATCCGATTGGGGATGGTACGGTGTAGTGCGCGTCTTGTCAATCTGAAGAATACGACAGACTTCCTGCATCACATTGGCCTCGAACTGTCGCCCCTGGTCCAAATGCAGCTGCTCAGGAACTGAAAACCTACAAAAGAACTCATCCACTAATTTATTAGCCATGCACTGTCACCGCCTCTTGATTGGGGATCGCGTAAGCCTCGACCCATCGGGTAAAATAATCAGATGCCACCAGGATGTACGTATTTTCAGATTTGGAAGGAGTTAATGGTCCAACCATGTCCACTGCCACCAGCTGCAAAGGGTAGCCTGCTGTCATGCTCTGAAGGGGGGCTCTGCTCTTATGAGAAGGGTTCTTTCTTGCTGCACAAGTAGGACAAGTCTTACACCATTCCACTGCATCTTCGGAAAATCCGGGCCAGTAGAACCTCTCACGTAGTCGACCCAGAGTTTTTGCTTCTCCCAGATGACCACCGAACGCACCTTCGTGCAGATGCTTCAATACCTGGGACCTGGCTGCCTTCGGAACCACAACTTGCTGAATAACACTTCCTGCGTCTTCACGATGCCTGAAAAGAACTCCATTCTTCACCAACAACTGTTCCCACTGTTGTACTAACTGGTTAAATTCTCTACTCTTGCCTTTACAGAAACTGGCCTCTGGGACTTTTCCTGAGATTACAGGCTGGAGAACAAGTCCAATGTCTTCGTCGGCACCCTCCAGCTCTCGTATTCCGGTAAGCGGTTGGTCGCTGTCTTGCACAGCACAGCTGCACGATTGCGCGGGATATTCCAGCACCTTTCCAGGGGATTCACTCTCGCCCAAATTATGAAGACGAGATAAGGCATCTGCATTTTGGTGGCAGCTCCCCTTGCGATGCACTACTTTAAAGTCAAATTCTTGGATTTGTTCAAGCCACCGCGCCAGTTGCCCTTCAGGCTCCTTCATGCTGTAAATCCACTGCAAGGAGCTATGATCTGTTCGAAGTGTAAAGTGGTGACCTAACAGGTAAGGCCTGAAATGTTTTAGAAAGGTGACCACTGCCAATAATTCTTTCCTGGTCACGCAGTACTTTCGTTCAGCCTTGCTGAGAGTACGACTAGCGTACGCCACCACCCTCTCCAAGCCGTCGTGTTCTTGCGACAAAACTGCTCCAATTCCAGTCTCACACGCATCTGTATCCAGAAGGAAGGGTTTACTGAAGTCTGGGAATGCGAGAATTGGGGCAGCAACCAGCTGAGATCTCAGCTCCTGAAAGGAAATGGAACATTCTTCTGACCAACAGAACTCACGTCCTCGTTCGATAAGCTGATACAGGGGCTTCGCGATAGTTGCGAAATTCTGAATATAATTTCTGTATAGTATCCAACCAGCCCCAAGAATTGCTGCACGTCGCGCCCTGAGGTGGGAACCGGCCACGTCTTCACAGCGTTAACCTTCTCTGGATCGGTGTGAATTCCCTCTCTCGTAACGACGTGACCAAGGTACACCACCTTCTCCTGGAACAGCGAGCACTTAGAGGGTTTTAGTCGCAGCCCCGCCCGTCGTAGTCTTTCCAGCACAAGTATCAAATTTAGAAGATGACGTTCAAAGGTTTTTTCCGCATTCGGACCAGGGGCGACAGTTCCTGTATCGATGGAATGTTTAACAGCACCTGTGCGACCCATATCATCACTATTCTCAGCAAACACATCTGCAAATTCCATTAGTACTTCGTAAAGGCGATTTTTCTCTTCAGATGTTAAATCACCAGCACTTTTATTTGCTATGTCATGCAGCAAACTGCGCTTACGAGATGATACTTCCTCGTTGTCACCAGGTACTTTGCTGTTTTCACTTACTGGTGCCACCATCACTTCATCAAACGGTTTAGCAGTGGCCACATTTGTTCCCTTGTAGATGACTGCCTCTGTTGGTAGGGGGTTTATGATTAGTATGGGTACCTGCCCACCTGGCAATGGTGTCACCAGGGCTCCGGCCACAAGAATTGGAAGGTCAAGTCGTGATCCTTCCACCAACCACGTGCCTGTTCCCTCAGTGGATGAAACCGTAGCTACTGCTTGTACCTCACTGAACGGGGGAATAGCCAAGGTTTCAACCAAGGCTACCTGGAGTTCATCATGTTCATGGCTGCATCTGTCGGTGTGGTTCGAGCTGGTCTTTCTTGTCACCTCCTCCAGTGGTACTATAACATTTCTGAATTGAAGGGTGTTCTTTGACAGGTCAATGACGCCTCCATATTTCTTCAGAAAATCTGATCCAACGATGCAATCTACACCGAGCATATCAACAACAACAAAGTCAGACACAAAAGTTGTACCAGCAATGTCCAATTTTAACGTCGATACACCACATACTGAAACAGGGCTACCTTCCACACCAACCAATTTGTGTCCCTCCCACGGTGCTAGGCTGCAGTTCACTCCCTCCAGCTGGCTCCAAGCCGTCTTCTTAAATAGACTCACTGTGGCGCCAGTGTCAACCATGCATTTAACAATCTTGTTTTTCACACAGGCTGTTATACAAGGTGATGATGCGGGGTTTATTGCTAAACTACAATGGACCATTGTATTAAGTCCCTCATGCACTTGGTCCCTAGTGGTGAGGGGTTCTAGTTTCCCTGCTTCGAGCATTTGCCCTCAGCAGCGCAGTTTCTTGCGATATGGCCCATCTGTAGCATACAATTCGCTTACTTCCGCCCCCACCACCTGTACCAGTCGTCCGCATTGGTCTCTTGCCAGCCACCGTTCCCCCTAACGAAGTTTCCAACCTTTCCAGCCGCTCTGTTAATGCTTTCAGCATTTCTACCACCGCGTCCTGTCCGCTACCACTGGACGACGTGACGGAAATACTGTGGGCTTCTGCTTCCTCTGCGACCGCTGATGCATTGAGCTCTTGTCGCAATCCCGGGCGGAGATAGGACTGTATCTCCAGCGTCGCGGTGACAGCTTCGTCGACAGTTTTCGGCTCTCGCTGTCGAACAGCAAATGCAATCTGAGGGTTATCAAGCTCACCTAGGTATCTCTCGAGAGCAAGCAATTCTTTTGCTTTGTCGTCCAGCTCTGGTAAAGCCTTTTCAGCCAGGACCCGTAGCTCGTCTGCGAAATCACCCCAAGACTCATCTCTCTTGCGTCTCCTGGCCTGAAATTCAACAAAATACAACTTTCGCTTACTGTCTGGCTCGAAACGTTTTTGTAACGCTTCCTTTGCTGCTTCGTAGTCATCTTTGGTTTCCGAGGAAAGTCGCTTCCACGCTGTCTGCGCTTTCCCTGTTAGTCGCACTGGCAACCACAATCGCTTCTTTTCGTCGTCCCAACCGTTCACCAAAGCAACGGCTTCGAAATGGTCTATCCACTCAGCCCAACTTGACAGACCTGAGAAAGAATCAGGCGAAACGAGAGGGCGACTAGCGCCAACGGACGCGCGGCCACCCTTTCGAGCTGAGTTGTCCGAGTGGCTCCAACTTCTTCGCTCTCGTTCGCCATCCTGCCGACTACGCCACGTGTAGTACTATTGCCGAGAGTCTATAGCAAATCACTGTAATATAAAATTACAAGCAGACCGCCCCTAAAAGGGCAATACAGGGTTTAAATACATCCACCAGCGCATGCGTGGAGCTGGCCAAGCACTACGCATATAAGTACAGAATAACATAGCATCGCTACACATGAATCGAGTAGGAAAGTATGCACTCAATTTGCATAGCAGTACAAGTGATGTACTTAAGGCCATGCAAGTACCTCAATCCGTCTTTTATCAAAAAAGAAATGGGTTTATGATTATAATGTTCATTTTATAATGCAGACTATATTTTATAAATGCAATACTGTAACGACACCAGTAAGCCGCCGCCGGGTTTTTGACCACAAACACAGTTGAAGGTCTCTTGATAACACTTTTAATGCATACTCCATACAACATACTAGGGAATAATGCATGTCATTGGTCCATAATCCCTGGCTTCCCATTGGTAGGATCGTTCTCTCAGGGCTGCTATGGAGACATGAAGTTCCCATGTCCACCTCGTTCCCATTCCTTTACAAATAGAAAATGACAAACCAACTGCAATAAACAACAGAGTATAATAAATTTCGTTCGCCTTGATTATATCATTCAAGTCTTAGACAATATAGACATTGGATATCAGTAATGGTGTATTTATGCATACTGAGCCAAATTATAAAATTTTCTCATCTTAAAAAACTGTGAATAAAAAGTCACTCCTGTCTCTTCATGGTTTAACTTTCCATGCCAAGTATTAGTCTCGGCTTCATTAGGAGCCTGTCACAGAATCAATGGATTACATCACTGCTGTGTGAAACCTACATCACCGCATCATGAAATTCGTTCAAGTAATCCATCCTCTGCAGTGAATGAGTCAGAGGCCAGGAGTATCATAAATCTGGGAATATGGTATTCTCTAAATACTGTCAAATTGATTAGTCCCACTGCATTTAAAGTGGTATCATATTATATGAATAATGAAAAAATGGAATTCAGTGTGAGCATGCAAAAAAGTATGCAGGTGGGAGAGAGAACGTAAAAATCTATGGGTTATTGGATAACATTCAAGTCAACAGGACTCCTCTATACATTTATTGAATTTGACATAGGTACGACACTCGTACCTGGAGATACTTGGAATTCTAGCCCAATGGGTTGGTGAACTTAGTATTGTTGGTAAGGAAAATAGTCGAAGTACCAAAAATGGTTTAATAGTATGGGAACACGTGTACTAGATTTGAAATGAAAACTTTATATGGTTGCTAAGATATAGAGATTTTAACAGTGATAAAATTATAACCACAGAAGCCCGATTTTGCTAGACACTGTCTCGGACATGTCATTTTCTAACATGAATATTTTCTTTCAAAAACAGCAATGATTTGTGACAAGGTCAAGGTGAATGTTTTGGCAGTACGTGTAATACCAATTACCTCATATTATTATACAAATTGATGCAGTTCCTATTGTGGTTAATTACCATATGTAATGAATTACTTCTAACCAGTATCAATTGTTATATACCTCAGAACCTTGAGTGAGCAGTACCCTCAGCTTCCTACGGAGAAGGACTTCACCCACAACCTCCTGAGCTCTGTAGACATATCTCTTCAGAAGCAAGGGGGAGAGCTGTCTATACTCACACAGTTTGTTTTGGAGCGCCCTAAGCTCCAGGCAGGGGAGCACCTGCTGCCTGACCTGGTGGAGTTCTATCGTTGGCTGCACGGCTACATTGTGTCCTATGACATGGCCAAAGAACTGAAGATAGGCCAAGTGGTAGAGCGAGCCGTAGAGAGATATTCCAAGGATTTTGGGAAGCATGTGAAGGATCTCTATGAAAGGGTCAAAAGTTAGATATTAAATGAGTTCATTCTCCTTGTTATTTTTGCCTCTTTCATGACGTCTCGTTTTCTCCTCTACATCCTCCCCCCCTCCCCACACGCACATACAGAAGGCTACAATATTTATGTGGATGCTATAGGTCATGCCATTGGGTGTCATGGGAACAAGATATGCACCCACATATCTGACAATACGCCCCTCCTCTACTTCCTGTCATGTTAGCCTATCAGCATGTATACATATGTCCTCCCCTTCATTATTGCTACCATATCACCAGACACTCCAGAAGAGGAGGAAGAAGGCAATGACTGGCTTTACACTGTAATGGTTGACATTGTCAACACCCATAACAACTTCATAGAGGGCCTGTACACTATGGTGAGGTCTAATTCTCTCCCTGTGGGCCACCTGCTACCACCAGAACCTTCTAAAATTCCTTTGACTGAGTTCAAACAGAACAGCTGTATTATGAGGAGGACGTGGTATGTTGGTGGGTGCTAGATTCATATCTACTTGTATGTAAGGCAGGGGTGGATGCTATGTAAGATATTTGTAATAAGTAGGCTTGTACAGGGTGTATGCCTAGTATATGGATGGGAGCCGGGACCATAATGCCTTACGTAGTAATGTGCGCTGTGCATGTCACCATACCTTCTCTGTCCACATCCAGTCTCCATGATGTTGACAACTTCTTACAACTGGTACGCAGTCGATACCACCCTCAGGGAACCATTTGTGTACCAGATGGCACCTCTAAAGCACAAAAGAATCCATGTGCATCTGTATCGATCAGTGCAATGCAACCAACAGTCTGCCAGTTCAACTTCCATCTGCTCCAGGAAGACATGATAACCACCTACCTTGCTGGCAAACCTCTATTGGAGAGTGCCGGCTCCATCAGGACACACTTCCAGTTCAGAAACACGGACCAGCAGTCTTCACCAAGTCCAACAGAGTAAGCGGTGTGGAGATAATGTAGTCCATTGTCGTTCACTTTCTTGTGTACAGTGTTGCCATCTCTGTTGGTGATGTTGACACTCTAGGAGATCAGCTGCCTGACTCCCTCAAGGTATGGTTGTCATGCATTGTTGTTGCTGAATGCATTACTATAAACTAATGACCAGGTCCCCTGTGATGACTCTACTGCAAGGAAGATTGAATTTAAGTTCCATTCAGCTAGCTACCTGACACTACTGGAGGTTGCGCAGGCCATAAGGAATGTTCTGGGTCACCTCATCAGGAACAACGTTAGTAAATCCTACATAGTAATTGACTCAGGGTGTAAGATCGGTGCCTAGCAAGTCTTTCAACAAACTGACAGCATAAATTGTGGTAGAAATTAAACAAGGAGTTAAGAAAAAAAAATAACAATCATTTTGTGCTAATTGGACTCCACAAAAACAAACATAAGGTTATAATGAACTATTTGTTCACCCTCATACCTGCTCCCATTCTTCTCCATGTTCTTCTCCAACCTTTATTTTCATGTAACTCACAAATAGAATCAATTTCAAATGATGCAATGATGCCGTTTCTACCACATTTACATGTCATAATTCAGCATTTTATCTTCACTGGTCAGCAGGGTGCATGACGTTGAACTGATACACAAAATAACTTATTTTCCTAATGCCAGCTGAGCAAGTATTGAACGATCGGTCATCAGAAGCCTGCAAAGCAAAAGCACATGCTCGTTTCATAGAGAATGCCAAAATGAAATGTGCAATAGCCATTGTGCTGATTGAGAAACTCAATGAGCGTCAGAAGCTTAATTAATCTAATTCACTTGCAAACATTTATCAGTACTAATTTGTGTATACAATAAGAGGAAAAAAGTAAAGACATTCTCCAATGAGAAAGTTGGAGGGATATAGAAAATGAAGGCAAAGGTGGTTTAAAAAGGAAAGGAATAAGGTTTTGGGGAAGACAAAAACCAATATGTAAATGAATCATATCCAAAACTGTGATATGTTTTTCTCTCCCCAAAACCGAGTTCCCTTCCTTTTTACACCACTTTCCCTTCATTTTCTATGTTCCACCAACTTCCTCATTGAAGAATGTTTTTCTAACTTCATGGAGGTTTGGGAGATGATAGTATCTGAGTATTACCATTTTCTCCTTGTTCACTGTAGGAGGGTATGGAGCTGGGTCCAGTATGCACACTGACTGTTCGCCAGTTTATGGCCACTCTAGATGGCCAGGTAGATCAGAACATGCCGGTATTTCCCAAGGGCTGCACCCCCACCCTGTCTCCATTACAGCTGAAGTTTTTGGAGGCCCTTCCAACAACCATAGTGTTCTCTTGTCTCCAACTATTCATTCAATGGCTGAAGGATGGCATGTATGACTTCCACACTCTGCCCTTTGCTCTGAAGACCCACCTGTCCCCAAATGATCAGAAGGCACTGGATCTGATTCCAGCTACTTGGAAAGGAGGTATTGCTGCTGTGCATGGGGCAACATTTGCATCAACTTGTTGTGTGCGTGTTTGGTAAACTTCGTGTTGGGAGACTTTCGGCTTATGGGTGCTTTGTAATATTTCTTTTTTGCCATAAATCCATAAAAATTAGTCCTTAAATAACATAAAACATTACAAAAATGTACTGCATTGACCTCCATGTGATTAAAGCTTTTATCCAATTTCTATTTAGAGCAATCAATGTATATACAAATTTTGAAACATTGCAGAAAGTTTTTAGCCCCATGGACTACATTAGGGAAGAATATAGAAACATAGTGAGGGTAGTGTTGAAAATAGGAAGTCGGTAAATTGTTCAGTAATCACAATAGTGATTCAAGCAAAGAGCACTTTAATAAATCAAAAAATTATTATATGTTACATTATAATCTTCGTAACTGTACAATGTTTTCTTTTCACTTGCTCTCGCACTTTTTTTCTCTATGGAAACTGATTTTGGTGGTCATGATATTTTCACTGTCGTGGGTACAAAGTTTGCCATCCCATCAGGTTAGAATTCCTCATACCTCCAGGTAAAAGTGTCATAAGAACGTCAAAATAGTCCAGTTGCTATTTAGTTGTTCAGATACATGAGAATCTATCTGTGCAAAGTAAACATTTTCCTGCTTGATTCCACCATTGATGTATGTACCTACCTTCCTTGCCTAAATCATTTGAGTGAATCGATCAGGAAACCTTGCATGTACTTTGCACAATGATATTCCTGTAATTCCTGTTATACTGAATATTCAAGTCAATGATCTGAAAAATTAAATAACTCTTACTGAATTTGACATAAAGAAAAAGGAATGCAGTAGCAAAACCAGCAGTGCATGTGCTATAAGAATGGAACAGTGTCCAGAAAAATCATCCTTGTGATACATTTTCAAATTTTCCACTCGTGTTCATGGACTGACTACGTGCATGTTTTGTGCAAAAATATGTGGGACAGTGTCCGGCAAATCACTGTTCAAGAGTTATTATATCAGTATGTTACATAAATCATTGTGTTATGTGCAACAGTACATGGGACAGTGTTTAGCAAAGTCACGGTTCTAGAGTGATGATTATATCAGTTTGTTCATCATATCTCGGCAACCATAAATTTTCTCCTTCAGTTGCTCCCCTACCTTTTTTTCTATATGCAAACAAATTTGGTGCTCTAGATGAATTTGCTGCCACCAATCCATCTGGTTAGAATTCCACATACCTTCAGGCACTGATTTAAAACACTACACCATTTTTACACTACACCATTTTTCAGATGAAGCTGGAGAAATGATTCAATGTAGGCCAGTATATAATGTGAGGAAAGAGAACAAAAGCCTATACCTGGATGGTCTTAGTGTGTCAACATAACTGTTTGGAAGTATACAATTTAAGCCATTATCTGTACAGGATCTTGCATACAACTCAAATGATTGCATCATTGGCTTCCATTCTGGCAATTACATGTAAACGTTTCCGGTATTAGATTATATGTGCCAAAGTACTGCACTGCCAATCTTCGAGTTAGCATCGCAGAACAAAAAAATTCTACCACATGAAATTGGCATCTAAGTGGTATGATTACGAGAATACATGTAAGTTTTTAATAAGGTGCATTATGAGGTATCTATGTCAGCCTTATTATCAATGTGGACAAGCCATGGTACCACATCTCCAATCACATATCTACTATTGGGCAGATATAAACAATAAAGCACTACACATTTTACAATGTCAGAGCACTCACAAAGCAGACATATCTCACAACCAGTAAAAAGACCGAGCTACTATGTGGGCAACATAAATTTTATTCTCATTGCCAATTCAGCTGATTACAATTAAATGTCTCAGGAGGTACAAATAGTTTTTGTCAGTCAGTCATTGACAGTTACATGTAATCATGGTACAAGTCCTGTTAGGATCAGGTCAAGAAATTAATGCTGAAATCATCTGATGCTCTTAAAATGAGCCATATTAGGGGATCTACCTGTGTTGCGCACATGCACCACTAGTACATTTCAATCCGTTTAAAAAGACCCATTTCTCCACTGCATCCTGCATTCATTTTCCCAACAGAAAAATAGTCAATAGCATGGTGTTCAGTTTTTTTGTTTGGGAGTGTCAGGTTTGTAAGCGGTGTTTTTGGAACACCATAATTCAACAGCAGCATACATCACAACGGATAGGATCAGTACTGCATGTCTTTGAACTGAATGTAACTAGAACACATACTAGTCCCTGTACAATTTGCTTGACTTGTTTACTTGTCTTGATGTTATAGGCCCTGTATATATAGCATTTGATGGCAGTGAATACATTCATAACCAGATAAAAGGAGCGTTTGCAAACCTTGTCTCATTCAGTAGTCATGCAGATCACAGCAACAGGTCCTATTAACATTAATATGTTAAAATCAGCTTAGTGAATGAAATCACTGAATCACATTTGTTTATAAAAGCATTAATATTATGGTTTTTTAAATATTAATAGACAAGAAGAAACTTCTTGACGAGCTCAAAGCGTTGACTGACAGTCTAGTTCATTCTGAGGCCTGCTTCACCAGTAATACCAACGACACACTGCAGGTTGAGTGGGTGCATGTGTTAATTAATATCATATCATTCACTCAATGTTATGTAGATGCCAATCATCAAATACTTGAAGGATTTCCCCCACAATGGTCTCCTTCCCACATTCATACCTCATACGATCTGTGTGCAGCATTATGTAGCCTTCAGTGTTGCCCTGAGACGGTATGTTCACCAGTGCTCTAACTGACGAGGGGCAGTGTTACATTAGTGTCTGCATTACATCTCCTTCTTCCCTTGCTCTAGCCTGGTTGCCATAGTCCAGCCTTGTGTCACTGATGATGCCAGGGTTGTTCAATTGCAGAAATGTTTTGAAGACTTTTGGAGCAAGAAACTCCCTCACTTCAGAGATTCCTCTGGAAGTGGATGGAAGTCTGCACATACTAGACCAGAAGAATCGAAAGGGAAGGATGATAGGTCACTATCTAAAGCTTTGGATGATGATTCAGCAGCTGCTCACAGGCCTGGGGACCATGATAGTACTCAAGGGTCTGAGGATCATCAAATGCCAGGGGAGGGTGATAAAAATAAAAGTGATTTAAAAGCAGTCAGTTCAAAGGCTTATGCCACCAATGCTGCTTTCATGAATAAATGTGCGTAAGTTATCATTAATCTCGGGAGTTGTTCTCATGTCACTTTTACACATAATTGAGCAGCAAAAAAAGAAAAGGAGGTGTTGCCATCATCGTCTCATGCTGTTGAGAAAGGTATTTGTGTAAGCATATAGATTGTCTTAATGTTGTGATTTTATTTCCTAGAAGTGCAAACGGTCAAAGTGGTTGATGTAGTGGAATTTTTGCATAGTATCGGACTGGACCAGCATGTTGATAGATTCAGAGAACAAGGATTTGATGGAGAACTACTTCTGGCAGCTAAAGATCAGCAACTAAATGCCCTGGGAGTCTCTAATCCTCTCCATTGTTTTAAGATCCAGTATCTCTTCAAACGTTGGCTCCATAAAACTTCAACCACACATGCTCAGGGCACTGTATATGACTTCTTAGCTGCAAACAAGATGGATAAGTATGGACAAAGGTTTGCAGAGGAAGGGGTTGATGGAGACATGCTTCTTGAGATCCTTCACCTGGACCCTGATGTTCGTGCACGTATTCTTGAAGTGCTAGGAATTAAGGATAGTATGGACATACTCATAAAATTCAACCCGTCAGCTCATGCTACTCAAGAAGGTATTTGTATCGCATATCAATATATAACTAATCCTATTACTTTTTTCTTTTACAGGAACTGCACACATTGAAGAACTGGAGCAGAAATATTCTGTTGATGCTGTAGCAGACTTCTTGTGCCATATCAAACTGGATCAGTACATTAATAAATTCAGGGAGAAAGCCATTGATGGACATTGGCTTGTAGCAGCTAAGAATGAGAGACTGAATGCCCTGGGAGTCTCTAGTTCTCTCCATTGTTTTAAGATTCAGTACCTCTTCAAGCGTTGGCTCCAGAATACTCCAACCACACATTCTCTTGCTGTTGTAAATGACTTCTTAGCTGCAAACAAAATGCATGAGCATGTACAAAGGTTTGCAGAGGAAGGGGTTGATGGAGACATGCTACTTGAGATACTTAAACTGGACACTGCTGGCGAACGTATTCTTATAGAGTTAGGGGTCACAGAAATAGCTTTATTCAAGATCAAGACAAAGTTTATTAAAGGACTGAAGCAGTAGTTGTGAGTATTGGCTGAACATTGATTTTTTGTTGAAATATTTCATTACAAATTAGACCAATGTTCATTGCACAATACATATATTGATAAAACAAGTGTACAAAAACAGAAATTTGCTGGAACAAAAATTGAGACTGAGGGTCTTAAAAGGGGTGAGGGTAAGGTCATATTCATAGATAGAATGCACAACATGAGAAGCATAGGAGAGTCGAACGTGTAGTCAGCTCACCAGGTTTGTCCTGCTTAGTGGAAATCATGCCAACCAAATGCCAGTAAAAAGTTGAACACTCAATCATTCCTCCTGCTGTAGAAAAAACCCATGTGTAAAAAGATCCCATGCTCAACCCCTTTCACCCATTGACTTTTTTTTCCTGATTCATGTTGCTGGAAAATCCGTGGAACAGTACATGTAGCTTGGAGCATTTAAAAACCCTTACATCAAGCTATGCATCCTGACCATGATTCCAAAACCCCTGGCACGTATATATATGTGAATTGTCATCAGTGTTGACAAATTTGTGATGAAAGCCTTCACCATTCAGTGGTTGGGAGGTTCATTAGCAATATTAAGAAGCAGTGCATGTGTGTTGATGATTTCATAGTCAACAGTCTGGTGATGGTCATAGAATCCTTCTTGTACTCTAGTGCCTGGTGATGCTTAATATGCTACTGGTACAGTACTAAATATATAATAGTGTGCATAATTATGCCTATATGCATTGTAGTATAGTACTAACGTCATTGTAAGAGTAGATCGGATTGCTCTATGTATGAGAGGATCCACCCACACCTTCAGTTCTTCCAGAGATAATATATATTATCTCTGAATACTATCTCTGGTTCTTCCTACCCTCTTGTTTTCTCGTGCCCAGCATTAGGTTCAGATTGAAAAATACATGCCGCTCCACGGGGTGTTACTAATATGCGGAACAGAACGGAACTTTTGCGGAACATTCCGTTCCGTTCCGCTTACTAAAATGCGGAACGGCTATGCAGTTTTTAAAAACCTAATCCAACCACCCAGTATGACATGCATGTGTGTCACATTGCTAATCTGAGGAAAAGTATGATCATGGCATATATACATGTGTGTTGCGTTGCTAATCTGAGGAACAGTATCACAGTGGTGCCCTCTTGCTAATCTGAGGAACAGTATGATCATGGCATACATGTGTATCACATTGCTAATCTGAGGAACTGTATCACAGTGGTGCCCTCTTGCTAATCTGAGGAACAGTGTGATCATGGCATACATGTATCACATAATTGTGGAGAATTTAGTTGCATACATGTGTATCACATTGCTAATCTGAGGAACTGTATCACAGTGGTGCCTTCTTGCTAATCTGAGGAACAGATGATCATGGCGTACATGTGTGTTACATAATTGTGGAGAATTTAATTGCTGCATGTACCATCGTCAAAATATAAATTTTAGCAAATTACACTAGAAGTGAATGTATGACTGAAATTCATCCCTAACATGGTGAACCTTAGTTTTTTAGTGAAGACTTGCAGATAGGACAAAACCATTTTTCTTTTCTTTGATTCCATGCACTCTTAGGTATTGCAGCTACACACATCTCCCCATGATACCATTCATGACAGGCGCTGCAACATATCATGGGAATATCAGAAAGCTTCGGCAACCTCCAAGTGCAGTAAACTTTAACCGCTTGCCTGGAATTGACTTTGAATCCATGACGTCGTTTCAGATCCAAGACAGGAAAACTTGTAAACTCTCCCACCTCCAGGCATTGAATCAAGTACTGTCGTAAGGCTGACTGGTTAAAAGAAAGATTACCTGGTTCCTCATTTAAACTCAAGGAGGCTGCACGAGCCACTGCAAAGAATCCACAATCATTTGGACCTTTTTGTCGGTGGACATCGATAAATTCCAGTGTAATTGCTGACTTAGCTGTGTTTATCATACAAGCTATCTGCTGTTGTATGCTGGGACTGCAGAATGAATATAGACTATCATACACTCTGACTATTTCTGGATGTTCAGTTCCCACATTACTGACAGTGAGCCAGTGGCCTTGTGGTTCATGGAAGTACCTGAATAAATCTATGTCTCTCAATTTTAAAGCTCATAGTAAGACTGCATCCCACATCCTGAAATCCTGCTCCTTTAAAAATCCTCAAACTGTTTAGATAGGATCATTTGAGCAGCTGTAATGATTGGTACTGAGAGCCATTTGTTAGATGTAAACAATTCCTTATCAGACTGACACAAATCAAGCCCCTTTAACCACCATGTATCAGCTACTGTTGATGATTGTTCATATGCATCCGCATCAATGACAGTAACCTCTTTCACTTTTGCTCCAATTGAACTAGATTCTTCTGCACATTTGTACATTTTGGTTCTTATGAATGCAACTGTTCTTTTGCTTGTTTGTTTATATTTTTACCTATATAGGGTAAATAATTCATTCACATACTGAACATTTATTTCAGTTCTGCACCTTCATGAAAACTGATTTTGTGGCAAATTCTGAGTTACCTGAGTAGTAGAACTTATGATGGATTTAGAGACATGATGATATAGAGATTTACCAGGTGCATCTGTTGTTGGCGTTGAGTATGGGACTGTTCAGCTCTGCAGGAACATCTAATAAGCAAAACATATATACTTGTATAATAGGGACAATTGGCATACCAGGTGCATTTGTTGCTGGTATTGAGTGAAGGGGACTGTTGCGCTCTGTAGGCACATCTCAGGCTGATATTCCAAAAGGGAGAACTGCTTATTCTGAAGGGAGACCTGGTATATGTTAGGGGAAAGAAGGCCCGGCCTTTAATTAAATGTGTGAAGCTGACTCCTAGGAACCTGTACATTGCTCCACTTGAAGTTGAGCAGTGTGCTCTTCTCGAGGCAATCCCAACACCAAAGGCACGATTCTCAGTTTTTGTGACTGAAGGCTGGCTGGACTTGGGTGTTGCTGTTAAGCAGGGAGATAATGTTTACATATGAAGTATGTACCAATGAAAGACGACGTCAAGGGCTGTTGTTCTACTGCTATTGTTCACTATATTGGACCTTTGGGTGGAGATCAGCAAGGCGCTATGTTTGGTGTGGAAATAACTGTGAGTCGTGTGCAGTGCACATACATAAACCTGTTGTTGGTTGAGGTATACAACGGCAACAGGCCAAAATGCTTTTTATACGTACATGTACTAGTTAGCTGCACCATGCATAAAGCTTTCTAATCTTGATTAGACAATAGTGGATGTGATCCTTGCAATCTGATTGGTTTCATGTATTTAAACACATTCATTAGAAACCTCAAGAGGTACTCCATTTGTAAGAAAGGGGTGCATGACGAAGTATGAAAACGATGGAATTGTAACACACTAACTGCATATGCACAATGTCCCACGTACCTGGAACTTACAATCAAAACTTGTGTTCATGTGATAAATATTAAGTTACATGCATTATAGTATACTTGCTATTACATGCAATGGCGCACACAATACTAATGTTGCCAGCTATACTTTAGGATACAAGTTTATAAATCAGTTTTTAAGACTGAGTACCGATATCCCGTGCATTTATGTGGAGCCTGTAATGTGATTTCAAAAACAGTAGCTTGCATTGTGTGGTTGTTATGTATATGACAACTTGTTACACATATGTATGTGTTGCTGTTGTCTAAATTGGTTAGACACTAAAGCCTTTGAGTCCACATGATTTAGAATCCACTTGGGCCTCTCGCTACCACTCAGGATACTACAGCCCAGGACCTTAGAAAGAAGTTTAGATCCCTCAGTTTCAGTAACCATGGACGTGTGTGTGCCTCACCATGTAAAACAACTTCTATCATTTAATTAAAAATTGTTTACCTTCCAATGTAATGTATTCATAGCACTAGCTGTGATTGCTGATGCCAAGGGCTCACCCACATGGCCAAGTGTGTACATTTTCCTAGGACATTATTTGTGTTTTTGCATTGTTTACAACAAGGTTACAATAATGTGAGTGTTGCATTGTTACATGCATGTGTTTTGAAGTAACTGAATAAAATGCTATAACCTAGCTTGGGCATGTAATTAAGAATACTGTTAGGTATTTAAGATCACATGACAAGGAGCATAATAATTTATGCATATGGTCTTTTCTTGCTAAAAGTGACAAACAATGAACGATTTCATGTATTGATTTTAGACCACATTCTAATGCAATTTAGGATGTATTTCAATAGTATTGTAATTTGTTTAATTGTCAACTCGGAGCATGATAATGAATCCTTTTCTATGTGTGTGGTCCTCTCCAGGACTCCAGATATTATGGATGTGGTACCACTGATGGGACATCAAAGGTCAAAGGAGTCAGATACTTCACCTGTCCAGATAACAATGGTCTGTTTTTGTCACTGGCTTCAGTAGCCAAACAGCCAGATTGGTTGAAGCTTCAGAACTATCCAAAGAGTGATACACGTAAACCTACAGAAGAAAAGAATGCTCCCACACTAGCAAAAAGAAATGCATCATCATCACCTAATGTGGGGATCAGTAGTACTAATGGTGGCACTAACCAGCTGCCTAATGGAACCAGGGTGGTCATGACTTCAAAGGATGGGAAGAAAGTCAAAGGGACAGTCAGGTGGACTGGACGTCTTCCAATTGAATATGAAGACGCAAAGAACACGATATCAGTTTATGGTATAGAAACTGTAAGTTATTGCATGAGTGTTTATTTGTGTTTCTGTAACTTTTATACTAATACCAACTAAACACACACACACACACACACACACACACACACACACATATTCACAGTCTGGCCCACATACAAGTCCAAATTTTTAAGCTAATAAGGGTAATCCAGCTAATTACAAGTGCTTCTCCATTTTACTTTGCTGTTACATTGGTTTATAGCTCTATACCATTCTGGGCCTTATAATTACCCACCCTGATGTCCAGCCCACCTGACAGTCCCGTTGACTTTCTTCCCATCCTTTGAAGTCATGACCACCCTGGTTCCATTAGGTAGCTGGTTAGTGTCCCCATTAGTACTACTGATCCCCACATTAGGTGATGGTGATGCATTTCTTTTTGCTGGTTTCATGCTTTATACAATCTTATAGACGATTAGTTACGGTTGGTTTTTTAAATATCACCACCATAATGCTGTTTTACATTATGACAGCTGTACGTACGGTGGCCCGGTAGGTCGCGTAACAAAACATTAGACATAAGAGCGATATGGTGTAAAACCAAATCGTATTTGGCGCAAAACATATGACACAGAGACCAAATCGGATTTGGCGCAAAGCTTATGACGGATTTGGCGCAAAGCGTAGGAGGGATTTGGCGCAAAGCGTAGGACGGATTCGGCGCAAAGCGTATGATGGATTTGGCGCAAAACGTTTTTGGGCGTTGCCCCGGACCGGATGTCGGACAACGGAAGTAGTTATTGGAGCGATATGTACGGCAGGCAGGCAGACAAATGGTGGAGGTGTGTGTACGGGATAGTGGAGGTGTGTGTAGGGGATGGTGGAGGTGTGTGTAGGGGATAGTGGAGGTGTGTGTAGGGGATAGTGGAGGTGTGTGTAGGGGATGGTGGGGGTGTGGAGGATATGGTGGAGATGTCTATGGGATAGGTGGAGGTGTGTAGGGATGGCGGATGTGCACATGTGTTGGGTGATGCATATATCTGTGTGGCATATGTGCTTTGTACTTTACCATGTTATGTGGATCCATCCTCATCCTTTACTCCCCTCCACATCCTTCTCCCCTCCCCTCCACATCCTTCTCCTCTCCCCTCCACATCTTTCCCCCTCCCCTCCCCATCCTTCACCCCTCCCCTCCCCATCCTTCTCCCCTCCCCTCCACATCCTTCTCCCCTCCCCTTCACATCCTTCACCCCTCTCCTCCCATCCTACTCCCCTCAACACCCTTCACCTCTCCATTCCCCTCCTTGGGCCCTACAGATGAATTTCACCACTTTCCTGACCATGACACTCAGACAGGGGAAGATCTCAAAGAGATTGGTGTGTCAACCCTTGGGGCATGAAGGAAGCTCCAGATAGCCATCTCAGGTGTGGTGTGCTCCATTTGGATTTTTGAAATGCCTATACCATATGCCATGCACGCACACACACACACACACATACACACACACACACACGAAGAGACAGAGGTTATAGCCTCAGCCTCCCTCCATCGTTACGTCAAGGGGGTTCTGTCCACAGCAGCTGCCTCCCACCTCTTCCGGGGTAATGTCCATGGGTCGCATGGCAACCTTGGGCGGTATGCATGGGGCCAGCCAAAGTATGAAGATGTGAACAACATGGCCACCAAAAACTGATGCCCACGTCAGACATTGACATATAATGCCCCCGTCACCTTTTTGACTCCACCCTAACCACGCCCATGCCCCTTTTTGTAATGGAACTGAATCATCAACAATGCTGTCCTTGTTTTAAGTTTGCTTCAATTCAGTTTCATGATTGCAGTGTGTCATTACAATACATTTAGTTTACACGTTGTAGTTATACGTACAGTAGCTATGGATACAAATCACCATGTTCATATTAATATTGGCATGTTTCTTGGAGGGAGAAGGATGTGGAGGGGAGGGGAGGGGTGATGGATGGGGAGGGAGGGGTGAAGGATGTGGAGGGGAGGGCTGATGGATGTGGAGAGGAGGGGTGAAGGATGTGGAGAGGAGGGGTGAAGGATGTGGAGGGGAGGAGTAAAGGATGAGGATGGATCCACATAACTTGGTGAAGTACAAAGCACATATGCCACACAGATATATGCATCACCCAACACATGTGCACATCCGCCATCCCTACACACCTCCACCTATCCCATAGGCACCTCCACCATCCCCTCCACCATCCCCACACACACCTCCACCATCCTCTCACACACCTAGACCTCCCCTACACACACCTCCACCATCCCCTACACACACCTCCACTAATCCCATACACACACCTCCACCATTTGTCTGCCTGCCTGCCGTACATATCGCTCCAATAACTACTTCCGTTGTCCGACATCCGGTCAGGGGCAACGCCCTAAAATGTTTTGCGCCAAATCCGACATACGCTTTGCGCCATGCGCCAAATCCGTCATACGCTTTGCGCCAAATTCGATTTGGTCTCTGTGTCATATGTTTTGCGCCAAATACGATTTGGTTTTCCCGGAATTGTAGTATTTGATTACAGTATATTGCATAACAGTATGGTGCTTTGCAGTGCATGCAATGCTTGAGTAATCTTGTTTGAAATAACCAGATCATCAAGCAATAAAACTAAACAGTTGAAATAATTTTTTATAACTCTACAAGTGAATTGGTGTTGCATAGTTCACTGAGTTATTTGTTTATGTTTAGGATGTCCACGTTGGCTGGAAGGACTCCGAGCCTGCTATATCTTTTTTCGGCAGACACTACTTCACCGTCTGCTTTTCTACTCATGGCAAAGTCTATATATTCCTCAAACAATGGTAGAGCTAGATTTGCCAACAAAAGGTTCTAACATTAGTGCCAAAAGCACACCATGTACTACAGATCAACTTAAGGAAGCTGGGGTGGATTATGAGGAAAGCAGACGAGCAGCTTTGGAGTATGAAAAGCAAATGGCAGTTGCAGCATTGGACAAGGACTTGGGACCAGCGGTAGCAGGACAGACCAATATTAAAGGACCAATACGACAACTAGGAGTTGGATCTGCTGTTGTGGTTTCTAATAGCAATCCTCCCATGTGTGGAATCATTAGATGGATAGGTACTATGCCACTAGTGAAAGTGAAAAGATATGTAGCAGGTGTTGAACTGGTAAGTGGTATACACAAAAGCTTGAATACATGTATAAATTTTAATAACCTTTGTTTTTGTAATTAAGCATATGCTTTTCAATATCTAATTCTACAGAAAACACCCGTGGAAGGATGTACAGATGGTGGGTGGTTACTAAATGGGACACGCTATTTTACCTGTGGACCAGATAGAGGTTACTTCTGCCTGCTAGAACACCTGGTGCCTGACCAAAGGATGATGCCAGGCCACAAAAGTAACAGTTGTAAGTTGTGTCGTTATTGCACTCATTGCTAGAGGCCATTCATAGTGCTGGAAAACTAGTTTTAAAAAAAGGCTATTAGCATAATGAAACTAGGTTTCAATGTTAAAAGGCACATCTACCTTTAGCGTGCCCCGGGCATAGCTTTGCAATGCGTGATAGTATAATTGACGAATGGACTGTGACATGTAGTCACGTGACAGGGACATCGCGATGCTCGCTAGCTAGTGTGTTCACTGTTGTTGCATCACTGTACCATTGAGTGTAGTAATAATTAGACGTGGCAACATGTATTGCTACACATATTGGTAACTCTTACGATCCAATCAGTATCATCCATGGGCTACAAATGCATTCATGGCGTGAATGGTATAAGCTACATGTACGCACACAATCTGGCATGGCAATGTAAATTGTTACATTGGAGTCATATGCACTACATTTCTTTCTCTTTTTTGCATCACTGTAGTCATTAAACTTGTCTAATAGTTTACTAATTTCACGGGTGTCATCATATATATTCCTATTGTTTCAGTAACGTAAATATATCAGTCAATTGACCTTTACTTACCATTAATATTCATGTGGTCATTGGGTCATGTATACGCAACCTGTTGTTTCAAGTTTTCACGGATATACGGAGTTTTGGAGTTCAGAGTTTGCCTGTTGCATGTTATTGCATAGTTATATTTTGCTAGTGCTGGCATGCACAATGGAACCTACCAAAGCTTGTATATCGATCACCACACCGTCTCTTCCATAAAGAGTGTAAATGCCGCGCTAATGAGTATTCGAGACAGCCTTTTAACAGAGTTGCCAGTTGGTAAAGACGGTGAAGTCGTACGTATAACCCCATGCGGTACTTATTTTGGTTAGGTGGGAACGAGATCGAATAGAACGGGCTACCCGAAGTTGATCTGGAGGTAAGACTAGTCTGTCGGTCAAGCCAAGGCATGTCAGTAACGGAACTGACGAACCAGATCTGGTCTCGGATTTTCTATCACCAGAAAAACCTTGAGTGTATCTTATGAATAATCGATGCATGTTGCGGGTTACAGGGATGGATTACCACACAAAACAACTGCCGCTGCACTGCACTGCAGTTTGTGGAAAGAGGCTAATGAAGAGTGGGCAAAAGAAGATGCAAAGGATTCACAGATGACCTGTTAACAGCTTTTGCAATCAACACCTCCACTGACAATGCTCACATGCATCCAGAACGCTTTTGTGAGTGCTGTCACCTATCAATGAAGAGAATCATCTGTACCAGGGCAGAAAAAGCGCACCATAAGTGTCACACTGACACCATTTGAATACATAGAAATGAAGGGTGTAAGGTACATATATCTATACATCCCTGCTAGAGTTCACACATGTAACATCATATGCAATACACAGGTGTGTGAGCACTTCAAAGTTGTTGCAAAAGGAGGTAACTCCAGAAAGCTCACTGTTGGCAGGACGTCAACCAGGCCTTACACCAAACATGGTAGCTGCACATCTTTGGAAAATTGCCCCTCCTCCAGTCTTCTCACGGGAGCCGTACCCACCATTGTCAAGCCAGAACAACACGACTGTCCTCAATGAGTTGAATGTGTGGTATGTGCAAACATGCTTTCACAGCCCCTTGAGCTACCATGTGGAAAGCTGGCCTGCACCAGTTGCATTGTAGAGCAAGTGACAGCCTCAGCCACAGTGTGCCCTTGCTGCTTGCTAGATGGTGGCTTGGTCCCCACTGAGATCAGAACAGCATCCAACCTTTACAACTGCTGCTAAAAGATGTTCTGGTTCAGTGTGTAGTGTGCCATAGGGATGTAAAGGCTGCGTACTATGAAGAACATGAGTGCACACAATCCCTTACTGTTGGTGAGGAAAGAGAAGCAGCGGGATTGTTGAAGAGGGCTATCTCCACCAGCCCTGATCAAGCCACAGTACAGCTGGCTACAGGAGGGACGGTTAGGCGTATTCAGTGCCAATTAAATTTTTATGATATGTTTGACCACCCTACCTTGTAGCCAATGATATTCATGAAGTTAACAAAAGCCCGGCATCCAACTACAGCTGCTTGTTCCAGGACTGTCAAAACACGGTGTTCAGAGATGCACACAGCTAGGAGTGTCATCAGTGGAGGGGAACCATCAGCCCTGCTTGAGAGCGAGGTGCTCAAATTGAATGATGAAGAGAAGAAGTCATTACTGGAGAAGGCAGAGATAACAAACGTCTCAATTGGCCCAGCTGAAGTATTGACCATTAAAACTGGCCTTACTATTCCCTGGAATAGATTGAGGATTCTAAGACGGTAAAGAACTTTATACACATCATAAAAATTAACCTATTGTTTGTTCAGGTGGCTCAAAGCATCAGGTGTTTCTCTAGCTGGGGAGGAGAGGATGCACAACATCTGCAGACGAATCGTGGGCAACAAATTGAAAGGAGAGATGGCTCTATTTTCATTTCCATCCACTTCTGGTGGTGAGGAGCTTAGGGGAGCTGCTTTGGTTTACATACCAGATCTGGTTCTAAAGGTTGTTGAACTTTTGGAAGAGAATCAAAGGTTAGGTGCTTAAGACACACACCGATATACAATTAATTTGTTTTGAAACCTAATGCAGGAGAGGATGGCTTACCTGGCATGATGGGGTCATCCCCGCCAGTGAGATATGGCTAAAAATTGGAGGGGACAAAGGAGGCGGATCCTTCAAAATGAACTTTCAAATAGTGAATGTTGTAGCGCCTAATTCAGTCCACAACACCTGCGTGTTTTGCTGCTTCGAGGCGGGAGACACTGTCACCAACCTCCATATAGCCCTTGACCGCTACAAAGATCAAGTAGCACATCTGCAAGGGATGGAATGGAGGTATGAACAGTTATCTAACATGACAGTATAAGGAATAAAATGAGCATTACACAAACAGGCAGTACACATTGAAATTGTTCATATGTGGGGACTACGAGTTCATTACTAGAATGTATGGGCTATCTGGAGCAAGTGGTATGTGAGAAACTGGGGCCAAAAAAATGCATACCAATATTTCACCTTTGTAATAGGATGCTACCCATGCTTGTATTGCTTGGTCTTCCATGAGAACATGGTAAAACCTCTCTCAGCCAGAGGACATGCACCACCAAGAATATATGAATCCATATATGCACTGATCATCAGCGCTACATTGCATCACGAGTGAGCAGGAAACATATACAGCATAGTGTAATGCAGATGTACATTATCACCTGATGTGGTCCACCTTTGAACCATAGACTGTCTGTCTGTATGCACGTGCATTTATCTGTATATAAGCGTAGGTCCTTTTGTATCTAGAGAGCTGCTGTGATTGTATCTCTTAAGTGCTGCTAATATATTCTAACAGCATTCTCTGTTGAATTCGTGGCCGCGTTACATTGGCGTAGTCGGCAGCTGGAATGACTCGACCAGTTCTCCTACCCGAACCTTTTAGCGGCGAATCTGGAATTAGTCGCTGGGACGACTGGATAGAGCACTTTGAAGACTGCGCAGCAGTGAACAAGTGGGACAGTGACGAAGAGAAACTGAAATGGATTCGAGTGCGACTTACCGGAAAGGCTCATACAGCGTACCGGAGGCTAGCGCAAGACGCTCGTACGAAATACGGTGAGTGCAAAGATGCGTTACGTCGTCGTTTCCACCCCGACAGTTCAAGGGACCTGCACATGGCAGAACTTCAGGTTAGGAAGAGGCAAAACGACGAGGACTGGGCTTCGTTTGGTGACGCATTAAGAGTACTCGCGGATAAAGCGTACCCAGATCTCGAAGAAAAGGCCCGCGAACGCCTTGCGCTGAACCAATTTTTGTCTCAGATTGAAGATTCTCATCTCTCCTTTAGTGTACGGCAGACGCGTCCTAAAACCGTGGAAGCAGCTGTTACCACCACTATTGAGATGGAGACATGCATATCTGGGGCATAGCAGTAGTAAGTCCATTACCGGCACGGTTAGCATTCCTACTCAACAACATTCAGAGCCCGTATGTGCGGTACCACATCAAAAAGAGCCAGCTGTTGCTGCTGTCACAACAGAGGGAACGAAAGAAATGAAACTGCTCGTCGAGCGCCTAGACCGTTTAGAGAAGCTATTGCAGGAACCAAGTTCAGGAAGCCAGGGGCGTCCGCCCTTACGTAGGTTTGGAGGGCGTTACGGTGGTAGAAGTACTGTTACATGTTGGAGTTGTGGAGGAATGGGTCACATAGCACGCAATTGTCCAGTCAGTAGTAAACAACAGCAGCAGGAAAACTGCAACCCTCCAGTGCTAGGGGGTCCAGCACGAGGGGGAGAGCCTGTAAGGACCCAGAATAGTGTTTTAACTGTGCCCACTCTGTCAGTAAGCTGTGGGTTAAGTTACCGTTTGAAAGGTTTTATAGCCACCCTACCAATTGAGTTTATAATTGACACAGGAGCAGCAGTTTCTCTCCTTCGTAGTGACATTTGGGCTAAGGCAGCCAAATTGGACAGCAAACTCAAATTGGAGGAAGGCACTGGACAAAAGTTGGTTGGTGTAAGTGGCATACCACTTAGTATAAGGGGAGTAGGTTTAGTGCAATTGAAATTTGCTGAAGTTCCTACCCCAATGGCTGCTACATTTGTCATAGTAGATGACTTGTCAGTTGAAGCAATCCTGGGTCTAGATTTTTTGGAGCAGTGTAGATGTGTCATAGATAGCGGGCTGAGACGTATCGACTTCCCATGTCAAAGAGTGTCACTATCACTTGATAATACTCAACAGAAGCCGTACACATGCACTCCTCTGATAGGATTGGTTGTGAAGCAAAAGTTGCTAATCCCTGCTGAAAGTGAGCAGGAAATCATGGTGGAGCTGGATCATCAAGTATTCAATCATTCCTGGATTGTGGAGGGTGACCGGCATGGTCGCCATGGACTAATGGTTGCTCATGCTGTTGTTAGTCCTTCAGGACGTTCTGTTCCACTCAGAGTGCTCAATCCAAGAAAGGAGGCTGTGGTGGTGAAGAAAGGGACCCGGATTGCCACTATGGAGGCCTTGGAGAAAGATCCTCCAGGTGATGAAGACCTCAATGTTCACGCCGTATCAAGAGATAAGGATGTCTCACACGATGATCAAAAGGCTCTGTGGGAGATGGTATCCAAGATTGGTGACCATCTCAGTGTCAGGGATAAAGAGATGTTGTTTTCTGTTCTCTTGGATTATGCTGATGTATTCAGTTTACACCCTGGTAATATAGGTCGAACAGGAGAAATCAAGCACCACCTAGATACAGGAGATGCCCAGCCAATACACCAGTTACCACGTCGTGTCCCACAAGCTCGTCGGCTCGAAGTAAGAAAAATGCTGGATGAAATGCTGGAAAAGGATGTCATCCAACCATCTCACAGCCCATGGTCCTCTCCAATCATACTGGTACGTAAGAAAGACGGCTCTATGCGATTTTGTGTTGATTACAGAAAAGTGAATTCAGTCACGAAGAAGGATGCCTACCCACTCCCTCGTGTGGACGACACCCTAGACACACTTGGTGGAACGAAGTTCTTTAGTACACTGGATCTTGCAAGCGGATACTGGCAGGTGGAAGTCGAGGAGGCAGACAGGCAGAAGACTGCATTTACAACACCAGAGGGATTGTTTGAGTTTAAGGTAATGCCCTTCGGGCTTTGTAATGCACCTGCAACTTTTCAGCGATTGATGGATCGAGTGCTGAATGATCTCAAGTGGACGGACTGCTTGGTGTACTTCGACGATATTGTTGTTGTGGGCAGGACATTCTCAGAACACCTGCATTGCCTTGGCAATGTTTTGACACGGTTGAGGCAAGCTGGTCTTAAGCTTCAACCTAAGAAATGTAATTTTTGCCAGCAGAAAGTCAGGTTTCTAGGGCATGTTGTCTCAGCCAGTGGAATTTCAACAGACCCAGACAAAACAGAGGTGGTGTCCAATTGGCCTACTCCAACTGACAAGAGGGAAATACAACAGTTCTTGGGCTTGGTGAACTACTACAGGCGGTTCATCAAGAATTTTGCTTCCCTCGCAAAACCTCTGCAGAGATTGACGGAGAAGAATGTAACATTTGAATGGAATGAGTCTTGTCAGAATGCATTTGATCAACTCCGCGCATGCCTTGTGTCAGCACCTGTACTTGCCTTCCCAGACTACTCAAAGACGTTCATCCTAGACACTGATGCTAGTGAGAATGGCATAGGAGCAGTCCTTTCTCAGGGTCAAGATGATGGTAGTGAGTGTGTTATTGCCTATGCAAGTAGATCATTAAGCAGACAGGAGCAACGCTACTGTGTGACAAGACGAGAATTACTTGCTGTCGTAGAGTTCGTACACCACTTCCGCTGTTACTTGCTGGGACAGCATTTCACCTTGAGGACAGACCATGGCTCACTGATATGGATTCAGAATTTTAGAGAGCCTGAAGGACAACTTGCCCGTTGGATAGAACGTCTCCAAGAATACAACTTCACTGTTGTACATAGACCAGGGATACGGCATGGGAATGCAGATACACTCTCCAGGATGCCCTGCAGACAGTGTGGTCGTGATTCACACAACCCAACTGATGATGTTCCAACCCAAGTAGGTGTGATTATTAATCTTCCATTCCAGTCATACCCCTCCGAAGAGATGCGCAAACTGCAGCTGGCTGATCCATCTGTGGGCCCAGTGCTCCAAGCTGTTGAACTTGATCGCAAGCCACATCCTGATGAAGTCAAGTCCTGGAGTCTTGAGGGGCGTCGCCTTTTCCAGTTGTGGGAAATGTTGTGTGTCAGAAATGGTACATTGTGGAGATCACTTCAAAAAGGACAACTTTGTGGTCACCAGCTTGTGATACCCTTTATACTTCGGGCGACTCTACTGAATGAATTGCACAGTGGTGCAGTTGGTGGGCACATAGGAGAAGAGAAGATGTCTTTCCGTCTGAAGGAGCGCTTCTATTGGCCTGGAAGCATGGAAGCTGCAATGGAGTGGTGTAAAACCTGTGCAAGCTGTGCTACCAGGAAGACAAGTGCACCAAAAAATAGAGCAGCACTCCAAACCGTGCAGGCTGGGTCCCCCATGCAGATTGTAGCAGTGGACATAATGGGTCCCCTTCCAGAGACAAAGGATGGCAATAGGTATGTACTAGTGGCTAGTGATTACTTCACTCGGTGGGTTGAGGTCTATGCTATACCTAACCAAGAGGCAGTGACAGTAGCTGAGAAATTGGTGAATGAAATGTTCTGTAGATTTTCCCCTCCAGAACAATTGCACTCGGACCAGGGCAGACAGTTTGAGTCAAAACTTATTGGAGAAGTTTGTAAGCTGCTGCACATTAAGAAGTCACGTACCACACCTTATCATCCCCAATGTAATGGCATGGTTGAAAGGTTCAATAGAACTTTATTGGACATGTTGGCAACTACTGTGAACAATCAATCTGATTGGGACCAGTGTATTAGAAAACTGTGCATAGCCTATAATTCTAGTGTTCACTCGTCAACAGGATACACTCCATTCTATCTGATGTTTGGTCGTCAAGCAAGGCTTCCTGTGGACCTTATGTATGGCACTGGCCCAAGTGATAGCTTCACAGCAGGAGAATATGCAACTGAGCTCAGGAATGCCTTACACAATGCTTATGCAGTAGTGCGAGAGAAATGCAATGCGGAGCATAAGAGACAGAAGTCATTCTATGATGAGAAAGTGCATGGTAAACCATACAGTGTCGGTGATGTTGTCTGGCTGCACTCAATAGTGGTGCCTCGTGGACAGTCAAGGAAACTGCATCATCCATGGATAGGACCTTATCGAGTGCAAGAACGTATAGGTGAGAGTGACTACAAGATTAGAGCATTGAAAGGAAAAAGTACTCAAGTAGTGCACTTCGATCGACTGAAACCGTGTATTGAAGGAATACAAGCTCCAGCACATGTTCCAGCAACTAAAACTAGAGTCACTCAAAATGAAGAGTCTGCAGCCAGAGTACCTCAACCTGAGCTATTAGGTGAACAGTTGGAGATCATGAGTGATGACGAAGAAGTACAGCCACTCCCAGAAGCACAACCACCTGCTGGCGATGTACCTGTACCTCCCATTGATGTACCACCTCCGATTGAAGATCCTCCTGTTGTCAATAGGCGTCAGTCACTCATTCCCCGCCCAACAAACACACGGTACCCTCAACGCACACGTCGTCCACCTGACTATTATGGGTATTAATAGAGAGCATCTCAAATGAGGAGGGAGCAGTGTAATGCAGATGTACATTATCACCTGATGTTGGTCCACCTTTGAACCATAGACTGTCTGTCTGTATGCACGTGCATTTATCTGTATATAAGCGTAGGTCCTTTTGTATCTAGAGAGCTGCTGTGATTGTATCTCTTAAGTGCTGCTAATATATTCTAACAGCATTCTCTGTTGAATTCGTGGCCGCGTTACAATATTTACAACTGCATCACGGAACCTATACTTAACATCCCCATTGAACAGGTAAACATGCATTTCGTTTTTTTTTTTGCATAACTACACATACATGCATACACATACATACGTGTGCACATACACACCCACAAAACACACGTGTACAAGGTTTGCCCCCCGGGGCTTCACATCACTTTGGGCATCTTTACGGAGCTTTATGGCTTGCTTGAAGATGAGTGTCATGCCCTTGACCTTGAACTAGCCCTGCTTTCAAGTGAGGAAGCCCACTCCAGCTTTTACACATATAGCCAAGAGCTGAAAATGCTTCGCTTATTGCAATCTGAGCTAATGCAAGCTGAGGAGGCATATGATGTATTGCAGCAAATGACAACATATGTATCCCTGGTGATTGGGGAGAAAGACCCAGTCACCACTGATCTTTTTGTGCAATGTGAAGAAAAAAAAGAAACATCTTGGAAAACTATAGTAAGACATATGCACTAAACATACAAAATGTGTAATACAGGCCATGATTTTGCTAGGAAGCAGAGGTAGCTAAATCTAAAGCTACTGTGGAAAAGGGGTTTTCTAAAAAAGAAGGCCCCTTTGTTAAGGCGTTGGATGATGCATTACAGTCAGTTGGAGTGCACCGTCAACAGTATTTGGTGGTGCTGTTGTTGGAAATCATGTACATACGGCTCTAAAGGTACCACAAGTGTAATACGTACAAACACATGAATGAGACATCTACACCTTTTCAGGAATGCAACATTCAAAAGCTGTGCGGGTCTCTATGTGAAACAGCAAAAAATAAATTGCCTCATCGATCTACACAGGCAGAACATCGTACTGAGATCCTGGTTAAAGTATTTGCAATGTTTGCAAGATGCCATAACATCTACGACCACAATTTCATTGATGAGACACAAGCTCATGCCTTAGGTTGGTAATGGACCTTCAGGTGTTTATGTGAACTAAGCCAACAATATTGTTTTTTACAGAGGCTGTGGGAGAGTTAATGACGTTCTTCCGTGAATCCTTCCCCAGACAACAGAAATGCATGTATTGGAAGATCATGCTGTTCCATGGGCAAAGTCTTTCCATGTTGGATTTGGCCTACTTGGTGAACAAGGGGCTGAGTCCATTCATGCTAAGTTCACATGACTTAGCCCATCATACACTGCAATTACTGATAAAGTACAGCATCTCCTATGTATAGTGAAGGAACACCTAATAAGTATTTCCCCACAAGTTGCCGCGGTAGCTGCTATCCCTCCTTCACAAAAAAGAATAAAATCATAATACTTTGTGTACTTACATCTTCAACCAGCAATCCACTGCATGTTCGTCTTCAATCTCCTGAGCTGTAGTACACATCAAAAAAGCTTCAAGTTTTATCATTTTCCGCTTGCATGGGCGGATTTAGGGGGGAGGGGGGGGAGGGTCCAGGGGGTCCGGACCCCCCTTTCCTATATGAAGAATGACGTAATGCATACTGTAATCTATGCAGCTTTCTGCATGTTACCTTCCTTGGATTTGCAAGCTTGCAAATCGTTCTAGCCAAGCGGGGTCTATATCAATCTAATTAAATCCTCCTACTGTACATAACGGCATGTGTGCATGTAGATAATTAGTATTTTAATCGCGCGATCGGTCCATGTGAGCAGCAATTGAGGTAAGCGATCAAAAGACGTGAGTGGGATCTCAGATTCTTTTCCTAACAGGTAGCTATAGAGCTAAACAAACTAACACTAGACATGAGTCATTAACGTTTATAGACCGACATGTATAGCTGGTGCATGGTCACGTGCACCCTTCGGTCATCACAAATTCACAAAAGCTTTCCGTTTAATTGCTGAGCAGTATATAGGAACCACAGCATTGTGAAGAATGAAGAGTTTTCTCGTCGCCATCCATGCAGGCTCTAGTAATCCGGATATCGCGTGATGTATGTGTATTGGATATCACTGTGAATTTCATGCTAAATAAACGCAAAAGCAAAAAAGCGGCTGGGGCGAAGCCCCAGACCCCACTGATGGGGCTTTCAGCGTACCCCTAGACGCCCTTGCTGTCACGGGACCTCCCCCAGTTGTGAATATATTTATGGGACCCCCCTTTCCCAAAATCCTGGATCCGCCCCTGCATTGTGCATGTGAGATCCTCTTGACTGCTGAAGCGAAAAGCATAATGATACAAAGACATCACTTCGCACTTCATAACCAAATAACCAACAAAATGGCTACTTTTAGACCGTTTGAAAACTGCTTCAGAAAATCCGAGACCGCATGCGTGGAGCAAAACTAGACAAGACGTACATGGAAAACGTTGTTTTATAGCCCATGGAACTTTGTGAGAGTGGCTATAGCCATTAGAACTCACGGAGTCCATGCGCGCTGAAATAAGTCCCTCGCTTCCATTCACTAAACTGACATGTTTTTGTACGGTAAGGCCACGTGATTTATATGATCACAGGAAGGTCAGAGGTGTTTCTTTATCATAGTATGGCTTATAGGTGTTTACCGTACTCAGTGTGTTTAGTGTATAGCGGATTCCAAAGGACATCGGTTGTCAGGTTCGTTGCTAAGGGACAGCATATCCATTTCAAAATTTTTGGACGGAGGACCTAGTTTCCACGCGTTCAATGGGAGTAGACAGGCGTGGGAGATCAGTTACACGCTTCACATCGTATAAGACCTTATTCGACCGCAATATGAATATATCAATGTCACGCGCTTGTAACAATATTGACCAATTAAGTCACGTGACATCGACGAGAGAAATTCGTTTGTGCGACCAGTTTTGGTTGTAAGTAAAGTTGCTATGCCTTTATGTCATAAAAATGGTTGTAACCATTACAAAATTCCCAATAATCAATGTTGTTTGACTTTTGAACTCTGTTACGCGGGAAAAATAATTATAAATGGCGCACAAAGGCTTTGTGTAAGGCTACGTTGCTTCGTGTACACATTAGAGGTACTGTGTTATTGAATTTGTACGTAGCGCACCATTACGCACTGGGAGATTTGTTTTTGCTTAATGGGCTGTAAGAACTTAGTGACTTATCGTTCAAAACACTTAATTTAAAATAGTATGGTTTGTGTAAGGCTAGCTTCATTCCTTTAGACATGTATGTTTTTTTAATTCGCACGGTGTATTCTACGACGGTTTCTGCACTGGGAGATTATGTTTTGAACCCTTCGTGTACCTGTGATATATGTACAATCGGATGTGCGCATGCGTATTGCGGGCGCGACGAGTACCGGATAAACCGGTTGTTATTGTATATAAATGTGTGTTCGTGTGTCATTTGTGCTTTCCGTCTGGTGTGTCACGAACCAGTTTGTGAATATATTACAGTACCCGTCTTAGAGAAGGAATATGAATGTAATACACACAAATGTCGGGAAACGACACGTCAGGCCAACGAGAGGGGTTGTAGTCCCAAGCATCTTTTGGAGTCATGTACGGATCTGTTGTTATGCCTAGCATACCAAGTTTCTCATTATAGCGCGACTACGCCATGATGGGATACACGTGTTTTGTGTAAGCCCGGGGCTGCCTAAAATACCGCTAGCGGGAAGGGGTTGTGGCTGTGGTCGATGTTGGGTGTACCCACGAGCTGGTTTGCTCGTTATGTGGTTCGACCGTAGAATACTAGCCCAGAATTCAACTGATTCACTGTAATTATTTCATAACATATGCCCTGGTCGATTCAGACCAGAATCCTTACAGCGGTAATGAATAATTTTGGGAAGCTATACTACATGAATGCCGACCCCACCCCCAGCCACACCCACCGTTCGTGCCCCCCCTGGATCCGTAGCGGTGATGTAATCCATCCGCCGCTGCGAGTGTGGTCTGGGTACGAGTCTTTGCCAAATTGGCAAGGGCGCCAACAATGACGTGACAAATAAAACAGGCAAACCAGTTAGCGGTGAAGTAAGATTAGCTACTCTCGTCTCACAAATTGTTATACCACAACGACAGCGCCTCACACTATATCTATTCCTGTACATGCAAAGTCTGGGGACCCGACTGATGGCTAGCAGACTAATGTACATGTATCTATAGTAAAATAAGCCCTATTCATTGTAAGGGGGAGTGTTCTTTGCTCGACCTGCAACCCACCGCTAATGAGTTCACGTGGTCCAGGAATGTCACTAGACGGTAGTTTATGTAAACCACCCACCAGTTGATCATCCAGAAATTATTTTTAAAAATATTTACTTATCCCTTTAGCTGAGGAGAAACACCTGAACGGGAATGGCATGCCACCAACAGAAATTCTTTCACAGAGTGCTCCTAAATTGCACTGTGCACAGATCGAATCCGTGAGGCATCATTCACCCCTATTGTGCTCGCAACAACTGCATGCCACTACATGTACTACCTTAGACTACCTACAAGCTTTTTGCATCACATTGCAGAATCAGACAATGTGGTGGCCTATCCTTTTTTCTTCTACTTACTGTGTATATATGATTATCAGAGAAACTGTACGATCAAATAAAGGGCACACTAGACACCTCCCTCCTTCTATTGAACTGACAGTCAGAGATTATAAGATACTTCTGTCCTTATGAACATCTTTGCATTCTTTATATATAACAGGATAGCTAGAATGACACTTCCTACTGTTTGTCAGTACATCGTGGCTTTCAATTCTGATGGATATCAATATAAGCTCTGATCATAGCAACTTGTACGGATTCTTTCCAGGAGTGCGCGTGTTAATTGGTGTTGATTGACTTAGTTTTATTATTTCTGGTACGTGCACCACTCCCAACATGAATAATGATCGGCACAAAGAATCGGCCATTTCAGCAGTGACGTATATAGAAAAATGGCTAAAAATCATGACAGTAGTAAATCCGATTGCCCGAACCAAGTGAGCCCCGCACAATCAGATTCTGGTCTTTTCGAGTTGGATGCTGTCTCCGAGGGTAAGTGAGAGAGGGAGAGGGAGAGGGAAAGGGAGAGAGGTGGGGGTTGAATGAATGGCGTCAGTTATCAATACTGAAGGAATAAGGCATAGCTTGGCTAACTGGGCAAAAGAGTTGAAAACATCGAAGTGTTGAGGTTATGTAATTGGGATCGAGGCAGCGAAAAGGAACCTAGCGCATATATGATTTTGAAGTTTTCATATTCAAAGAGACACCTATGTCCTCTACAATTTCTTTCTTAATATGCACTGGAAATTATGCACCTATCAATGTCAACCCCGACCCCCCGACCCCCCAGGTACTGGCTTAGGTGGAAGCTCCAAATATCCGGGGTTTGATATGCGTCATTTCAAACTGCCCGATCCTGGGGGCGATTTGACTATCATATGGACCTACCATACAATAGTCAAACCGCCCCCAGGGTCAGCAGTTTGAAATGACGCAATGTCAAATCCCCGGATATCTCCCACGTAAGCCCGTACGGGGGAATGGGGGTCGGGGGGGGGGTCGGGGGTGTGTGCGTGTGCGTGCGTGCGTGTGTGCGTGTGCGTGCGTGTGTGTGTGTGTGTGTGTGCGCGCGCGCGCGTGGCGCGCTTCAGGCCGATACAAAAAGCGTGAGGGGTGCATGGTGCGGGCTTTTGTCCGTTTCTGGCCAGATACGAAAAGTGGTGGTGGGGGTGTTTCAACTGTGCTGTCCCTAGCGGAAGAAGGGGAGGAACCCTATACATGTATGAAAGTGGGGACTGCAACCCCTAACCCCCACATGTGCGTACGTAGTCTAAATAATCTAACGGAGACCCTACTGCAGCAGGGGTGGATACAGGATTTCTAGGATAACGAAGGTGACTTTACACAGTACCAACTATGCATGCATGTACCATGGGCAAAATGATAGCTAGTAATGATTTCATTGCTTCAACTGCAGCCGCAGATATTGTGGAGGACAGGGACTGTGAGTGTGAGGGATTTAATTTAGGGCTTAGGGCAGGGTAGGGGGGGGCCAAAGGCCCGCTACGCCCACCCAACTTTTCACCCCCTCTCTGAATCCGCACTCAAATTGCACCCGTCCCTCCATCCCGACACTCTTCATTGAAACGTACTAACTCCCCTCTTCCTTAATAAACGCCACCTTGGCTGTGCGTGGGCGCCTGCGGCGCCGTACTCTACCTCCCTATCTGCACATTCAGATTATGGTTGGTCGGGGCCCGTAGTAAGTTTATAACGCCCCATGCAGGCACATTTTGACACCTCTACATGTCTGTCATACTTCATCTGAAGTAACTAAAACAATACCTGGATTGCTGCATGTACATTATAAGGTTCAGAAAAGGTGTTCAGATGATCTGCAAAGAATAACTACGTACTACTTCACAGCTGTCTGCCATTGGGTTCAGTATAGAGAGTTGCCTGTTGTAGTAAATAAGTTTACAACCTGCAGTAGGGTCTCCTTTGTTGGTTGGCCAGAATTCGAAGCGGACAGAATCCCCCTAACCCCTCACGCGTTTTATATTGGGCTGAAGCGCGCGCCCGCTCGCGTATCGAATCGCGGGTTGCCGGCGCCCTTATTCAAAAATCCTAATCCGCTCCTCTATGTAAATGCGTGAGATTCGGCAAGCCTACACGTCACCTCTACTTTCACCATAGATAGTTTAGACTATCTATGCTTTCACCATCATCACTGCACTCGTCGCTATCAAAGCCACCATCACCATCTTCGCAATTACGATAGTACCTTTCGAACTCGTATGCGCGGAACCAAGCGAGCCGAGCTTGTCTTCAGTTGTTTACACGTCACCATATTGCTTCATCTACAGAACACTACAACACGACAAATTGAACTAGTCGGCATACTAGTACATAACAGTGCATGTCGTAGGAAGGAGTTTAAAAGTTGGGGGGGGGGGGGGGGGGCAAACTATGATGGTTGTGAAGGACTTATTAATAAATTAGGTAGGTACACTAGTAGGTACAGTAATTCGTGAATAATACATCGAAGCAGTCTGAGTAGGTTTTGCTTGTTTTTAAAAATAAAAACTAAATAGTACGTATCGATACACTGTAGTATCTGGCTAGAATGATCGCGTTACGTTACCGTAGTTGTCAAGCTTCATATATGCAAAACATCACGTGCCTGCGAACACTCACGTGATGTTACATGGGTGTGGCTGGTTATCAATGAAACTTGAATATTCATCCATACAATGGCGCGAATCGATGTACTTAATTTGCATAGCTGTATCTCTGTAATGGATTTAAAGTAAAAATTAACGAACAGGGCAGATCAATAGGTACAAGATCCCTCTACGTATAGTACAAACCAAATAAAATTTGATGTGAATTGAATTTTCTGCAGGAAGATATGACGGGTTTGAACCCCAAGCGGTATCGGATGTTGTAACACTGGCACGAAGCTAATGTAAGACCCCAAAATCTATTTTACCGTAGAGAAATGGTGTTGTATGAAGTGTTGAAAATAGGAAGTGTATAGCGTTAACCGTTGGAAGGTTATAGCGCGATGCACTTTTATAACATAATATGCGCTCCTAACTCGAGAGCGTCATCCCGGAAAGATCTAGTCTCGTACTCAGACCCTCAATCCCACAGCTGCGGATGGATTACATCACCGCTACGTGGAAAGAGCATAGATCGAACTTTTTGGTTCTGACTTTTCGGAGGACCAATCAGATTGCAGCATGGTCTGACGTCACGGTCGCAACATTTTAATTGCATTCCATAGCAATAATGAGTCAAGCAGCGATTAGAATGTCAGACGACTTTCCACTTCCAGTAGGCAAGGCCGGAGATAAATACGTTATTGCCTTCCATAAAGCTCCTGACATCCAGTAGCTGCTTGTGTCACGGACGCTGGAATATCCAAGTCTTTGGGATTCACGAATAATAACGGCGCCTAGCGATTCTCCCGAGTTAGTCTTGCGTTACGCAGTTCTACCGTACGCTTTTGATGACCTCTATCACCGCGATAGTAGTATCGTTATAGTTGTTTCTCCACTAACAGCTTTAATGAAAGATCAGGTAAGCACGAGTATAAATAATATTGAATATCCTGGTCTTCAACATCAACCGGTCGTGGCCTTATCTGCGAAAGGAATGTCTGCTGTGCAGGTCTTGTCAGAGATCTCTGGTCTTGTATAGCCTTTTCCAGAAAACCTACATGTAGATTGATAAATTTAACACCTCATTAACAGCAACATCTTCACAAAACTGCCAACTAGGATGACACATTATATAGCACAACCTAAGGCAAATCCACACCAAGTAAAAAATCTTACCTTCATTGCACACATTTTTGTATGCCAAACCTCAATAACAGGTATGAAACCTTCTAGACGCCTCAATAACAGGTATGAACCCTTCTAGATGCCTCAATAACAGGTATGAACCCTTCTAGACGCCTCAATAACAGGTATGAACCCTTCTAGATGCCTCAATAACAGGTATGAACCCTTCTAGACGCCTCAATAACAGGTATGAACCCTTCTAGACACCTCAATAACAGGTATGAACCCTTCTAGATGCCTTCCCAATTGTCGTCTTTGCGAGCAGTCCGACACAGACGCCGAACAGACTTTGAAATGATTCATTCCGCACTTAATTACACAATGACAACACTTATGACGACACAATAATTGCATAACATTCAAAACAAGTCAGAACCAAAAATATCGATCTATGCACCAGACCCTCTTTCCACGTAGTGGTGATGTAATCCATCCACAGCTGTGGGATTGAGGATCTGGGTGCGAGACTAAGAAAGATCGGCAGCCATCTTTTTGGTGTCCCCAAATGTTACAGAATTGGACACAATTAGTGACAGAACAGATATGCATCGCTGGAGGTTTGTTTTTGCAAACATCACATTGGGAAAGAAATTGCAGTTGTGGATCCGGGGTGAGGGGGGGGGGGGGGGGGGGGGGGGCCTGTGCCCTCCCCCTCCCCCCCTCCATTTAATATAATCAAGTGATAAAAACATTCTCTATATGAGAAGGTTGGTGGTATATAGGAATCATAGGCGATGGTGGTGTAAAAAGCAAGGGAACAAGACTTCTGATTAAAAAGGAGAAATGAAATAGACCTATACATATGCATCCAGCATGTTGTCATATTTAACTGTGTGGGCTTTTGTACCAACCCTATATCCATCTATGTGATACTTACAGGCCCGCCGATCACAGGCAGCACGTTACTACAGTTCCATAGTTTCCCCCCCCCCCCCCCCCCCCCCCCCCCCCCCTGAAAAGCGGCTTTGGATGTCAGTGTTAATCAGAATATAAATGACTGTATACCATTGCATATTGTGTGCTATTGAATTTTTTTATTTATTGAAATTTGGTGGGATATAGGATTTGAAGGCAATGGTGGTGTAAAAAGCAAGGAAAACAAGGGTCTGTAATAGTAAGGGAAAATGTCATATACTGCTAAATATAGGAGTATATGTCATTTTCCCTTACTATTACAGACCCTTTTTTTACACCACCATTGCCTTCAAATCCTATATCCCACCAACTTTCTCATAGAGAAGGTTATTTATTTACTTGTCATAAGTATTTTTTCAAACATTTCACTATCTGTTGCTAAGAGGTACCATTGTTTAGACCACAATAATGTCTACATACTTGCACTGTCATATCCACAGTTCTTGCATGCCTAATAGCTTGAAACCGTCTTAATGCATACATTTGTCTTTTTAAAATATTCTCAGAAGGGGTAAACTTAATGTCTTGCTGTCTGGGATTTTGCATAATGATTACAGAGTTAACCCCGAATATTTTACCAGTGGCCAAAGGTTTTCAAGATGCACTTTTTTATGAGGTAGTTAATAAGCGCTAGGAACATCCTGTATATAGCTTTACTAAAGTAAAGAACAATTCAGGGGCTACCATTAGCAAATATTGCATCTTTTTATACTTCTACCAGCACAGATCGGAAGTCATGGAATGCCTTACTGGGAAATAATGAATGTAATTGTATACCTTATTATACAACAATTCTTTACATAGATGGGATATAAGAAAAAATTTTAATAGATAGTTTAAACAAAAACAAGCAACACCATACAGATGGAATTTTTCATTTTCTGGATTTTCCCAAAATAATCAAGATTTCCCCCGCTTCTTACGTAAACCGCTGTTAAAAAAAACAATGGAGCACAATGCAGATTTTTAACCATTCATAATGGTTAATTATCATGAATAATATGTGCCAAATAGGTGATAGGTACTTTTATTTTTAGAGTCATGTGGAAATTTTGACATCCAAAGTCCTGGGGCTAGCCCCTAATTTCATTTAACCTGGCTACAGACCGCAGGATATTAAGAATTGTTTATAATGCCCATCTGTAGGTTGGGTATACATCTGAACAATATATCTTTTGGTAGGAGGCTGGGTCGGGGGGGGGGGGGGGGGTGTAATAAAGAATAGCAAGTTCTGTACAAAGAAAGAAAAACATTCTTTAACGAGAAAGTTGGTGGGATATAGGAATTGGAGGCAAAATTGGTGTAAAAAGGAGGGGGAGCAAGGTTTTGGGGAAAAGATAATGAGACAAAAATCACTTCTTTTGGTTCCGTTACATTTACACGTGCTAAATATAGGATTTTTGTCTCATTACCCTTTTCTCAAAACCTTGTTCCCTTCCTTTTTACACCATCATTGCCTGCAATTCCTATATCGCACCAACTTGCTCGTTAGAAAATGTTTTCTCCTCTATTTTTATTTTTATTTTTTAAATTTAAGCTATTTATGAATACTGGCAAGTGCTGACAAGTAATAGTTATAACGCAGCCTCTTTAATTGAAGCACTTAAATTACCGTCATGAGCAGACAGAACGTCTAACTCGTCGTCTCGATTTTGGAGGTATTCCTCTCGTCGTTTAGCTCTCAAGGCATTTTGAATCGCTAGCCAAAAGTGGCGAACAAAACTGTGATCAAATGAAATCCCACGCTGCACAATTCTAAACATACGTGAATGTTGCCATGGGAACGCTTATAATAGCACTCCATATTACGTAATAATGACGTATATCAGTTTCATGCTTTTATCTGATACCTGAAGATGTCCTTCTAGGAGATTCAAAAGCGATTGGTATAATTTGCGCTCTTTTAAAACCATTCCTAACCCTCTCCTGAGAAGAAGAATTAGAAGACGACGACGAAGGAGAAGAATTGGCCTGGGGACGAGATAAAAAACACAAACTTTTGTGTTCCCTTAAAGCAAACAGTTTGAAAAAAACATTGAAATGACTGTCTAGGCCTTCTGGTTCGATAGCAACAAAGAGCTAAACTGTCCGTTTCTTGGTACGAGAGGGTCGCGTTTAAAAAAATGATATTCACGACCCGGGTCAATTCCTACTACTAACGTAGTTCCTGATAACTGTATACCAGTACATAAATTTACTACTATGAACAAAACATTTTGGCACTGTCTGAGCTACCTCAATTAAGAGGTGGGTGGGTGGGAATAATATAATTCAAAATTTGGTCAGATATCAGTTTGTCTACTTCCAACATAGGTCTGAAAATTCAACAAGACAAACAAAATGTTTCGTACACTTATGGACATGCTGGGAACATTAGCCCTGTTGGCAAGAAGGTGATTGCAGCAGAGGATGAACCTATTGAAGGTGAACACATACGCTGTATACAACTCAAAGATGACGAAGACTTGGACCAGCTGATGGAACATTTCATTAGTATTCATGCAAAGGCTGTAGTGTTTGTGAATACGAGAGATGACTTCACAGTTAAGGCACAACATTGGCCCAAGCAGAGTGTCATACCTGTTTTACTGTTGAAAGCCAGTGATGGAAAGGAACTGTTGTCAACTGTGGTGAACAGTGAAGTGCATGGGAAGGTGGAGGTTGAGAGCAATGTGGATACTACCACTATGACAGCAGTCACAGAAGAACCAGCGGCTACAAAGCCATTGGCAGACACTGTAGGTGATAAAGAGAATACAAAGAGACCATATAACTTCAAAGCAGAGGTCAAGCAGCTGATGGATTTAAAGAAAAATACTTCTATTGTAGTGTCTGAGGACATTGGAGTTTTCATGATGGTGATGTCTCATTTCCAAAATTACGAGAAGGTGGTAAGAAATAAATAGAGTTTAAGGCAATTGTATATATATACATATATTGCATTTAAAGGATGAACGAGATGATAGCCATGGTGATCTGCTAAAGAAACTTGTGAAGTGCTTTAACAATAGCAAAATGTTTGAAAAGGATTTTCCCTTTTACATCATCCTAGCTTATAGGATAAAGAGGTATGATTTCTTAGAAGTTTGTTTATGTCATTGAGTGTTAACATCCCTCTCCCCCACTACTTCCCAGAAATCGTGGTGCCTATAATTGGAGCGATTCATCTGAATTTTTTACTACCTTGATTGACAAGATGGAGACACTGGACCCTCAGAAGTTGACTTCTACATTGACTACTTTTATCCAAAGGTTGGTTGGATGTAACTTTATGATAAATGATTAGCAGATCACAGTCATCACACATATTGTAACCCTCCCCTCCTACAAGCCCTCACCCACCCCCATAAATAAAAAAGGCCTTTATTATAATAATAGAAAATGTAAACACTGACTAGCGATGCTCCAAACGAACGGATAGCATGGATAATAGTAACAGTTAAAGACGAATCGTTATGCTAGTCGGACCCCACTAAAACGCATGGTTTGAGAACTAAAATATGAGTAGCTCACCCTGGTACTCGTGTTCTCCACATTTTTATCCTTCTTCTTCTCCTTCCTTTATTTTCATACAACTCGCGATAGAATCAATTTCAAATGATGCCGTTAGTATCAAAAGAGTTCAGCACTTTATTCACTGGTCAGCAGTGTGCATGATGTTGAACTGACACATGAAATACTTGGCAGAACTCATTGATGGTTCTTACTATGACTACAGGTGCCATAATTCTATTAAAATACTTATTAAAAGGGAACTGCCACGAAAAAATAATGCTATCTCAGTTTATACCATTTGAGTAGAAAATAAGAACTTTGCTTTTATATTCAAGATAACACAACACATTTGGTCGCCATGTTTTTATTAAAATCAAATACTGTTACGTCACTGGTCTTAGGACTCCAATTGCGCGCGTATATAGAATGCCTCACTGCATTGCCAAAGGATGTATGAATCGAGATAATAAGTGCACAAAGGTGTTAGTTTTCATCGTTTGCCAAGAAAGAACCCATATCTGCTTCATCAGGTAAGTTTTTGTTCATGCTTTTCAACTTGCGTACGCAAATATCAAATGCTGAAATAATATCGATCACTTGTTTCAGTGGTTACTTGTTCTCCATTTGACTGATGTTTCCTTAAATGATTCAAACGCTCGTGTATGTAGCGAGCATTTCATTCGCGAGGACTACATCCAGCGAAAGCGCAGTACTCCTATTTACATGACATGGTTGAAGATGTGATAAAGTTACGCAGCCAATAAGACATGTGTCAGACCAGAGAACTTTTTTTCCCCCCACGTATTATATAATATTCCAAACAACATTGCTCCAAAAGTGCATCCCAATAAAGATAAGTTAATAAAGGAACACTGTTCACGATTTAGTTAGTACAAACTGGCACTGTATTACAATAGTCTCGTCCCCAGACCCAGATTCCCAACAGCTACCACTTTCCACGTAGCGGTGATGTAATCCACCCGCAGCTGTTGGGAATCTGGGTCTGGGGACGAGACTAGTACAATGCAGCATATTCTTTATAGCCTACATAATTATTGTTCAGGAAACGCTCGTCTTATGGCAGTTACTGCACATGAGGGAATAATCTTTCTAACTCTACTGCCCAAATGGATCCTGAAAGTCCACCATATAAATTGCCGACTGATATGCTGCTTGATGATGATATGACCTACAGGCATACATGCATGTGTACATGCATATGCATGTGTATGTACGTTGCATTAACAAATATGATACAGTTCGCATAACACAATCTCCCATTACCTATTGGGAATAGGAAGATGTATAGGATCCCCTCTTGTCGCCATCACACCTACTAAGGCAATGCGCAAAGTTAGTGGATTGAAGCATGCTCCAACAAACTCAGGGTGATCTGTGATGCACTGGAGACCCTCCACATCACTAAAAAGGTGCCTTATGTGCACCAGTTCCCTACAACAGCAACACTCGCGTTCAGTCGGGAGAGCAGCGCACTTGGTACACGAACACCAAGCTGTGTTATCAACACGCATACGTGCTGCAAAGTCAGCTGGTAATTCTCTGTCTCGCTAGAGGTGTCGGACTCATGACTTGTTGGCTCAAAACGGTATGGTAGTAGACCCAAAGGCTCGCCCTCTGTGGCCTCCATTTGAGACCAGTGGAGTCACGCGGTCCTAAACTTTAATTTATCATGGCACCCATATTCATCAACTTTGAGCCAATATATCTAAAGATCTGAGCATTCTGAAAAGCTAAAATTTATAATTTACATACAACCAGATAGATAATTCATATTTATCGAATAAAATTACAATTGAAAAAAGTCGTGGCAGTTCCCTTTTAATGTAACCATGACATTACGTAAAATAAGTTATCAATCGCTACTAGTTACTGTGAAGCTGACAGCAAGTATTGAAGGATTGATATCAGAATCGTGCAAAGCAAAAGCCCACTCTCGTAACAAAGAAAACATCGAAAAGAAGCGAATACCGTAGCAATAGTTCGGTGCCATTCCCAACTTGGATAAACAAAACACTTGTTAGCGCTTGTCTGTCACAGTTACCATGGAAAAAAAAAATTCTCTGATGGAAAGTTAGTGGGTAATAGGAATTGAAGACCAAAGTAGTGAGGGAACAAGGATTTTGGGAAAGGAAATTCCTATATTTGGCACATGTAACAGAACCAAAAAAGGTGCAAAATATAGAATTTTCCTTTCCTAAAAAATTTGTTCCTTCTGTTTCCTCTGTTCCTTTTTTACATGTATCTTCAATTCCTATATCCCTCATTGGAGGATGTTTTTCTTTACTTCCAGCAGATGTGTTGACCAGTGAAATAACTGAAGTAGCACACGCATGTGTAACTGAGAGACAATGCATTGTTCTAGGTGATTGACAGTTCCAATGTCAGGGATGGCAAAACTGGTGTGGCAGGTCCGGTAAATGCCAGGCGGCGCCCCTATTGGTCATTTAAATTTCTTCCTGCTGTAGATACCATGGCCATGGCAATGTATCGCCTACGACAATGGCGATATAGGTTTTTGACCAGAACATAAATGTAAAAATTTTTAAAAGGGAGGGGGGGGGGGGGGGGGAATTTCATGGCTTTAACGCAAGGGCGAATGAACCCCAAACAGTGAGAACTTGCGCTCAATATGCTGCCATGCTCTGCACCATTATATTAATTGGCCATACTGGTTCCTACATCTGATATGTATGTGCAGAGATAGCAGACTATTATTAGATGTAGGCTCATTTCTGTTTCTGGGTTAAACCGCACCCCTCCACCTGACCAATCCCAAATAGCTTCTGCCACTTCTAATGCTGTTCTCTAATAATGACCAACAATAAATGTGAATAGCAGATGACTACAGCATGTCTATTGGTTGTCAATAGAGTCATTCCAACTCATTTTAAGGTCCAGCAAAGTAGTCCATCATACTTCTACCCCATTATTGGAAACTGTTGTAGCAATGGCATAGCATGAGGGTATTTTTGTTTAGGAGGGTGGGGGGAAGGAAGACGTGTATCCTTGCATGAAGTGTTACAAGTGTTACAAGTGTTACGATTTCTTATTCATGGACAGAGGTGACTTCGAGGTGATGTTTGGAGATGGTACCTCTAATGTGATCAAGCTGCTTGAGACAGCTTGTTTGGGCTTGGCTGTGATGTCGTCAAAACGACTGCTCCTGAATCAACCTGCAGACAAGTCACCTAAGCATTATCTGTACAAGATGATGGTCTGGGGTATGTTGTTGGCAGTTTGACCAATGGCTGTAATTTATTTTGTTTTGATAGTCAGCATAGCTCTGAAGTGCCATTCAGTGGGAGGTGTAGTGACCAGGAGTGTGAGTGAGATATGGGACAAACACCTAGTACAGGTTAGCTGATATGCCATGCTCTAACAATTCATAATGACTGCTTCTTGTTGTAGAAGGGGAGAAAGCTGAAGTTCACTTCAGATACCATAGAGGACCTCAGACGTGGGTTGGGCCTAACCAAACTACTGAACATTCCTTCTACTGCCATGATGAGTTCTGAACATATGATTGAGTTAGTTGGTGTTGAAGGATCCGTTAGACCACTATCACACCTGATGTAAGCATGGTTTATATCTTCTGTGACACTTCACCTTTTCTAATACCACAGGAGCTATCTTGATTGTATGGTTGAATTTATAACTAACAAAACTGATATTGCACATTTGATCACTACTATGCGAGCGCGGTATCAGATTTGGACAATTGAAGATCATCCATCAAAGCTGAAAGCTCTGAGCATTGAAGGAACAGTTGCTGGAGCAATACAGGAGGTAGATGGGGTGTGCATTGTGGGGGTTAAGTGATGGTTTCTAACACATCAGGGTATCACTTTTGTGGAAAAATTGAGGGAGATACTAAAACACAAGGATGGATTGGAGGGAGAACTATGTAGATCTGAAGAGCTTGGTTGGCTCAGTACACTGCTTAAGCTGGTAGATGTGACGAAACCAGGTGCAGATGAACATCTGAAGAAGTTCCTCAATAAGGGCAGGAGTGAAGTGCTTAAGACCCATCGTGCACATCTCACCAAAGAGGTGTGTCCTTGTGAAAAAAATGTCAGTATGTACGTGTGTGTGCACTATATGTTGTATTGTAGGTGGTTGAGACTACAAGGCGGTCCTTCCCTCGACTTCCAATCCATCTCTTTTATCCATTGTTCAAGCAATGGCAGATATGGCCACATAAGGTTCGCACATTTAAGAATGTTCCTTTCCAGTATGTATGTGTCAGAAAATACCCCATCTTTAAATAGCACATTTTTCTATTAAAAACATACTGGATACTGGCTTTATACATGTACTTGTACATCCTGTCTGGCTTATGTAATTTAAGAAGTTTACAAGTAGACACTATGACCTTAAGTTGAAGAATTACACTGAAAACCTACATCTTGCAAATGAAAACCTTTTTCTAAAGCAGTCTGAAACATTTGACAACAGTTATAGTAGAGCAGTGTAGCTACTATTGATATGATCTTGAATTGTTGGCACTGTTTCCAGGTTATGCACACATTTGACAGGCAATGATTATTAATATGTACATTTGTACAGGTCTGCATAAAGTGATAGCTGACTAATTGGTATTCATATAAGGTGCCCTCCCCCCCCCCCCCTCCCCCCCTTCGGAAATACACATGTTGGGGGTAGAGGGCTTGTGCTAGGGTAATTTGTTTCGCCTAATTTTTTTCATATTTATTCCAAGTTAGTAGATCGTACATGATTTCAAGTTAATGTGGTTTGTGCTATTTTGCTCTGCAGTTAGTAGAAGAATACCTCAGCACTTATAAATTGTCACCGAGAATGAAGATAAGTGATGGAACATGGAATTTGTTCATTGGTGAAGTAGTCGAAAGGTAATAATACTATGCATTGTGAGCTGTTTATTGTGTGTCAGTATTCCATATGGCAACTGCATACAGATTTTCTGGAGCTCACGGACATCGATTTCTGTTTAATTTTGTTAAGGCATTTGGAGACCATTATGTTAAGGATAGGCGGCCTCAAGACTTCATCATAGATCTGTTGAGTATAAATGTTCCCAAGCTGTTTGGTTTGCCAGCAGACACTGATGTGCAGGGGCATGCTGTGGCTGTGGAGGTCCAAAATGAGTTCACATCATTTGTATTAAACTATATCCTTACAAATGCACTGAAGGCTGGCTTGCTCCAAAAGATGAGTCATATTCTGGTAGGCATCTGAACCTGCAGGTGTGTTAATGATTTTAAATTTGTCTCATTTATTGGTGCAGTCCACCATATCAGAACATCCCAATGATTTTCAGCAGCTTATCTTAACTATTTTACAAAAGGTAGGCCAATCCTACCTTCATTTATACATGTAGCTGGCTTATAATGCTGTTGGACATTGCAGTGTTTCCCGCAGAATGCTGTTCAAACAGGGCGCTCATGAATAATTAATGAAACGCATAATTGTGTCATCACTGTGGCATACAGTAACGTCACTGCATGTCACGAATTAACTAATCCATATTAACTCGCGATCGTGGACCGATAAATTCTTATAGGATTACGTAAATATACAGCGTACTAAGCCCCCCCCCCCCCCCCCCCCCCCCCCCCCTCCGCCCCCACAAAAAAGGCTCGTATTTAAACGAGCGTATCGTCGTAATTATTAATGCAGTTTCAACATTTCTGGAAAGAAATGGTGCTCTAAACAAGATTTCGAAGAACGGCGCGCAGCAGCGCTCGAAATAACGACAATCGGCTCATTCAAACACGGGCCATTTTTTTGGTGGGGGCGGAGGGCGGCCTACTCTATGATACATGCGGTACTCGTACACGAATGGCATGCGAGTCGTTAAAATCGGTTGTTGCAACTTTCTCCCGATGCTTGCTAATTACACTGTAGATACACTAATTGAACACGCACACACACGCGCACACACACGCACGCACACGCACACACACACACACACACACACACACACACACACTTTGACTTATTTTAACAGTAATATGCGAGCTTAATTATACATTTTCTGGGAAATTCAAACAGGATGGAGCACCCTATTTTTGATATGCTGTGGGAAACACTGACATTGGAAGGAACTGGTTGGGGTTGCTTTGGGCTTTAGTGTTGTCCCAAGAAATCTCAATGTAGCCATTTTAAGGTATTTACCACATGTGTGTACATACCCCATCAATAAAGTAAGTATTGGGAGGATAAGCTGAACAGGTTCCTATTGTTTTGGTCATAATGGTAGATGGATTTACAATACAGATGTGCTGTTGCTAGAATCCTAACAGCCTTGACATCAGCGGCGGATACAGGTTTTGGGGGGGGGGGGGGGCACGGATGGTGGGTGTGGCTGGGGGTGGGGTCGGCTTCTGGCCCGATACGAAAAGCGGGGGGGGGGGGGGGGGGGGGGGGGGTGCTGTCGGTTTATGGCCCGATACGAGGAGCGGGGGGGGGGGGGGGGGGGTGCTGTCGGTTTATGGCCCAAAACGAAGAGCGGGGGGGGGGGGGGGGGGGGGGTGCTGTCGGATTCTGGCCCAAAACGAAGAGCGGGGGGGGGGGGGGTGCTGTTGGTTTCTGGCCCGATACGAAGGGCGGGGGGGGGGGGGGGGGGAGTATGATCGCGTATCGGGGGGCCCGGGATATAGTACAGTAGTAGAGTTCATGCGTGCGGATATCAATAGACAGCGCAATCGTGCAGCTATATTATAAAATGCGGCCCGAAAAGTTATGAATTTATTAATGAAGGGGGGGGGGGGGGGGGGGGGCACGTGCCCCGAGTGCCCCCCCCCTGGATCCGCCGCTGCTTGTCACTGCAATTTAGCAGTCTGAACACAGGGAAAACCCATGTGCAGACTGGATACGTGTGAAGACAATATTTTACAGCACCAGTTTGGATGGTCCCTTAAATTGTACATATGCGGGGACCCTTTGTTCCTGTATTCAGGCTGCCGAATCGTGCTACTCTTGGGATTGTACATTAGACATTAAGTGATTTTATTTTATTCTTTGTTTTATTCTTTGTTAAAGATAACTTTGTATACTTCTGGATATCTTCTGTACATTGCTATCCACCATATCTTATGGACCATACATATGCAGGGACTGCTCATGTTGTTTTTGTGCCATAAGATGTGTAGATGATAGTAGTAGTAGTACATTTTAATGCTGTTTTGCTGTTATGTGTCCCTGGGGGTTGTTATGTGTCTAGGAGGTTGTCCCTGAGCTGCGGACATTCCATAGTGGAAATGGCTCAGCTTGGGAAGTCTTGGCCACAGCCAGTACCAGATTGCAGAAGGACTTATCATGGATTCAAGCCTTGAACCCTCAGCAGAAGTTTTGTTGGGGAATTGTGGCTATCTTCTGTTCAAAGACTTCTGCCAGTATCACAGCTGACAGCTATGGATGGATCCATTCCAATGACTACATCATCACCCAGCTTGGTCAGATCTATATCTCCTACAGCAACGGAAAGAACATTCCAGAGGTTGAGAGGGTCCTCACTGACACCCCTCCCAAGGACATAGCTTGTCTTCCCAGTGATGATGTCCACATGTTCTTTGAATGGGTGAGGAGGATTCAACGGGTGCTATTTGACTGGCAGAGGAAGGTACTGGAGGGTGATGTCAACTATGATGACATTCTACTGTATGCCTCCAACCAAACCACACTGCTTCACATAGGTCAGCTGGTATGCAGTAGATCAGCCATCATTGATTCCCAGGATATTAAATCGTTGTATCTTGTTCCATTTGAGAAAGTCAATGCTCACCTGATTAAATATATTCCAGGCAGTCCAGATGCCAAGTACTGTAGCCTGCCCCAGATTCTTCAGCGATATGGAGTCTTATTTCCCTCCGAGTTCACAAAACATCTAATTTTTCCAGGAGAGAAGGCTCCTCCAGCAGGAGAGCGACTGTTATCAAATCCTCCTAATCTCAGTACAGATGGCATTTTTCATCCCCCAGGTCAGGTGTCTCTTCAAGCAACAACAGCCCTCACAGTGAAAAAGCTTACTGCAATGGTTGAACAGCTTGACCAGTTTATTAAGCCTATTCTGGACCACATGCATACGTTGGTGTTCTTCAGCCTTCATCAGAGTGAGATCTTTAATAACTATGTCCTTCCCAAACTGAGGGAAGAGTTTTTTGCTATGAAGTCAGCCTCATCTCTCCACCCGTCAATGAGGTCCAGTGTTACTCTCCCATCCGTTCAAATGTTGAGCAGGGAGAGGGAGGAGAGATCCAAAGAGGAGGGCGTGTCCCTTCAAACCCTGGAAAAGGCACTGAATGCTACCAGGACATTTCTTGACAGTTTGCTCCAAGGGACAGCAAAATACTCTGAGATCATTGCTGAAGGTGGAGAACTGAAACTGGAGAGCATCAACATTGAAGCAGAGCTCAACACCCTCACTGCATTTTTTGCCACTGTAGAATTGGTACCCCAAGTTAAGAGCCATGAAGGACTGAAGGGTATCTTATGTATGGTTGAACTTTTCCAGTACACTTCGGTACATATTCCAGCCATTCATAGAGTTTGTAGACAGTACAAATTGGAGGGTTGCTTGAAGGATCCCAGCCTGAGGAAACTGGTGATGTTAGCTGAAGAGGTGGAGGGAAGTAGGGCTAACCTGATACCTCTGGAGGCAGTGGAGAAGATAGCTATTGTCAAAACTTCCCTGTGCCTTAACAAACCAGGGGCACACCACAGCCTTGGTTTATTTGCAGCTGTAGCTAACAGCGCTGCATTCTTCCAGTTTGTCAGAGACAAGAAATTTGATGGTGAAAATGGTCAGGCAGCATTTGGTCAGCAGTACCAGCTGATCACAGCCCAGCTGCAGCATGAAGAGTACAATGAGAATGTCCTGAACCACCTCATTGCTGCCTACAAGTTCATCTTACCATTCATGGATACCAAACAGAGCTTTGATGCGCTGATGGCCAAGGTGACCAGTCTTGATGTCTCTGGCGGGCTAAAGCAGCTGGAGACTGTCAACTCTAACATCACCCTCATTCGTCTTTGGTTCACCAGATCTGAGGTTTGTGTTACTGGAAAACTGTATTATACCTTTATGAATGTCTTAATTACAGGGAGATACTCTACAGAACGTGGCAAAGGATTTGGACTGCATCATTCAGACTGGCCACTACCAGTTTGAGTTTACCTCCAGTGAAGGCATTGTGATGACCCTGCAGTACTGCCCCGCTGATAGCCCTCAGGCTGCTCTACCAGCCCAGCCATCCAGCCTGGAGAATGGATCTCCCCAGAGGCCACGACCTACAAAGCCAAGTGACAAGGAAGGACCAGGAGGTAAGGAGAGGTGGTCCAAGGAGCAGATTGATGACTTTGTGAGGAAGCTGGGCTTCTGGGACGCTGAGAAAGGAGAAGACAAAATCAAACACTTTCTCCACTTGAATGAGGTATTTCACTGGGATATAGGGAGTCTACATGTATTTCTCTCATTTCTTGCACCTAGGTTGCCAATAATATGTTGAAGCTGTACATTCAGCTGAGGGACCTTGGGTGTGCTAGTTTCAGCAAAGGGGCAAGGCAAAGTACTGTGCCCTGTAGCACAGAAGACCCTGACTCATTGGTACTATGTGTGTAGAGTCCAGCTCAACTGGTGTTTATTCTGTCCTCTGTCCAGGTTCTAAAAGTAGAAGCCCAGCTATCAGAAAGGAAGGATGAGCTGTTGAAGCTGCGTAAGGAAAATAACTGGATGCTCTTCTTCCACACCCCAAAACTGCTGCTCCTGTACAAGGAGATAAGGAACTGGACATTACTTTCATGCCTGTGTGGTTCAAAGGACACACTGGACATGAAAGAGAAAATGCAAGGCATTAGCCACATTATTGAAAGTGAAACAGATTTCAAATGTGCCCTAGATACACTTTCAGTGCTGCAAGCCTGCAGTACTGATGACTGGTTTCAGTTCCTGCAAAAAGTGTTGCCAGTGTGTAAAAAGCTTAGTGATAGAGCTGTGAGACACATTGTGAGGGAAATCAGTGTCTTGTGCCCAGTAGCGTTTGATGTTATGAAGAGTAACGTGGAGGTAGGTTACATGGCTGTGTCTCTGATACCAGCTAACCATGCATGAATGTTTGCAGGTGATCCTGAAGCAACAGCAACATGACCTCACAGCTTCACCAATGCGTACTGTCAGTGTGTTCCTTTCAGCACTGCTACTGAACCGCTCACTACCAATACGCATCAAAGCTGCCGTCAAGATGTCTCTGAGTGTAGCTCGAGTGTCCATAGCTCCAGAGGCCTCTCAGATGCTACATTCATGTCCAGGGTTCACCCAGAAGGAGCTGATCCCTCTGATCTTGAATATATTTGGTGGTGTCCCTGAGCCATTCCAGATCTTCCGTTGTCAGATGTCATCAACACAGGAAGAGCTGACTTTGTTCCTGCAGAGGGCTACTGAGTTTTCAATCCCACACCTTATCCTTGAAGTCAACAAGCTACCCTTCCATCTTCAGGAGGTGAGCCCTTTGACATAACTGTGATGTGGATCATCTCATCACACACCCCTTTCCTGTAAATGCTTTTTTTTTTTTGACATGGTTTCCCAGCACCTTATGCAGTTTCACTTGTCAATGGAACATGGCCAGTTGGAACAGCCATGCACACGTCCATGTTTGCAGTATATTGAAACAAAGCCATCCAACCTGAGAGATATGCCTTGGATCACCCTGAAGGAACACAAAGTGAGTTGGGAGTTAAGGTGACCATACACTGGGCAACAATGTTGCATGCAACTCAATGAATCCAATTATATTTTCAGTAAAACATTAGTTTACTGATTTTTACTAGAATTCATAGTGTTACATTATGTGAAACATGTATGGTCGGTCGGCTTTATGATACTTAATAATTTTCATATTATATAATCTGACAAAATGGTTCACTCTTTTTTGCAGGCCGAACCTGTAAGTTTGAAGGTTCTTCGAGACAAGCTTGCTCAGTCACTTGTACAGCTTGTCTATGGAAATGCTGGTATGTATGTGCATGTATGTGTTTGCATACACGTGTATGTGCAATGGCATCGGTTTTTGTAGCATGATGATGTAATGTCACATGTCAGGTGATGGGAAGACACATTACATCAAAGAGAAGCTCAGCCAGAGTCCATCATGCTGTATCATTGCTGTGAATGAGGCCTTCACCCCTCTTGGTGCCATCAAAAAGCTCAGATGTCTGCCATCTGACCAGCAAGGCTGTGCTGTCTTCTTCAACTTCACACTTCTTCCCCCTAGTGGGAAAAACACCCCATTGCTTGGCATCAGTGAGGTGAGCCACACCCACCTCTATCAGTGGGTGCAGGGGAGGTGGTAGGACTATATCTGTATGGGGGATGGACATATCCCAGTGGCGTATCCAGGATTTGGGAGGGGGGGAGGGGGAGGGGGCGGGGGGCACAATGGAAGGTGTGGTTATAGGTGGGGCAGAGTAGTGAGTGGCGGCGTCCCGGGGAGGGTGCCCCCCTTCCGCTCAGCTAGGGGGTATGGGGGAGCGCTGTAAGCTTCCATAGAACTTTTGCGTTTCGGCATAAAAAATCCTATAGCATTTATAATGATGAGGTTTAATTGAATGTCCACAACATTAAGATACCTGTATCCTCGCATTTGTGAATTGCTAACTATATGGAGAGGGTGGGGGGGCATGGGCCCGTTGTGCCCCCCCCCCCCCCCCCCCACCCACCCCCCCCCCCTGATCCACTACTGTATCCGAAGGTTAAAGCAAGCATTGGATATGAGAACAAACATTGCACTGTCACAGTGGTACCAATATTCATGTGTACACACTGGTGGGTGGTTTGTCAACCATTTGTAGCACTCAGCTCCTGTTTGTTTATGTTCACATCACCATTTTATATATATTTAAGTGCCCTGAGGATGAAGACAAGCTAAGTGCTGAGCATGTGTCATATGGTCAGCTAATAGAGGTCATTGGATGGTTCTTCTTTGACCTCCTCATCTTGGGCTATGTTGAGGACAAAGACACTGGACTGTCCATCCATCTTCCAGGCAGCCTAGGTTGGCTTGTCTACGTGGAGGTGCCTTCTCGAGACATCGGTATGACCCCTGAGGAAACACTGGAGCAGTTCCATGGTGACATCCCCACACTTGGTCTGCTGGGCTCACCCCATCTGATACCCAACCAGACCCCTTATATTGTTAACAGTGACAGTGAGGTGCAGCTGGTGTGCAAGTACCTCAAGGCCTACAAGGAGAGGAAGATTGATCGACTTTACAAAAATGGTGGTATGTTGTGACTGCCACATACAAACCTTGTGTCTTGTCAAATAAAGTCCAAGGTCCATTATAGGATGGTTCCTCAGATATATGGATTTATCTGAAATGCATATACAACAAATGTTGGTGCAGAATGAAGTGTAGCAAAGTTTGTATGATATGGTAACCCACATGTACTTATATTAGTATTAGAAAGATTTATTTTGTGAGGACGATGACAATATATGTACCCCAGCTATAACCATTCCATGAGGCTGATGTGCAATACCTGATTGGTCTGTTCTCACTTCCCCTTTAGCTGGCCTGGTGAAGTTCAGCACTGAACCTGATCTTGCAGCACAGGATTGCCACAGACTGCTCAACGAGTTTATGGCAGAGCACGTCAAGGCAAGAAAGATCACACAACGTTTGTTTATCAAGTGAGTTTATTGATGGCCCACTGTGTTTGCCCTTCATGTCCTAGATATATGGCCCGCTGAGTTTGCCCTTCATGTCCTAGATGGATGGTCCACTGTGTTTGTCCTTCATGCCCTAGATGTATGGCCCGCTGAGTTTGCCCTTCATGTCCTAGATGGATGGTCCACTGTGTTTGTCCTTCATGCCCTAGATGGATGGCCCACTGTGTTTGTCCTTCATGTCCTAGATGGATGGCCCACTGTGTTTGCCCTTCATGTCCTAGATGGATGGCCCACTGTGTTTGTCCTTCATGTCCTCGATGGATGGCCCACTGTGTTTGCCCTTCATGCCCTAGATGGATGGCCCACTGTGTTTGTCCTTCATGTCCTAGATGGATGGCCCACTGTGTTTGTCCTTCATGTCCTAGATGGATGGCCCACTGTGTTTGCCCTTCATGTCCTAGATGGATGGCCCACTGTGTTTGTCCTTCATGTCCTAGATGGATGGCCCACTGTGTTTGCCCTTCATGTCCTAGATGGATGGCCCACTGTGTTTGCCCTTCATGTCCTAGATGGATGGCCCACTGTGTTTGCCCTTCATGTCCTAGATGGATGGCCCACTGTGTTTGTCCTTCATGTCCTAGATGGATGGCCCGCTGAGTTTGCCCTTCATGTCCTAGATGGATGGCCCACTGTGTTTGTCCTTCATGCCCTAGATGGATGGCCCACTGTGTTTGTCCTTCATGTCCTAGATGGATGGCCCACTGTGTTTGTCCTTCATGTCCTCGATGGATGGCCCACTGGGTTTGCCCTTCATGCCCTAGATGGATGGCCCACTGTGTTTGTCCTTCATGTCCTAGATGGATGGCCCACTGTGTTTGTCCTTCATGTCCTAGATGGATGGCCCACTGTGTTTGCCCTTCATGTCCTAGATGGATGGCCCACTGTGTTTGTCCTTCATGTCCTCGATGGATGGCCCACTGTGTTTGCCCTTCATGCCCTAGATGGATGGCCCACTGTGTTTGTCCTTCATGTCCTAGATGGATGGCCCACTGTGTTTGTCCTTCATGTCCTAGATGGATGACCCACTGTGTTTGCCCTTCATGTCCTAGCTATGGATATTTTTAACTGCATGAGCTAATATTAACCTCTGATATGTTTGTGCCATTACAGACCTACATCCCTATACATTGCATACATGTATATCAACGTGCAACACTTTAATATAGCAATGAAAAGTACATGAATCAATAAGTTGGGACTAATGGCATAGTGCTTGAGCTGTTTCCTTTTACCCCCCCCCCCCCTCCCCCCCCCCTCCCCTTATACAGATACATGTATAACAGGTGTCATTTTCTTGACCACTGTCCTGCCTTCAACTACAACAGTGGGGTGGGCGAATATAAAAAGAACAATCTTGGGGAATTTCTGCCCACAATTACCCGAGAATTGGGGTCTTCCCTCATGGAAATCATGTTGAAGGAAGTTAGTGACTTTTGTGATCCATCAATCAAAGAGAACTGGTCCCTTAACCCTCATCAGCAGGTTAGATAGAGGATTCATGGTTCATTGTGTACTGCTGTGGTGGTAAACCCGGCCCCTCCCCCTTTGCAGTTAATATATGACATCAAAGATGGAGGTGCCAGTCTTGATCTTATCACTCTTCATGCTGACAGGGTGACACAGGCTGAAAGGACCAAATTTACCAAAATAGGAGTGAATGTCCCTTCAATGATGTAAGTTTGTTTGGGTTGCTTTTTAAAGTGAATACATCTGCCTTTGATGCTGGACAGAGAGATGCACTCCAGGGAACTCCTGGACAAGTACCTGTCTAGAGCTCTCAATGTTGAGCTCAAAGATGGCCGACTGAGGCCCATTGATGATGCCGGCTATGTCCTTACCTTGGACTACACCCTGAAGATGCTCAACATCCATGAGCGCTACAGATGTGGGGTGCCTGTGATCATTGAAGGGGAGACTGGTGTGGGCAAGACTGCCCTCGTGCAGATGTTGTCAGTCCTCTGGAACCACTCCCTTCTGAGCAGTTGGAACAAAGAGAAGGGTCGAATCCATGATGTACTTACGCAGAGGATAGGAGATCTCTCTGAAGACTCATATGAGGCCTATGGGGTAAGTGTTGTGTGAGCTATGGGGTAGGTGTTGTGTGGGCTATGGGGTAGATGTTGTGGGGGCTATGAGGTGTTGTGTGGGCTATGGGGTAGGTGTTGTGTGGGCTATGGGGTAAGTGTTGTGTGGGCTATGGGGTAGGTGTTGTGTGGGCTATGGGGTAAGTGTTGTGGGGGCTATGGGTAGGTGTTGTGTGGGCTAAAGAGGTGTTGTGTGGGCTATGGGGTAGGTGTTGTGTGGGAGTAATCAATTCATTGTTGTGTATCAGAGATGTGTGCAGCTGATCAATCTGCTGTCAGAGGAGAAACCTATCACCAATGAAGACATGCTTCTGTTGTGTAACTTACCTGGCTCAGCCAAGTCCCCTCATGTACTGTACTCACATCTGAGGCAGCACCTTCTTAGGATGAGGCACCTCCCAGTTGTCACACTTCTGGTAACCAAGGAGATGGATGATCTAAGCACGCTGTTCCAGGAGGTTGAAGCCAACAACACTGCTGAGGTGAGTACTTCTCTACCTAAGAATTGATTTGGTATCACATTGATGTTCTTAATAGGCGCAACCACAAGTGGTTGTTTAGGTACTAAACTTGGTTGAATGTTTTGGTAAATGGGATTGAAATGTTTCTAATACCATGGCGCTTATATACCTGGGAAGTGTCTGGGGAAGTACTCACCTCCATCCATTCAAACACATCTATCTGATCTAACCTCAATGATATTGCTAAACTTATATGGTTCCATGCATAGGAATCACTCAGTCATAATAGCCCACAACTGTTGGTCTGAATTGCTCTAAATGTCACGCCAAACCTCATCCGCCTCACATGTGAGGCACTCCACCGCAAACTATCGGAGGCCCATTTTACTGTGGCACTATTTAGTGTGAGCTCCAGCGAGCTCCCACCCCACTACGACGCTCAGCTATTGAGCACGAACTGAAGGAACATCCCGACATGGCCTGGGTCTCCTGGCTACTTATGGCGTCGACAGTGGTGTTTCCACCAATTACAACAGTACTCACTTTCCCTTCACCGCACACAACCTAACCTCCACACTACAGCACCCCAAAATTGTGGATGCCGAACTAGAGAAAGATGTGAACTTGGGACGCATCCTCGGCCCCTTTTCTCAACACCCCCTCATGCACCTCTGCACATCTGGACTCGGAGCCGCCCTGAAGAAAAATGTCAAGTGGAGAGTGATCCTACACTTGTCAGCACCAGAGGGTCTTAGTATCAACGACTTCATCTCAAAGGAAGATTCCGCCATCCATTACTCCACTATTGACGATGCAATGGCTCTGCTCAGCAGATTTGACAAAGGAGCCATGATGGCCAAGGTGGACCTGAAATCTGCATTCAGTCCTGGCCTCAGAATGGGAACTCCTTGGTATGTACTGATGAGGGCAGTACTATGTTGACACCTGTCTCACCCATGGTCTCCGCTCGGCTCCTAGCATCTTTAACAACTTTTCAAGCGCGTTTCACTGGATTCTGGAAAAAAAACTATACTCCATTACCTGGACGACTTCCTCCTGGTTGGCCCTCCAGAACAACCTATCTGCCAGTCAACCATGTTCCCAGTCTGCGAGAGAATGGGAGTTCCAGTCGCCACAGAGAAGTTCAAGGGTCCATCTACCTGCATCACTTTCCTAGGCATTGTCCTGGACTCCTCACTGCAGCAGCTCAGATTGCCACCAGAGAAGCTGCAGGAAATTTCATCCCTGATATCTTGGCATACCCAAAGTCACCAAGAGGGAGCTCCTATCTCTCATCTGGAAACTATCCTTTGCAGCCAAGGTAGTCCTAGCGGGAAGCCTGTTCCTATGTCACCTCACCCAGCTCTCAACCACAGTGAGAAGGCTACACCACCACATCCACCTCAATCCTGAAGCCAGGGCAGGCATGCGATGGTGGAACAGCTTCCTACCATCCTGGAACGGCATTTCCATGTTCATTTCTCCAGAGTGGAATGACGCAGAATCCATCCAGCTGTTCTCTGATGCCTCTGGCTCCTTTGGCGTATTTCAATGGAGCCTGGTTCAGAGGTGACTGGCGACCTCACCAACAACTGGCAGCAGCTCTCACTTGGGGTCATCTCCTGGAAAGGCAACACATCAGATTTCACTGTGACAACCTGTCCATAGTCCAGACATGGACCAACCAGTCCTCCAAGCACCCCGGAATAATGGAGCTACTGAGGACTTTGTTCTTTACTGCGGCACAGCACAGTTTCACAGTCTCCCTGGTACGCCTTCCAGGCAGACTGAACTGTATTGCGGATGACCAGATCTCACGTTTCTTTTCCCTTGCTCCCCAGGCCAATCAGGCCACCAGAGCCACCTCCTGCACAGAGCCACGGCTGAACCCATGGTAAGGTGGAGGTGACTGACAGCTGCCAGGTACACCTGAATGGTGTTGGCCTGGAGCGTTTGGCTGAGATAGGCCGCAAACAGGTTGATGGAATGCTTAGTACCTGGCAAGGGGGTGATACCAAGTGTATGACAAAAGGTGTAATACTTCCGGACCCCTGCTCTGTAGGTAGTGGATGAATTGTATCAACTCAACACCATTCAGGTGTACCTGGCAGCTGTCAGTCACCTCCACCTTACCCATAGGTTCAGCAGTCCAGCACATAACAACCCAACGCTGAACGTAGCCGTCCGAGGCATACAGCTTTCTCAGGGCCCAGCACATCTCAGGCCCAAGAGACTGCCTCTCACCACTGGGATGCTGGAGCAACTGCTGCAGCTACTGGAGGTTGACCCACTAAGCAGACATGATAGGAAAGCTGCCCTGACCTTTGGCTTCTTTGGATTCCTGAGGTCAGTGAGTACACTCAGACCAACAGGGACAGATTTGACCCCATACTCCACCCAACAAAGAGCGATATCGCCTGGGTCAAAGGATGGCGTGCACTTCTTTATCAAAAAGTCAAAGACAGATCAAGTTGGGAGAGGTACTACCATAGCCATGGGCCACGCCCACTGTGCATCATGCCCAGTTGTCGCACTGCAAGCCTACTTCGAACACTGCAAGGCACCACCAGGGTCATTTCTATTACATTCTCAAACTGTACGCCCACTCACATCCCAGGCAATGAGAGCTATATTGCGAGACCTACTTTTGAGAAGTGGGTGCGACACCTCCAAGTACAATACACACAGTCTCCGGATTGGGGCAGCAACAGCAGCAGCACAAGCAGGGCTCCCCACCATCAACCATCCACCATCCAGCGGCTGGGAAGATGGAGCAGCATAACCTGTAGTCAGCACAATGGCCCTATTGTACACACACACACACTCACACACACACACTCACCCATCTGTAATACTATCTGGAACCAATCAACTCCAAATCAATCCACACTTGGGCGGCACCCTTCGGGCGTCTACACCCTGACCTAACCACTTAACCTTGACCAGCGTCATGGTGTGGCAAACTGGCTGACCCAATGGTAACCAGCGTTACCCCTTGGTACCAGTCGGTGGGGGGTCAGCACCCAACTGGCTGGGCAAAACTATTGATCATAGTCAAACTCACGACTGGGGTTACTATTAACAGCCAGCATGAGAGAGCATTTAGACAGCATTAATGTTTATGAAGGAGGTTCAAGAATGTGTTTATGACATGGTTTACAATATGGAGGTCACTTGCAGATTGAAACTCTGCTCCTTTTAAATACAGTATGGAAGCCATTCTTATTTTTGCAAAGAAAATGCAAGGAACATTTTTAGAATTCAGTTCAGTTTGCCTGGACATGTCATACACTGTGCATGCACTTTAACTTCACATGCAATCCTCACATAACTCCAGCAGTCTTTCAGATCTGGTGACAATGTGATCTTGCAACTTTACCATCCTCTCATCGCTAAATGTTTTCCTGAACTTTTCTATGCATCATTCTCTCTGAATGGTGGACATTGATAGTCTTAGTAACAACAATGGTATTGCTACTTAGCAGATTAAGTGTGATTCTTGTTAGCAGATGAAGAGTGATTCTTGCTACTAATGATATAAATAACTATCCAAGTAGACACTAAACAATGTAAGGGGTATTTGTTCAGAACATTTACTTGACAGAATTGTGGAGTATATGTGAACCTTTATTGTGTTTAGGCCACTGCTAAAGTCCTGCAAGCTGTATACTTTGCTCAACTAACACCAACATTTTATAAAGTCAACATCCATGCAGGTAAGTGTGTTGATATATGTACTGAGTACTGCAAGTCAAAAGTACGCACATACTCACACATGTACATGCATGCACATGCATGCACATGTGCACATGTGCACACACACACACTAACACATTTCACCCACACTTCCAGCCCTCACTCCACTTGATATTCAAGAGTTGCTGAAACCTGCCTTTGATCAGGCCAGAGAGCTCCAGGTGCAGTCAAACATCAAACACTTATCAGAGATAATTCCATTTGTTACAGTACGTCATTCTCCTCAAATAATATTCATTGTGAGATGCACCTCTCCATAACTAGGTATTCCTTGATGAGGTGAACACTTCTTCATGCCTTGGGCTGCTCAAAGAAGTCATCATAGATAGAACATTGGATGGAGAGGTGAGCCATTGATATCCTTGGACCACACCTTTGACTGTAGCCTTCTCCTATTAAAGCCCATTCCCAATAACGTGTTTGTTATGGCAGCCTGTAATCCTCACCGTGGGAACAGCTTGGCATCACATGGTGATGTGCAGGACAGGTGGTTGAGAGGGTCCTACTACGTCCGCCCCCTCCACCCAACCCTCAAGCTGATCATGTGGGACTATGGCTCTCTGGATAGTGCTCAGGAGAGGGACTACATCAATGCCAAGATGAAGATGCTCCACAGGTCAATGTCCAATGTTGAGGTGGCCAGCCTCACAGAGCTCATTGTAGAAAGTCAAGAGGTGATGAGAGACTATGCAATGCAGCAGCTAAGGTCCAATAACCTCAGCTCGGAACAAGCTAAAGTGGCTTCGCATAGCTGTGTGAGCCAGAGAGACATCCAGCGAGTGTTCACCTTGCATAAGTGGTTGATGAAATGCTATGAGAAGTCCAAGCCTTATGGAGATCGCACAGACTATCACTGCAGAGCATTGTTTGTGGCCCTTGGAATAGTCTACTACATGCGTCTGAACACAAAGTACCGCGAAAAATACAGGGACCAGATGGATAAAGTAAGCAGGCTTCCCAACGAAGTAGCATTTTCTAAAGCTTTCACAGATGAGCTAGACTGGTACATTGATCAGGTGGACCTGCCACAGGGTATTGCCAAGACCCAGGCCCTGAAAGAAAACATATTTGCTACCATCATCTGCACAGTCACGCGCACACCCCTGATCATTGTGGGTGCCCCTGGGTCCTCTAAGACCCTCTCATTCAACGTTACTGTTGCTAACCTCAAGGGTGAAGAGTCCAAAATGTCACTGTTCCGGCAGACGGACACGTATCCCTCTCTCGACCCTCACTACTACCAGTGCTCAAGGCGCACCACATCCAATGAGATTCAAACCGTCTTCTCACGAGCCATCAATCGTCAGAGGTCTAACTTGACACTGCCCATCCACTGTGTGGTATTTATGGATGAAGCTGGCCTCCCAGAGGAGAGTCACGAGTCACTGAAGGTCCTTCACTACTACCTGGACAATCCTGAGGTCTCCTTTGTAGCCATTACAAATCATGTCCTTGATGCAGCAAAGACCAACCGTGCCATTAGTCTCTTCAGGCCAGAAAGCTCTGGAGATGACCTGGAAACCCTTGCTAAGGGGTGTTTGTGCTCAAAACCAGATAACCCTCCTCCTGAACTTCAAAAAGACCTTGAAACAATTAAAGGTTTTTGTGAGCCTTACTTAACTTTGATGAAGCTTAAAGCTGTCCATACATTTTTTGGCCTTCGAGATTTCATTCATTTTGTGAACAACTTGAGGAGGAGACGCCAGAACATGCTTAATGCCCAGGTGGTGATGGAAGCTCTCGAAAGGAACTTCAATGGGTCAGATGAATTTGGAGACATTTTAAAACAGTTCTTAGCAACTGTGAGTTGTGTACATTGTATCCATGGTGTGATCATCACTCATTCCTTGTACTCTGGTAGCTTGGCACCTGTTTGGATAACGTTACACAGAGACATATCCTTGACATTTTGCGTGACAGCCTAGCTGATCGACCAATTGACCGTACCGAGAATGAAGTTCGGTACAAGCTGATCATCGACCCATCAGAGGATGATTCACTTGTGAGGCTTCTGTTCACATTTGGTGTCCTGGATAGGCAGAACACACGTGTGTTTGTGTGCAGCGATTTCCCTGGGGACACCCACCTGCAAAAGGTACCCAATACACAAGGTCTTTCCAACTTACATGTACTTCTTCCTTTCAACTTTAGATCAATACCATTGCTGCAATTCGTCACTCTGCCATTGAGGGACACACAGTTGTAATGGCTCAGACTGATGACGTTCATGAGAGCTTTTATGATCTGTTCAACCAGAGGTTTCGCAGGATCGATGACGCCAAAGGACCTCGTTACTATGCCAACATAGCCATAGGGGCCCACTCCAAGCCATGCAGGGTGCACCCAGAGTTCCAGTGTGTTGTGGTGGTGAAGCAGTCCGAGGTGAAGAACACACCGGCCCCATTCCTGAACCGCTTTGAAAAGTACCACCTATCCCACCATGCCCTTCTGGAGGCTGCTCTGGGCATGTTGCCTCCATGCATGGCTGTTGTGGTGAATACTGTGAGGGAGAAGGTGAGGAAAAGGGATGGAGGGATGGGGGGCAGGGAATGTAGGGATGGGGTACTGCCCCCACTAGTACCAGGGGAACTGCCCCCATTGGTACCAGGGGATAGGAGTACTGCCCCCACTAGTAAAATCATACATAGGCTGCTGATGGCATAAGAAGCGTTTAGTTCCAGTTCATTTAGTAAAGTGTTTTTTTCCCCATGTACTGCCATTTAGGTCAATGAGTTTGTGACATCAGTTAGAGGAAAGGAGAGCTTCTATGGACTGAAGGAGGAAACCACAGACTCCTTGCTCCTCTCCATACTGCCCACAGAGAAGTACACTTACCAGCGCTATGAACCTAAAGATGATCAGAAGTTAGATGTTGCCATTGAGGTGGTCTGTTTGCAGGAGCTGGTCCTTGCTTTTAGGACCACTGCAAGGTTTAATGTACCCACTGTAAGTGTTGATGTATGTTGATGTGGTGTTGGTGTGGCAATGTGTGTATGTTGATGTGGTGTTAGTGTGACAATGTGTGTATGTGTACTTGAATGCCATATCTTTCAGTGCTCATTGGAAGAGCTCAAACTTGATGCAGAGCATATCTCCTCTTACGTGTGTGTGGACCCCGAGTTCAAGGGACTGCTCCAGACACTTACCCCTCAGAGGGCGGGGCTGGCGGTGGCTGAAGCCATGCAGAAGCTGCATGATGCCCCTCCCCCTCAGGGCAAGAATCGAAACATGGGGCTGTCCCCAGGGGGCTGTGCCATGGTGGCCATGGCTGTCCAGTGGTTGGTCAGACACCTGTGCAAGCGGCTCATGCAGCTGATGACTCCCGAGGCCCTCACCATCCACTGGATGGGGATCAGCTCCTCCTACCTGGTCAACTATCTCAGACACCAGTCCCACTTCTCCCTAAAGGCATTGGTCAGTGACCACCTTAATGCTCTGAAGGATGATAAAACGTAAGTGTAGCATATATATTGTGTTAATTATTTATCTGTAATGGTTGATATGTTAAACTCCAGGTACTGTCCAACCAAGCTTCTTTGCTACACCCGAACTTCCTCCCTTATACATAAGCTCCCGTTATCCTATTCGGGGGTAGGCTTCTTTGCTAGGGGTGAGGAGGTGGCACATAAGGCCATCAAGGACCTTGTGCATGATGACTTGGGTGCTGTTGTGGTCCACAAGCTGTCCAATAAGCCCCAGAACAGCATCAGGGAGCTCCTCAAGACCTTTGTGGGGTCCGAATGTTTCCAGGTCCTGCTCTTGGTTGCCAACATGGCTGAGGTGACAGGGCCCATGGTCAACCATCTTCGCATCATGATTGAGGAGGCAGAGAACCAGAACCAGAACCAGTCACCTCCCCTGCCTAAGCTGTTTGTTCTCCTACTCCACTTCCCTCCACACAACTTTCTAAATCCTTGCTACCCAACGCTGTACCTACGTGGGTGGGACCACTACTACCTGGACACTATAGGCCAGCACCATGGCAATGGTGTCATTGATGTAGAGGACTGGTTCAGCCATTGCTTTTTACGTCAGGATAAGGACTCCGACATCAAAGATGACTCCGTGGTCCAAACAGCAATAGGTCTTCTGGAGGAGGCTATTCCTGTCATATCCTCACATGTTCCCTTCAGTTCCTATGCAGGATTTCCATTCAATGGACAGCTCACCATATCACAGCGTGATGGCCACCTCCGTGACCTCCTGATCACAAAGGGAGTGGGTGCGGTTCTGTGCAGGCACTTCAGGTCCTACTGGAAGCCCAGCATGATGTCTGGGTATTTAGAACAGGCGGCCAACCTTACCCACCAGCAGCAGTCCACCCTGAACATCACTGATACCATCCAGGCTGCCTTCAAGGTCACGTTCATGGACTTCATGGTCGTCATGGTGTCTAGGCTGAATGAGAACTGCAACATTGATAGTGTATTTGTAGATGGTGGGTCCCCAGTGGTTGATGCCCTTTTCAGAGACCTGCTGGCTGTGTATCCATGTCCTTTGTTGGCTCAGCTGAGGGTGCTTAGCAACAACCTGCAGGCCCCGTGCAATCCGGGGTACATTCCCGTATTCCCGTTCTTCCATATGGTGATGACCCACATGGACCAGCTGATCGACCAGTGCAGGAGGGATGCAAACGAAGGTGTTGACGTCCTTGGGAACGTTGCCACGGCTTCCAGCAGCCGAAATCACGACATGGGGGCGGAATTTAGAAGCTTTTATGAGAGGATGTTGTCTTCCCTCAAAGATAGGGCAAAGGTGAGAGCCAGTATGTGTTTATCCGAGAGGAAAAAAACGGCGTAATCGCGCGTTATTGTGCGTGCATGAAAAACTGCCATAACAACGCCAAATAATTAATTTACGCGGTCTTCAAAACGCTGTATCTTCTTGATTGTGCAATATAGTAGAGCTACATTTTGCATATTTACAAAGCGGTCCTGTGTCTATAGAAGTCCAAAGATGGTTTAGTTCGCGATGCATCGTTCCGAATCAACTTAGAGCAAGATTTCGCGGGCTTCAAGTACAAAACCCCGCGAAATCAAGCCTTTTACTTGAATGTGAATCAATATCTTCGGAACGATGCATCGCAAACTAAATCATCTTTGAACTTCTATAGACACAGGACCGCTTTGTAAATATGCAAAATATAGCTCTACTATATTGCACAATCAAGAAGATACAGCGTTTTGAAGACCGCGTAATTTGGCGTTGTTATGGCACGCGCCGTTTTTTTCTCCCTGGTTAAATGCTTCTGGTGTACCCCGGGGCCCCCCCCCCCCCCCCCCCCCCACCCCGCCCCGATTACATATACATGCACCTTCTCTTACGTTAACAGAGTGCTTCAAAGGAGTGTGTGGTTATATGTGTGCAGACAGTTGCTAACAACCCTGAACTGTGGCCCCGATACTTCAACAACTTCATCTCCTCAAAGCTCCATCTTGCGGGCCCTGAATCAACCATTGAGAAACAGATCATTCAAGAGGTGTTCCGTGACCTCGACATGTTTGAAATTACTAAGAGGATTGTGTACCTCCACACCTACATGGCTGTGTACCAGCTGGACCTAGCCAATGTGGCAACCATCCTTCGCTCACTTGCTTTGCTCCAAAAGATTAAAACTGTTTCTCCTGCAATTCTTTCACCTCCACTCCCACCTCCTACCAAGCACTCTGTCAGCCAATCAGGAAGTGCCCTCAGTGTCCAGCATTTAAGCACTTTTGTCATCAATGCTCTATTTAAAGCCCTCCTTGGTTGCTTGTATGCAGGCTTATCTCAGACAGGTGCACTAGAGCAGCTGAAGCAGTGGTACAGGGCTTACCTGGACATAATGACTCTCCCCTCTCTTGCTGACATCATCAGTATGGGTCTGGCCATGTGTGATGAAGCTGCAGACATGGAGCAGGTGAGGGCCCAGTCAAACGTGATGCAGGCAACCTTTGCAGTCCTCCAGTGCAAGCCAGATTGTGACAGTGAGGTGCTTAATGTGGGGCAGAAAGTGTTCCGTATTCTGTTTAACAGGCACTTCAAGGAGAATGGAGAGGTACTTGTTACATGTATATTTGTGTGGGCAAATAATGTACATACCTGTACATGTGTGTACTTATGTGCCTACTAATATATTTATTACAGCTTTGCTTGCGAATTGTGTGCGTGTAAATGTATTGTGTGCATGTGTGTATGGAGAGAACATTTTTGGTATGTTATTGCACCTGTGTGAATAGTACCTGTGCAAATTGAGTGCATTGTGCATATACAAAGGGTTTAAAGGGCTGTTGGCGGGGGGGGGGGGGGGGGGGGGGGGGACCATTATATAGATGTATGTGTGTGTCTGATTGTGTGTTGTGCGAGGATGGCCATGGGTGCATTGCAGGAGGTTTTTAATTATGACCCTATTTTCAGCTGAATGGCAGGTGTCCCCATCTTATAGAGGTGTGCCGGGTGGTGATGGTGGAGGCCATCGTGGAGGCCACACCCTCATATGATGGCCAGGTCCACACACTCATGGAGAGGATATTCAGTCACTACTTCCCGGCACACCGCACGTGTTTCCACCGAGAGGGCTGTTGTTGGTTCCTGCAATATGCCAACTGTCATTTATCACTTGCAGCTGAAACAGATGCTAGCAAACTGACCAAAGAGTTGTCTCAAAATGACTGGAGTGGAGATTTGCAGATGTCCAAGCTTTATCTGTCCCGTATGCTAGGTGAACAACAAGTTGGTGGTAGCCCAAGTTCAGAAAAGGATCCCCAGGACCCACTAGCACTATATAATAGCAAGGTCAGATTATTCCAACTACATACCGTTATTATATATATATATTTCTATGCTTGCATGTTGGAGGAGTAATAAAAATGTAATAAAAAATTTCATAATCACATGTGTATGGACTCAAGCAAAATTGCCCTTCTGTGGTTGTAATTTTACGTAAATCTGTATATCTGCAACCTTACAACTCTTTCATTTTAAATCACCTATACTCCACACCTAAACAGCTTTTAGTACTAGTTGGTTTCTTCTGCAAAGTTTGCCAGCCCATCCAATTGGAATTGCACATATCTCCAGGTACAAATGCCTCATGCTGATCAAATCTGGTAAATATATAGAGGAGTCCTGTAACTATTTAGTTCTCAGAACATTGACTTGAATATTATCAGTTGCAAGGATATAGCACTGTAAAGTAAGTACATTTTCCCACTCAATAATGTAGGCACATGCCCCTGTACATTGAATGTAACATGGTTTGCTTTTAAATCATTAGTGCAAATCAAGTGGGAAAGCCTGCACACAAATTGTACACAATATCTCCATAACAAATAAAATCCAAGTTAGCAGTCCAAAAATTTAAATAGCAACAGGACTCCTCTATACGCAAAGTAACTAAAAACATTCTCTCTGAGAAAGTTGGTGGTATGTAGGATTTGAAGGCAATAGTGGTGTAAAAAGCATAGAAACAAGGTCTTGTCAGAAGGAAAAATGTAATAGTCCTATATTTAGCACACAAATGACATATTCCCTAGAGAATGTGTTTAATTACTTTAGTTACTTGTTTCATTGATTTTTTTTCACACCCAAATCACTGATATCACTGTGAATATTATATATCGCTGCTTCCGCTGCCCCCCCCCCCCCCCCCCCCCAGCACGTAGCAGTGATGTAATCCATAGAGCTAGACATCCATCGATCTGGGTACCAAGATATCAAATTATAAGTATTACACAAACCGTATAGTTGATTGTTAAATCATTTGTTACTGCTCCTGTCGTTTTCTGGTTTGGTATCGATAATTCTCAACTTGTCAAGATTCTGCCATAATGATACGAGTAGCATTTAGTACGGCCCAAATCTAACAATGCATTGAAACATCAGGAGTGCTTGGTCCTTTTTCCATGATCTTTCTCAGAGAGCTAGGTCGCAGGCTCTCAGCCACAACTGGTGACACCAAACGCTACAGCTACCTGACCCAGCGCCTACCAGTGGTGGTACAAAAGGGAAAAGCAGCCTCCATCTTAGGAACTACTACTGTCTCTTAGCGTGGTTGTTTTTTTAGGGGTTTAGTTTATTGTTATTACCAAAACATACCATCAACTATTTGATCACAGAAGGCACTGATTGGCAAACTTTGTACTGTCCCATGCACAGTATAATGTACATGTACAATTTATTATAACAAGAAACTTAAAGCATTCTCTATGAGAAAGTTGGTTGGGCGTAGCCCGACCTTTGCGTACTGGCAGAAAGTCGAGTACCAAACCCGAACAGTTTGTGTACAAGCTGCAACAGGATTGCAGTTCAATCAGACTGCAGCATTTTGATACGGGCATTTATCACCTAATCAACATACGCAAGTGTTTATCATACAATGTACAGCTGTTGCAAGAGGTGAGAACCGTATTGCAGTGTGTGATCGAGGTGGCCATGGAGCTAGACTACTCTTCAATAAAGCCTGAACAGGTAGAAATAGCTGTGGCTCTGATTGAAGGCGGGGACGTATTTGCTATTCTACCCATGCTTTTTTGGTAAAAGTCTCTGTTATGATTGCTTGCCAGTGGCGTTTAAAAAAGGTCAGAAAAAAGAGCGGGGCTATTACATTGTCGTTGTAGTTTCCCCTCTAGTGGCCATCATGAAAGACGCTGCTTTATTCAGAAAACATTTAATCTTAATTTATACATTAGAACAGGTTTCTTCCTATTCCATTAATTAGAGGCCTAAAAACCACCTATGTCTCTGGTGAGGTTACTGACAGAACTTCTTTTGCAACTGTCATCCTATTTTTTCTTGCTACAGCCTTTGCCATACAATTACGTATAAGAGTTATTTTGTACTTCCTAGGATCTGATTGTCAGGAGTCTTGTTATAAATGGGTCGCGTGTTTTCAATGATATCCAATGTCGGGGTCAAATCCTATGGGAACATTGTCCAGTAAAACGTAAAATCACTCTTGTGATACTTATATCAAATTTTCCAGAACAAGCAAACCAAAGTAACGCTCGTAATTCAGTGCCTAATACCTTTATGATGGATAATCCATTTTAGGATGTGTATGGACCATTTGATAGAGCTTCGGAGTTAATGGAAAATTTGAAAACTTGATAAACTATCCAGAATGGTGATTTTGCGGACACTGTCCCATATATGTGGGGAATTATAATTAGACCGTGACGGTGGTTAGTCTCGTCCCCAGACCCTATACTGAGTGTGTTTATACATTATGCGATAAACATGCATCATATTGGTCTGGGAACGAGACTAGATGGTGGTATTGTTCTAATGGTTTAATTGACCACCCTTTTCAAATCCAGCCTCGTGCACTTGTGGGTGAGGTACTAATGGCAGCTCCTGACCTGGGACCTCCTGCTCACTACATCCCTACGTTTTACCAACAGTCAACATTCATTACTCTTGTAGGACAAGCTAGTGTGAGTGGATAAGAAGTATTCATCGTATTGAATGTGGTGGCACTAATTCTCTTCACACATGCCACGTCATTCCCCTCCCACACACCATACCTTCCCATGTACACCCTCACACACCACACCTTTCTCGTCACATACACACTATTTCTCTATCCTCCATCCACCCTTATAACAATGGTGATGTCTTCAGAGTACACGCATGCAGCAGCCACTGGCCCATCTCTACTTCCTGACAGTGATGGAACACCTCTCTGGCAAGCACTATTCTCTGCCTCATCTGCTTAGCAAGTACTTTGCCATCCAAGGGGTGCGTGTACTTCATATCACACACACACACACACACACACACACACACACACACACACACACACACACACACACACACACACACACATGCACTTGTGCATACATTAACATCCTTTATCCCTATTCTCTTTCACACACACACATGCTTATCCATATAGCTGTGTACATTGGCCGACACCAATGATCAGCAGAAGGTACTTCTGTTCATTGAGCAGCAGGCTACAGTACAGGTCACAGTGCAGCAAGTGGCCCTTGACCTTGACCCATCTAAGCTTGCTATCATCCTTAATGAGGTCAACACTATTCTCGATGATCCAGCAACAGGAGGTGGGGCCTGCAAGGGCCACGCCCTTGTTCTTGCTTTGCACCTCCTGAAACGTCTAAAGAGCTTCAGAAAATTTATGGATCTGTTGACTGTGCAGTTTGAAGTAGTTTGTCGAGGCATAACCTGTCTGGAACAGTTTTGTGTGAAACTGAAGGTTGTGTGTGTGTGTGTGTGTGAGTGTGTGTGTGCGTGTATTAGTGTGTGTGTGTGTGTGTGTGTGCGACAGTGCCAGTGCCATTATATTCTCTTCAAAGTTCACGCATGTGGTGGGAGGTATTGTTTCTTGATTATCACATCCATTTGTACATGTCATTCATGTGTCACATGACTTCATTCATAAAGCAATGATTTACATGTTTATTATTTACACATGCAGGCAAAGCCAAAGCCGCACCTATTTCATTTTATAGCAGAATATCCTTGTTCACCTTTGCGTACCATCTATGACCGTGTTCGTACTACCATGATGAATATACATGATGGCAAGGGCATTGTTGACGACCTGAACAATTTAGCCACTGAATGGTAATAATGAGCAGTGAGTTGCATATACATGTATTTTCATTTTTGATCACTCCCTCATCAGCGTAAAATCACAAAAAGGTACTGAACAAACCAGCGTGGGTGCATTCAGGATGGCTGTCTGGCTAACTGTGTACTATGATTTCTTTGATAATAATGTAAGGTACCCTCTCATGCCTGGCTGCTCTATTTAAAACCTTATTTTTCCTGTCACAGGTAAAGTCAGAGGTGCTACACAATACGATTGGTGGAGACAAGATATCTCATTTCTTTGAAGAAGGTCACATAGCCATCATTCAACAATTCCTTAATCCAGATCTGATGTTGGATAATCCTGAGCTGCCAAACCCACTTCCTGAACAGACAAGGCCAAAGCCAAAGAATGGAAAGGAAGAAGATCCTCTTGTAAAACTATTCAGACCTTCGGAGTCCCAATCTTTAGGTACATTTGTATATGTTCTCATCCTCCTAAGCTGTGCTTACTCATGTATTCTTTCAACAAAAATAGACCAATCAGATGCAGATCTTTGCCACGCCCTGGTTAATATGGTTGCTGTGGTGATGGCATCTCCCAAGGCCAGCAATCATCTTTGGTACCACATGTTTGCCCCTGGTGATCTTGTGGATACATATATGACTGGCTTCATGGTAACATGTGTAGTGTAAGTGTACTGTCTGTTGATGTAGTCCTTTTCTCCCTGCACAGTATGACACTAAGGTTAACCCCAAAGGCCTCCACTATGATTGTGGAGTTGAGCTATCCTCTGAAGGCCTGTTTGGTCGTCAGGACTACCTGAAGCATGCATGCAGGGGCACCTACACCCTCCACTCCCTCTACCTACTCCTGTGGGCCAACTTTGGGGCCTTCTGTGTCGCCCTCCTCACACAGCCCAATGCTGACAAGGAGCTCCAAGGGACCATCATCTCTGACCGGCTATCCATTCGCCATTACTGTGTGTCCCAGCTGAGGACAATCTGGCTCTACATGAGGAACAACCTTAACATATCTGATGAGGAAAGGTCATTCTTCATTATGAAGTGCATGAAGAGGTTCTATGAGGTATGTATTTGATGTGTGCATGTGAATGACTAGTAAGTACATGTAATTAGTGAATTGGCAAAAATATTTTTGGGCTATGGAAAAATTATTTTCTCTATTTAAAGTGTTCATTTATGAATATCAATCTCCCTGATATTACTACCCCATTCAGTATTGGAACCTGTGTGTGTGTGGTTAATTACCTAAAATTATTCTGGTTGTAGAGTATTTCAGAGCACTTGAGTAAAAATTAGGTAACTTCATTTGTAAATCCAGGCCCATACCTTTACAAGTAAAGAAAAACATTTTCTAACGAGAAGATTGGTGGGATATAGGAATTGGAGGCAAAGGTGGTGTAAAAGGAAGGGAATAAAAGGAAAATGAGACAAAAAATCCTATATTTAGCACGTAAATGTAACAGAACCAAAAGAAGTGTAAATATAGGATTTTCCTTTCTCAAAACCTTGTTCCCCTCCTTTTTACACCACCTTTGCCTCCAATTCCTATATCCTTAGAGAATGTTTTTCTTTACTTGTTTCCTCTTTATTTAATTATTTTAGTGTCAATGATTAATATGGCAAGTGCCCCCCCCCCCCCCCCCCCCCCTCTCCCACTTCAATTACCGTCACGAGCAGACGCCCGCTTTTGTTTGGGGATCACTGTACGGAACGCTAACTCGTCGTCTCGTCTTTGGAGGTATATGTATTCCTCTTGTTGTTTAGCTCTCCTCTTTTTTTGACGCGTGAAGGCATTTTTTAAAAATCAACATTGCTAGCCAAAAGTTGTGAACACAACCGCAATCCCACCTGTTTGGCTGCATAATTCTAAATATACGTGAATGTCGCCATGGGAACAGTCACTCCATATCGGAACCTACGCGAGTAGGTTCCATATAGGAATCCTGCAGTATCATGAATGTCATTATAAAAACGTCACTCACGTCTAGCGGGACATTTATGAATCGGGTCACTTCGCTCTTAGTGGCAATCAAGCAATTACAAAAAGGAGAACATCTCTGCGCTGTATATGTGTCATAAGACGGTGTAATTCCAGAGAACAAAAATACTCGTCCCCATCGTCCGTACCCAGTCCCACCTAAAAATTTCCCTCCGTCGGCTTCTTCTTTATATTCTTATTCTTATTCTTCTTCCTTCGGGATAGTATAACTCACGACAGGAACGTTTGTAAAGCACGCCAAGTGTACCAATCGCTTCAGGACGCGTCCACAGGTTATCTTCGGGTGTCTGTTAGACGCCTAACCGATCGGGCAATTAACTAAAGCGAGTAGTTCCTTATTTGGTGTTGATCTACAAATAGCACATTACATCAGCTATCACAATGGTCATGACGCACCGGTATAAATTAACCAGCATTATCAAATTCGACGGATTTAATTTTACCATGCAATCTCAAGGACAATTCGAGCATCTAAATGTGGAAAGATCCATGCAGATGCTGCCAGATCTGCCAAACCTGTGCATGTGATGCGCGTACCGAAAGGACCAACAAAACAACCACCAAAGGTACGTTACAGCATCGATAAATGTTGGATCCATAAATTATGAGCATGCATGGTATATCACTAAAATGGAAGGAATAGTTTCTGTAGTTACAGCGATAGATACTGCATCTCTCTCCGCTTTATAGTATAGTATGCACTGCCAAAGTTGCTTATGTCAATTTGGTAATGGGCTATTCCATTATTTAATTGTACACCCCTACAGATGACAATAATTGCAAACGTACCCCCCCCCCCCCCCGGGACAATATATAAAAGCATCCCTGGACAAGCTTATATTATATCTCCACCTCCCCAGGACAGACTTGTACATGCCCCCTGGACAAGCTTCTGTCTTGTTCCACCCCCCTGGACAAGCTTCTATGTTGTTCCCCTCCCCCTGGACAAGCTTCTATTATGCCTTCTAACCCCCCAGGACAGGCATTTAAATGACCACCCCCAAGACATATTCCTTACAAGTAAATAAAAACATTCTCTCTGAGAAAGTTGGTGGGATATAGGTTTTTCAGGCAAATAGTATACTGGTGTAAAAAGCAAGGAAACAAGTTTCATCAGACGGGAAAATGTAATAGTCCTATATTTAGCACACTTCGACTAAGGCATATGCTGTTTCTGTGCTAAATATAGGACTATTACATTTTCCCGTCTGATGAAACTTGTTTCCTTGCTTTTTACACCAGTATACTATTTGCCTGAAAAACCTATATCCCACCAACTTTCTCAGAGAGAATGTTTTTATTTACTTGTTTCCTTAATTTTTCTAACACCCAAATCACTGTTGCATCTCAGGTTTCCCCCCTTTCATTTAACCGATTTAATTCAATCCAGACGTATTGTGAAAATTTTCTAGGTACCTTTGCTTAATTAGAATTGGTAAGACCGTATATAGGCTTTTAGGCGTTTTTGTATCAAAGCGAGTCCTCCAGCAAATTCTAAAGCTATTGGTGCAATTTTCATTGCCTAAAAGTGTTCCTGTCCCGAGTTATGAGTTCTCAAGAAGCAGAAGAAGCAGACGACCCGCCCATTATTTTTGGAAGGGGAACGAGGACAGCAGTATTTTTCGTTCTCGACAACCACGCGGTTCTACGACGTGAAACAAAAACGAAACTACTCAGTTTTGACTTCTAGATCGATTGCCGCAACAAGTTAGACGATCCGATAGTCGGGAGCGAAGCTACGGTAGGGTCGATGGATTTTAATTAAATTCATAGTCTGGGTCAAAACCTATATGGAAGTCTCTAGCGAGACTTCCGATACCCCCCTGGACACCATTTATTGTCATCTGTAGGGGTGTATAATTAAACAATGGAATAGTCCAATGTATTGGGTGCATGGTTTATCTGATAATAGCGTGAGATCAGTTTACTTAGGGTGTATTTATCCTATGTATTATATGGATCCTATGTATTATATGGCTTCGCTTTTGCTAACCTTTATCACCCTTTGGTCCTCAATGGAGGTAGGCTGGGGACTAGTATAATGGATCACTTCATCAAAATTGCAGATTCAAAAATAAATCTGTCATGATCACACAAGTTGACGTTTTTGCTACCTGGGTCTATATGTTTCAAGAACTAAATGCAATACCAAATCCACCAGAAAAATTTAGGAAACAGGTAATAAAAACATTCTCTATACGAGAAGGTTGGTGGTATATAGGAATCAAAGGTGATGGTGGTGTAAAAAGCAAGGGAACAAGGTTTCTGATTGAAAAGGAAAAATGAAATAGACCTATATTAGCAAGCACATGACAACTTGTTGCTAATATAGGTCTATTTCATTTTTCCTTTTCAATCAGAAACCTTGTTTTTTGCTTTTTACACCACCATCACCTTTGATTCCTATATACCACCAACCTTCTCGTATAGAGAATGTTTTTATTACTTGTTACATAATGATTACTATATCAGTTTTATGCTTTATTCATATATCTGATACCTGAAGATGTCCTTCCAGGAGATTCTAAAGCGATTGGTATAACTTGCGCTCTTTAAAACCATTCGTATCCGGAGTTATGCTTACCCGAGAAGAAGACGACAACGATGACAGAGAAGAATTGGTCTGGGAACGAGAACAAACATGAGCTTTTTTGTTCTCTTAAAGCAAACAGTTTGAAGACTGGAATAAAACATTTAAATGACCATCTTTGCCTTCTGGTTCGATAGCAACAAAAGCTAAACTATCCGTTTCTTGGTACGCGAGTTATACGCGGGTCGCGTTTTAAAAAATGATTTCACGACTCGGGTCAATTCCTATATAGGAACTACTATCGTAGTTCCTGATAATATCATATTACGGTTTTATGCTCTATTGCAAGTTTGGCTTCAAGAAATTACATCTTCCACTTTAGTTGGGCACTGCTGCCAACATACAGCAAGGTAAATTCCTAACCAGGGATGAGCTGGACAGCTATGAGAGGATGTGGCATACACAGATCTACCAACCATCATGGTCTGAGCTTAGGAATGCGGTATGTACTTCTGTAAAATAAGGAATGTATGCTCATGTATACTGTTATTTTGCTAAATATTCACTTTGAGAAAGTTGGTGGTTTGTGAAGTAAGTAATATTGGACTAAAATAATGAGACAATTTAGGACATCCTGAATATGGGTACACTTTTATGTCTCAATTTTAATCCTGTACTGTGTTCTCTCTGATGCATGTTTAAGTACTGCTTTGTGTGGCAGCATTAAACTTTTGCCACTTTTGTGCATACCAACATCAACCTATAAAAATAAAGATCTATTTCCTATTGTTCCTACTCATTCCGTTTATAATACATGTACAAATGGACGTCGAAGCACAATATTACCTGAGTTAGCAATAGCTTGTACATCATCGTTACACTATTTCACCCTCCAAGCCAAATTCGAAGCAGCACATGCATGTAGTATGTTACAATGTACATGTAGCCATAGCACACATTCAGATTTTCTCATTTTTGGGGGGTGACGCCGGGAAGGGTTAAAAGATGGAAGCAAAAATTCAATACCTTTTTAATAGTCATACTGTATTTTAATGCTTTATCAATAAATACACAACTTTTTAATTTCTGTTATGCTTCTTCAATACTCTCCTGTCTATTTAAAGGCAAAATTGAATTATTGAGCAAAAGGTATGTCCCCCATGGAGTACACACATCCCCATGGGAACACACATGCGTTAAAGTTCATAGCTAGTTTGGTATGATGTAGTGATGAAGGGAACAAAGTGGAGCAAAATAATACATGTATTCGTAAAGTTGACTAGATCTGATGTTTTTTTTAAATTTAAAAAGTCTTATATTGACCACGTAAATATGTGTGCAAACCCTGATAGACTTAAGTATATGTACAGTACCACAGCAACTGAAAGTCACCTCGCAACAACAAAATAAGGCATTTCCTCCTAGAGTTGGGAAAGCTTAGCACGACCATACTGCTTTCATCTATCTATATTGATTCATCTGGCCTGGCCTTCACCAAATGAATTTTACTTGATGAAAGTGGTATAGTTGCGCGCTGAACACTAACAGCTTTTCCAACTCCACGATGAATGTGCCTTATTTTCTGTTGTTGCGAGTCGGTACTGTAGCTGCATCATTTAAGGTTAAACCTTATGACAAATTTGACTACCGGTCGACTGGTACCAGTCAAGTAGTTGTAAGAATTTATAGCTTACACCAGTCATCAGGTGTCTGTCCTGGTCCAACTGATCGAAATTCCGAGTCAAGCAATTGGTCATTTAATCTGTGCAGTTGTAGCTGTGGGTAGCAGTATGATAGAACTTTGCGAGACATGGAGACACACAATAGTAATTACAGATCTTACAGCGGATTGGGTTCTGGTCTCCAGCCTCATTCTTTTGCCTCAACACACCTCCCTATGCCTGGAGCCAATGGTGTCTCGAAGTCTGGACTGCAGAGTACTGGAAATAAAATAGTATGCACCTTAGCATGGACCCTGATAATCTTTCTCACACTCATTCAATCTATGGATAGCTGTTATCATCATCCATAATCCATAGGCCTTGCCTGAATAGCTCTACTGCTCAGAATCTCTACATGTAGGTAATTCTGTATGGGTTTGGGGGCTCTTAAATAATTACATCATAGTACGAAATGGTGGGACGCTACAGGAGAACCAAAAGAATAATCCGGTTACATGGACACCCTCGGAAAACTACCTGGAAAAGCTATTATGTCTAGGCATGTTTATAAGTATTTAAACTTGCGTTCAGAAGTGTGTCAGATTGTGCGCCTACCATCAAATGGTTCAGTATATATCCTCAGTAAAGGATATTGCCCAAGCCGCATCACGTCTGAGCCCTTGGAGATCTTTATTCTCTCAGCCATTTCACCATGTCATGTTGTTTGTAGCAAACAGCACGACATTTGTTATTATGTGTATGTATTCATAATTGGAAGGGGGTGTAGTACGTGCCCTAAATGTGCCTTAAGAAAACACCATCACAAAGAAACAGAGCACCTCTTTGTGGCGTTAGTACCGGGTACCCTATACAAATAGTAGCCGTAGATATAATGGGACCTATATCTCCTGGGGTTAGGGTTTTGGTACATACTTGTGGCTTCAGATTACTTCACCAGGTGGGTGGAGGCTTACGCAATACCAACCAGGAGGCTGTAACGGTTGCAGATAAATTAATTGACAAGTTCTTTTGTGGACTTGGCGTAGTCGGCAGGATAGGATACTGTAGCAATGTCAAAGCTCAGTGAAGAAGGAGTGGAGTGACTCCGAGAGAGGAGGGCACTGGGCTCTCAGCGAGGACCAGCCAACCCTTGGTTTCACCGGACATGTATTCTGGCGTACAGAGCTGGAGCGACTGGGTGGAGCATTTTGAGGCCACAGCTAGTGTCAATGGCTGGAGCGAGGCGACCAAGCCGCTATGGCTACCAGTTAGACTTTCAGGAAAGGCGCAGACTGCCTGGAAAAGACTCACACCAGATGCGAAGAGTTCCTATGCCACAGCAAAAGAAGTCATTCATACAGTTACATATATATGCACCGGAGATCACATGAGTTTCAGCCCGGCTGGTGGCAGCGCATACACGCATGTGCATATACAAGTAACAATAAGTGCGCTAAAATAGTTATATATGTCATTCACAACACTGGGTAATCTCTCAGAGGCGTAGGAACATATTTAAAATGGGGGGGCTGAAGTGAACTTGATAAAGTGGGCGTGGTCATTTTATGTGCCATGACGTATATTACGTCATGGCCCGCGAGACTGACAAACCGTGTATAGTCGCATGGCCGTAGACAACTTTCAAAGTTTTTGGGGGGGAGGGGGGGGGGGGGGGGCTATAAAAACTGGGGGTGCGTGCAGCAGGGGGCGTGCCCCCTCCTGCCCCCAGATAGAGGGTTTGGGGGAGCGCGCTGTTATATTAAGCTTCCCCAATGGGGTCTGGGGCGAAGCCCCAGCCGCTTTAACCTTTTCCTTATTTGTTATTAGCAAAAACTTAACATTAAATGCAGAAATTGACCCGGCTCTATACGGTATTGCTATATTTTTTAGTTAGTTCACCTTGTCAAAAATCACTTGCCGCCGCGGAGATTTTTTGATCAGCTTTGTCATTTCTTCGATAGTGTCTAATGTATCACGAAGGATTATATTTGCCTTGAACAGCTAAGTTCAGAGCATGGCCATAGCAATGGGTATACAAAGCTCTATGCTCTTTTCGAAGTATAGTAGTTGATACACCTGTTTTACAGCCTGCCATTGAACTAGCCCACTGTCACGACAATTCTTAAGTGAAAGGGATAACCTCAGCAAAATGTCTTCTATTATTCGGATGATGCTTTCTGCAGAGATAGAGTCCATGCTGTGGACTATACTCTACTCACGATCGACCGCTATAAATGATTACAGCTGTAAGTAGTTAATTCTAATTATACGAGATACGGTTAACATTTTTATATTTTCTCTCAAGGAAAATTTTGGAAGCCCTCCCTTGTCTACGGCCTTGATATTATTACGTGCCCGTTACTATCTTTCGCTTTGTCACCATGAAGCACGTGTCACATGTACATATACCGCAATAATTAATTATTCATACTCAATAATAAAAGTGGGGGGGCTTAGCCACCGCACATTTAAAAGTGGGGGGGGCTATAGTCCCCTCAGCCCCCCCCCCCCCCCCCTCCCTACGCCTATGTCTCTATGTGGAGTACGCTATGTGCCTTCATTTGCAATATGTGTTTTTCACCGATTGTTTTTGCCTCTACATCTTTCAGTTCACTCAACAGTGGAACGATCCTGTCTTCCAAAGCATCAGGTAAGGTTTAGTCTGCTTTTAAATACAAACCTATTGTATTAATAAGCAAAATTTATATTGGTTCTGTAATTAACTTGTGAAAGAAATCATGAAATTACAGTGAAATATATGGGACAGTGTCCAGAATAGCTTTATTCTATCACTATATATATATATAATTATATATATATATATATCTTCACATTCGTACTGTAGAAATGTTCCCACACCATTTTTCTCTATTCACATCGATTTTGGATAACAATTGAATAAACAATCTGAGCAATTAAATAGCTACAGGACTTCTATATAAACATATGATGAGCTTAAAAGACAATCGTACCTGGAATTCTAACTGGATGGGTTGATGGGCTTTGTACTCATACCACAGCAACTATAGCTGTGTGAAGTACATGAACATTTTCCCACTTGTTATGTAGGTACATACCTCCCATACACTGAATAGAATGAAGTTTGCTTAAATCATTGCATGAATCGAGCAGGAAAGCATGTACTCAATTTGCACAGCAATATGTACGTAAGGTCATGCAAAAATTGATTATTAGTTCCTCATCTGTCTATGTGGGTTCATGATTATAATGTTCATTTTATAATAGGCTATATTTTTCATCCATTTATAAATGCAATACAAAAGGACAAAGTTATGGCAAACTTATGGGATGCAGTGTATTTTGGCCATGCAAATCCTTCCTATGCCAATATAAAACTTCTCTAGGAATAATTGCGAAGGTTCTTATGGTTTCAACTGCAATAAACAACAGAGTCAAATAAGTTTCGTGCACCTTTATTATCTCATTCAAGTCTTAGGCAAAATAGACATTGGAAATCAAAAACTGTGAATAAAAAGTCAGACCTGTCTCTTCATTATTTAACTTTCCATGCCAAGTATTAGTCTCGGCTTCATTAAGAACCCTTCACAGCATCAATGGATTACATCACTGCTGTGTGAAACCTACATCACCGCATCATTAAATTCATTCAAGTAATCCATCCTGTGCTGTGAATGAGTCAGAGAGTAAGACTAGCCAGGGAATATCAGAGATCTGGGAATATGGTATAATACTATGCAAAATAGATTTTTAGGTTCTCATTCCCACTTGCATGTTTTTTGCATGCCCACACTGAATTCCATTATTCTTATCACATGATACTACTTTAAACACAAGGGGACTAATCGATTTGACAGGTTAATGGATAAAATTCAAATCGACAATCTGGACTACATAGCTACAGGACTCCTCTATAAATACATCGAATTTGACATAGGTACGACACTTGTACCAGGAGATGCTTGGAATTCTAGCCCAATGGGTTGGTGAACTTAGTATTGTTGGTAAGGAAAATAGCTAAAGCACCAAAAATGGTTTAATAGTGTGGGAACACGTGTACGTGATTTGAAATGAAAACTTTATACAGTTGCTAAGATATACAGATTAACAATATTTATAGTGGTAAATTATAACCACAGAAGCCCAATTCTGTTGGACACTGTCTCATACATTTCATTTTTTAACATGAATATAGCAATGGTTTGTGACAAGGTCAAAGGGAATGTTTTGACAGTCCATGTATTACCAATTATTTTACAAATTGATGCAGTTCCTAATTGTGGCTAAATTACCTTATGTAATAAATTACTCCTAACCAGTATCAATTGTTATATACCTCAGAACCTTGAGTGAGCAGTACCCTCAGCTTCCTACGGAGAAGGACTTCACCCACACCCTCCTGAGCTCTGCAGACATATCTCTTCAGAAGCAAGGGGGAGAGCTGTCTATGCTCACACAGTTTGTTTTGGAGCGCCCTAAGCTCCAGGCAGGGGAGCACCTCCTGCCTGACCTGATGGAGTTCTACCGTTGGCTGCACACACAACTTACCTATGTTGTGTCCTATGACATGGCCAAAGAACTGAAGATAGGCCAAGTGGTAGAGCGAGCTGTGGAGAGATATTCCAAGGATTTTGGGAAGGATGTGAAGGATCTCTATGAAAGGGTCAAAGGTTAGAGATTTAATGGGAGTGTGTTATGTAGTTATTTCTCCTTGTATTTGCCTCTTTCATCACGTCTCGTTTTCTCCTCTACCCTCCTCTCCACACACACATACAGAGGGCTACAATATTTATGTGGATATTATAGGTCATGCCATTGGGTGTCATGGGAACAAGATATGCACCCCCATATCTGACAATACGCCCCTCCTCCACTTCCTGTCAGGTTAGCCTATCAGCATGTATACATATGTCCTCCCCTTCATTATTGCTACCATATCACCAGACACCGTAGAGGAGGAGGAAGGCTATGACTGGCTGTACACTGTAATAGCCGATATTGTCAACACCCATAACAACTTCATAGAGGGCCTGTACACTATGGTGAGGTCTAAGTCTCTCCCTGTGGGCCACCTGCTGCCATCAGAACCTTCTAAGATTCCTTTGTCTGAGTTCACACAGAACAGCTGTATTATGAGGAGGACTTGGTATGTTGGGTGCTAGATACATCATATCTACTTGTATGTAAGGCAGCTCAAGGGTTGGATGCTATGTATGCCTCGTATAGTCTTACGTACTAACGTTTGCTGTGCATGTCACCTTTGCCACATCCAGTCTCCATGATGTTGACAACTTCTTACAACTGGTACGCAGTCGATACCACCCTCAGGGAACCATTTGTGTACCAGATGGTACCTCTAAAGCAGAAAAGAATCCATGTGCATCTGTATCAATCAGTGCAATGCAACCAACAGTCTGCCAGTTCAACTTCCATCTGCTCCAGGAAGACATGATAACAACTTACCTTGCAGGCAAGCCTCTGTTGGAGGGTTGTGGCTCCATCAGGACACACTTCAAGTTCAGAAATTTGGCCCAGCAGTCTTCCTTACATCTAGCAGAGTAAGTGATATGGAGAAAATGGAGTCATTGTCATTCACCTTCTTGTATACAGTGTTGCCACCTCTGTTGTTGGTGATATTCACATCCTAAGAGATCAGCTGCCTGACTCCCTCAAGGTATGGTTGTCATGCATCATTGTTGCTGAATGTATGACTTTAAACAAATGGCCAGGCCCCATATGATGACTCTACTAGGAGGAAGTTGGAGTTAAAGTTCCATTCAGCTAGCTACCTGACCCTGCTTGAGGTTGTGCAGGCCATGAAGAATGTTCTGTGTCTCCTCATCAGGAACAACGTTAGTACTTCCTATATAGCAATTGACTCAGGTTGTATGAGCTGTGCTTAGCAAGTCTCCAAACTAACAGACAGCATTGGTTGTGGTAGAAATTGAACAAGGGGTTGTGGGGAAACAAGGTTTTGGGGAAAGGAAAACAAGACAAGAATGAATCATATCCAAAACTGTGATACATTTTCTTTCCCCAAATCCTTATTCCCTTCCTTTTTACACCAACTTTGCCTTCATTTTCTATATTCCACCAACTTTCTCATTTTCTTTACTTGTTAACCTCATGAAGGTTTTGGAGATGGTGGTGTAAGTGATTATTACCATTTTCTCCCTATCCACTGTAGGAGGGTAAGGAGCTGGGTCCAGTATGCACACAGACTGTTCGCCAGTTCATGGCTACTCTAGACAGCCAGATAGATCAGAACATGCTGGTATTTTCCAAGGACTGCACCCCCACCCTGTCTCCACCACAGTTGAAATTTTTGGAGGACCTTCCAATAACCATAGTGTTCTCTTGTCTCCAACTATTCATTCAATGGCTGAAGGATGGCATGTATGACTTCCACACTTTGTCCTTCACACTGAAGACCCATCTGTCCCCAAATGACCAGGAGGCATTGGGTCTGATTCCAGCGACATGGAAAGAAGGTATTGCTGCAGTGTATGGAGCAACATTTGCATCCACTAGTTTTGTGTGTGTTTGGTTTCATGTATCCAAGTTGTTGGGAGATTTTCAGCTTATGGGTGCTTAGTGATCTTTAATTTTTTATTGTGTGCTTTGCCATAAATCCATAAAAGTTAATTCTCATTTATATGCATAAATCGTTATACAAGTGTTCTGCATTTGAATAGTGATAACCTCCAAACGATTAACAATGGATCCGTGAAAATCGAATACCATTTTTTTCGAACCAACATTGTGAAAATTAGTTGGAAAAGCATCCATTGCTGGGTAAAGTAAATTGCTATAGAGTTCCATCATCGCCAAGAAGCTTGGCATTGTTTCCTGCCTACTGGACCTAAGTTGTATGCATTCTAAGTGACGTGGTTCTAACTTTATCGATCTCGAAGCGTCATTGGGTACACTTTTTTCCTGGGCCATTTTGAGCAAGTTTTTATATAAATTTCAATTTCTCTACAGACAACTTATTACTATAGGGCCACAATAAGAGTTACGCTCCCAGTAGGCTTAGTTAATGTTTAAAACTCACTTGCAGCTGTTTTTGCCTCGTGCACAGATGAGAAGCTAGTGACTGTAATTGATTTCAGCCTGGGTACTATCACGTCGGGGTACAGGACTAATGGTTCTTAAGTAGCATGTGAAGGCTAACACACTTAGTTTACATGCAAAATCAATATTATGTTATGCGTCGGATTTATAACGTCTTGACAAGATATATAATGACCTTGGTTGAATCAGTTTTTTTCGCAAACTTTACCATTAAAAATACAGGAAACAAGTAAAGAAAAACATTCTCTAACGAGGACGTTGGTGGGATATAGGAATTTGAGGCAATGGTGTTGTAAAAAGGAAGAGAACAAGGGTTTGGGAAAAGAAAAATGAGACAAAAATCCTATATTTAGCACATGTTAATGTAACAGAACCAAAAGAAATATAGGATTTTTGTCTCATTTTTCTTTTCCCAAACCCTTATTCTCTTCCTTTTTTAAAAAACCACAATTGCCTGAAATTCCTATATCCCACCAACTTGTTAGAGAATGTTTTTCTTTACTTGTGTAATTAGAACACATACTAGTCCCTGTACAATTTGCTTGACATATTTACTTGTCTTGGTGTTATAGCCCATTATTTCTATTTTAGAACATATTCATGTAATATTTGATGGCAGTGAATACATTCATAACCAGAAGAACGGTGTGTTTGCAAACCTTGTCTCATTCAGTAGTCATGCAGCAGGTCCTATTAACAAAAATCACAATTAATATGTTAAAATCAGCTAAGATGAACACCTTATGGGTTGTATATTTTTATTAATAGACAAGAAGAAACTTCTTGATGAGCTCAGAGCATTGACTGACAGTCTAGTTCATTCAGAGGCCTGCTTCACCAACAATACTAATGACACACTGCAGGTTGAGTGGGCGTATGTGATAATTCATTCCATATCATTCACTCAATGTTATGTAGGTACCAATGATCAAATACTTGAAGGATTTCCCCAAAAATGGTATCCTCACATTCATACCTCATACGATCTGTGTGCGGCATTATGTAGCCTTCCGTGTTGCCCTGAGACGGTATGTTCACCAGTGCTCTAACTGATGAGGGGCAGTGTTATATTAGTGTCTACATTACATCTTCTTCTTTTGCTCTAGCCTGGTTGCAATTGTCCAGCCTTGTGTCACTGATGATGCAAGGGTTATTCAATGGCAGGAGTGTGTTGGAGACATTTGGAACAAGAAACTTCCTCACTTCAAATATTCCTCTGGAGGTGAAGGGAAGTTTTCGTATACTAAACCATATGGATTTGAAGAATCAAAAGTGAATGATGATCGGTCACTACCTGAAGTTTTGGATGATGATGCAGCAGCCACTCAAAGGCCTGAGGACTGTGGTGATACTGATGACACTTGGCACCATGAGGATGATGAATATGACATGCCAGGAGAGGATGCAAAACATAACAGTGACATAAAGGCAGTCAGTTCAAAGGTTGATGCCACTTCCATGAGAAAATGTAAGTTATCATTAATCGGCTGAATTGTTCTTATGTTCCTTGTATATCTAATTGGACAGCAAAAAAGGAAATACAGATGTTGCCATCATTGCCTCTTGCTATTGAAAAAGGTATTTGTGTAAACTTGTACATCATTTTAATTTTTATTCTATTCATTTCCGAACAGAAGCTGAATACCTTAAGGAACTGGCCAAGAATCACTCTGTAGATGATGTAGCTGATTTCTTGCACACAAACAGAATGGACCAGTACATTGGTAGCTTCAAAGAGGAAGAGATTGATGGAATTATGCTTGTGGAATATGCAGATGATATACTAAATGACCTGGGAGTGTCAAGTCCTCTCCATTGTTTTAAGATCCAGTACCTCTTCAAGCGTTTGCTCCAGAAAACTCCAACCACACATTCTCAGGCCATTGTAAATGAATTCTTAGCTGAAAACAAGATGGATAAGTATGGACAAAAGTTTGTTGATGAAGGTATTGATGGAGACATGCTGCTTGAGATCCTTCAACTGGACACTAAAGTTAGCGCTCGCATTCTTGATGAGCTGGGAATAAAAAGGAATATAGATATTCTCAGGATCAGGAAGAAGTTCATACCATCAGCTCATGCTATTGATGAAGGTATTTGTGTAAATCATTTTAAATTGATTCTATTAATTTTATTTCCTAACAGAAACTGCACTGGCACAGAAACATTCTGTTGATGACATAGCTGAATTCCTGCACAAAAACAGAATGGACCAGTACATTGAATGCTTCAAAAATGAAGGGATTGATGGAGTTATGCTTGTGGGAGCTGCAGATGATGTACTAAACGACCTGGGAGTGTCCAGTCCCCTCCATTGTTTTATGATCCAGTACCTCTTCAAACGTTTGCTCCAGAAAACTCCAACCGCGCATGTTGTAAAAGACTTCTCAGCTGCAAACAAGGTGGGTACGTATGTACAAAAGCTTGCAGAGAAAGGTGTTGATGGAGACATGCTACTTGAGATCCTTCAACTGGAAACTAATGTTGGTGCACGAATTCTTCTAGAGCTAGATATTAAAAGAGTAGATGCACAGAAGATTAAGAAGTGGCTCAAACCATCGGACAATTCCAAGTAATAATATTGGACATTTGTTCACTCTACAAATTGATTTTTGTACTCCAATATGGAATAAAATTAATGAGGCTGTGCTTTGTAAAGCAAAAACTACACTGTATATTGAACATACGTATGTGATAATTTTGCACATGCAACTCCATGTAAAAATAGAAATAGGCACATATTTATGTACATGCATATTTTTCAATATATCGTTGCATAAAAGGACATTGATGTTGTTGGTCCTTACAAACGTAGGCAGGTCACCCTTGCCGCTGTCACATTATTCTCCATCAACCTCAAGTCTGATGTGTCCACAAGCAACAAAGCACATTTCCAATACCTCACAACACAGAGATACAGCTCATGAAGGTAATTGGCAACAAGGGCACAGAGTTAGCCAGTTGGGACTGCCCTCACTCATTCAATTATTGACCAAAATCTTTGTATTACTCATCATCACAAACACACGAGCATGCAACTTTTATAAGCATCCACGAACTACGGTAGTAGTTCCTATATAGGAATTGACCCGGGTCGTAAATTTAAAAACGCGCCATGAGCTTGAAGAACCCATCATCCACAGAGATGTGAGTTCAGCTAATGTACTTCTGAAGGCAATGGCCAACAACAGGTGGAAAGCCAAACTATCAGACTTCGGGTCTGGCCAATTGGGCCAAGGAAGCTGTTACCATGGGGGAGGGTGCCATAGTGTACACAGCCCCAGAGGCATACCCTGTTCACACAACTTCTAGTGTCAAGCCACCACCACAGACCACGAAAATTGATGTGTATAGTTATGGTCAGGTAGTGATGTATGGTACAGTTGCCTAAAATGCTTATGAGATTATTGTAGACCTCTTCTATAATGAGGGTACCTGTTCATTCTCTGTTAATACATATGCAACTAAGGGGTCATTTTGATGAGTTGGCACTCTAAATGTTTCAGAATCTAAACAAATACTGATTGCTGATGCAGTGTGCCAACATATCCAACAAACATGTGCAAATCAATGTGTATAGTGGATGCAACATTATGTTGTACTGTGCAAATTGGTACATGTATAAGCGATTAGAATTATTCTCACCTCGATCAATTCCCCAAGTCCTTCCCAACAATATGAAGTCATAGTTGCACAAGGTTTCATCAGTGCTCTTTCAGTAGCATGTAGCCTAATCTAGCTACATTTGATCATTGAGAATAAGGAGGAATCAAGCTTTAAAATACAGGGCATACTAGCACCATATCACAAGCATAAAATATTGGCATTCAAAGAGGTAATCCCTGTAAGCTAAGTATGCACACCTCCCCTCACTCTATAGACAAAGAGAAAAATCCAGCGAAGCAACAAGTGATAGAACTGGATCCTCCGATTGAATTGGTGTTCAGAGGTGGGCATTAGCACCTTCTTTGTCCTTTCAGTTCTTTGCAATAAGGGGAGAGGATCAACAGGATTTGGAGAAAACTAAATTCTAAAAATGATATCTTGAACTATGCACAGGTCCCTTCACCAATGTAGTCACCTCCTTGCTGAAACTTAAGAACCCAAAAACAAACACAATTCTCTACAAAGTGAAGACAACAGCACCAAAGCATTATTGTGTACAACCAAACAGGGGTGTTCTGAATGTTGGAGAAGAAGCTTCAGTTTCTGGTAATGACAGTCCTGTGTTTGTATGGTGTTTCCTTTTGTCTTGGAACACAGTGTTCCAGGTTTTAAAATCAAACACTCTGTTAATAGTGAGGCTACAGCCTATTGACCTGTCCCTAACTGGCCCGGAGAGGATCAAACACAAGTTCATGGTGCAGACAATGTTTGCACCATTGGATTTCATGCCAGAGCAGTTAGATGCTGCAGTGAGTTGATAAATACACGTTGTGCTGAATCACACACGCACACACAACACACACACACACAAACACACACACACACACACACACACACACACACACACACACACACACACACACAAATTTATTGTTATCCCGCTGTACCCCTTTTCTTCCCCTTTAGGCTATATATACACCACCTTAACACATCCTTGAAATGGCCTCTAACCCTAACCCTTTGCTCTGGGCAAACTAGAAATATAAGTAAATTTGTTTTAATGCATCACAAACATGCATGGGCTGTTGGATTTCTGCACGGTCGAATTTCTGTACACCGGTGTGTACATGTACAAGGACATTAGACATTAAAGGGATAGAAGCACATGTTTCTATTCCCAATCAGCATTGTTACACTGGCTAAAGAGTAAAGTTGTCTTAGTGAGCTCTCTTCCTAAGTGATGATGATTTTTTTTTGTTTGCCTCAGTGGAAGTCAGCTTGCAAAGATGTTCTGATGGACTGAATTGCGTTTTTGATGAACCACCTGCTATGGCTGGAAGTTATGAGACCCCTGTCCTGGTAAATACACACAGATACATGTATTGGTTGTGGAAGGGATGAGGTGGAGGTATAGGATGTGGAAGGGATGAGGTGGAGGTATAGGGTGTGGAAGGGATGAGGTGGAGGTATAGGTATGAGGTGGAGGTATAGGATGAGTAAGGGATGAGGTGGAGGTATATGGGGTTGGGTCAATTCACACAAAATTGTACCACCCTGAATGAATCATGCTCTCATATTGACATACCACTTACATAAAATATGCTCAACAAAATTCCCATACATGTTTATATAACATGGCTTGCTGAATAATTAATTATTTTGGTGAACTTTGTCAACTGATACATGTGTAGTTTGAGTCCTAACATGCTCAAGTTTGGGCCTTTTGCACACAACAAAGCAGGTTATAGAGTGGCTATTGCAAGTAAACTTAGTTTAATTAATGTTAATACGTTAATGTTGTTATGAATTTTTCATGAGTTTTGAAGGTAGCAAAAACTAACATCCTCCATTTCTCACCATTTGTGCTATTACCCTTAAGGCACTTAGCTTGACAGCTTTTGGGGGGATCAACTACTGGACTGTTATACCAGTTAAATGACTAGTAGCCATTCTGTTTCTTTGTTGGTAGTTTGCATAGTCACTGTACGATTTGAAGGGTTACAGAATTAAGTGGGGATGTGGTACAAAGATCAATTGCTGCAGACCTACCCAACTCAGTTAGGGATAAGGATATCGGCAGACGTGTTGCCGTGCTTTGCATAAATTTTAATAACCTTTATTAACTAAGCATATGTTTTTCAATATTTAATTCTTCACAGGAAACACCCATAGAAGGATGTACTGATGGTGTGAGCTTACAAGATGGGACACGCTTTTTTCCCCGTGGACCAGATAAAGGTTACTTCTGCCTGCTAGAACACCTGGTGCCTGACCAAAGGATGATGCCAGACAACAAAAGTAACAGTTGTAAGTTGTGTCATTATTGCACTCGTTGCTAGAGGCCATTCATAGTGCTGGAAAACTAGTTTTAAAAAAAGGCTATTAGGATGAATAAAACTAGGTTTCAATGTGAAAAGGCACATGTACCTTTTAGCGTGCCCCGGGTGTAGCTTTGCAATGCATATTGTAGTGATAGTATAATTGACGAATGGACAATGACGTGTTGTCACGTGACTAGGGACATTGCAATGCTCGCTAGCTAGTGTGTTAACTGTTATTGCATCATTGTACCATTGAGTGTAGATATATTAGACATGGCAACATGTACTACTGCACATATTGGTAAACTCTTACTATCCAGTCAGTATCATCCATAGGCTACAAATGCATTCATGGCTTGAATGTTATGAGCTATGTGCACAACTTTCTGGCATGGCAATGTAAATTGTTACATTGGAGTCATATGCACTACATTTCTTTCTCTTTTTTGCATCACTACAGTCTTTAAACTTGTCTAAAGCTAACTCCTCTTTAGTTTACTAGTTTCCTGGGTGTCATCATATGTGTTCCTATTGTTTCAGTAACGTACATATACAGTATAATTAGTACAATCAAATATTGGGGACAGTTATCGACAAAGTGAAGTTATAAAAATGTTTTGTTTGAGTCATTGTAACTTTGGAATGATTAGTGTTATCAACTTCCTATTTTCAACATGTCGTATACCATACCGTTTCTCTGTGTATAATTTTTATTTGTCCCTTAATATACCTATTCTGCCACATGCAATCCCTTATGATCTTTTTCAACTAATAGAGCAAGCAAAGGTCCATTAGCATAACCAATTCTTAGGGGAAGTTTTTTAAAATCAGGAAGTGTTAGTGGAGGAGAGGGATTGGTACATACATCCTGCTTAGCATTTGATGCAAGTCAGATACTTCACCTGTCCAGATGACAATGGTCTGTTTTTGTCACTGGCTGCAGTAGCCAAACAGCCAGATTGGTTGAAGCTTCAGTACCATCCAAAGAGAGATACTCCTAAACCTACAGAAGGAAAGCAAAAAGATCAGGATATTGCTCCCATACCAGCAAAGAGAGCTATCAAAGAACAATTTCATGCATCATCATCAGTAGTACTAATGGTGGCATTAACCAGCTGCCTAATGGAACCAGGGTGGTCATTATGTCAAAGGTTGGGAAGAAAGTCAAAGGGACAGTCAGGTGGGCGGGACATCTTCCTCTTGAAAATGAAGGCCCAAAGGAGACGATACCTGTATATGGTGTAGAAACTGTAAGTTATTGCTGATAGTCCAGCTAATTGTGATTCTCCATTTTACTCCATTGGTTTATAGCTCAAGGCCATTGTGGCCCTTACCCATCTAGCTAGTAGTTTATTTAAAAAGTGAGAGAGCAAAGGCTAATATCAATGATATTGCCAATTATGACTCATTACTGAGACATATCCCACCTGTGGGCTTAGAACGTGCTAGTGTTGTGAATACAATATTAGAGAGCGAAGGCAAGTTGCAGGCTATTTCTTCAACTAATGCATGGCCCAAAGTGGTCATGCCAGTGAGATGGGAGAACAGGCCAAAGCATTCAATATTGATGAGATGAGTGCTCTAAGAGGCTTCCCATTGGTTATGGAAGTGCTTAAGGGGTGGGTAATTATAAAACTACTTAGCAGCCATCTATCAAGATGAGCCACCCACATCAGGAGTGAAGTTATACTGTCTCCTTTGTAGTGATAGTGTAATTGACGAATGGGCTGTGGTGTGTAATCATGTGACTAATGACATCGTGATGCTGGCTAGAGTGTTCACTTTATCACTGCACAATTGAGTGTACCAATGTATTAAGAATACTAGACACAACAACGCGTACAACAACATGGCAATATTACCTACATATACAAGTGACTCACTTGTCTTCACAAATTATGATTTGCATGATAAGGATATAAGGATTAAACATTTTCAATACTAAATAGCTGTTATAGTTATGTGTGTGTGTGTGTGTGTGTGTATGTGTGTTTGTTGGGGTGGGGTACTTCAGACATGCTATAGATTTCAGGAATATACACTCGCTTGATTGTACATTGGATTATGATGGTCTCATGAATGCACTTGATAGCCACCTGCTGACCTCAGAACTTTCCTTCCTTAACATATCCCCATGCCCCTCCTCTTAATGACCTCAATGTTATCTGACATGGTCCATCCAGAATGCCTGTTACAAGTGTGAAACTACTTAAGTAGTGCTAGACATTTAATGAATACAAATTTTTACCAGTACATAATTAGTAATTCAAACGATTTGTGTAAAAAGGTGCATAATTAGTCTTGAAATGAGGATGTCCTTGTCAGTTAGTGAAACTTGAAGCTTGTTTGGCATACCATATTATTTTAACCGCCGTCTGGTCATGGAAAAGGTTTTATTCCCCAAACAATGGTAGAGCTAGATGAGCCAACAAACGATTCTAACATTAGCGCCAAAAGCACACCATGTCCTACAGATGTCATGTGTGTGGAGTGAAATAAAAAGTGGCATAGCTCTGTGCATAATTTTATTCTTGTATCTTTATCAGGATGTCTATGTCAGCAGTAAAGACTTTGAACCTGCTATTTTTCTGATAGGCAGACCACACTTCACCACTAGTACTGGTCATGGCAGAGTTTTTATTCCTCAAACAATGGTAGAGCTAGATGAGCCAATAAAACATTCTGACATTAGTACCAAAAGCACAGCATGTACTACCGATCAACTTAAGGAAGTTGGGGTGGATTATAAGGAAAGCAGACGAGCAGCTTTGGAGTATGAAAAGCAAAAGTCAGCTGCAGCATTGGCCAAAGACCTGGGACCAGAGGTAGCAGGACAGACCAATACTAAAGGACCAATACCACAACTAGGAGTTGGATCTGCTGTCACGATTCCTAATATCAGTCCTCCCATGTGTGGAATCATTAGATGGATAGGTACGATACCACAAGTACAAGGATATGTAGCAGGTGTTGAACTGGTAAGTCACCTATAAAATGCTTGAACACATGTATAAATTTGTAATAGCCTACAATAAATGTTTAAGTCTTCACAGGAAATACCCATGGAAGGATGTACTGATGGTGTATGGTTACAAGATGGGATACGTTATTTTACCTGTGGACCACATAGAGGTTACTTCTGCCTGCTAGAACACCTGCTGCCTGACCAAAGGATGATGCCAGAAACCAAAAGTAACAGTTGTAAGTTGTGATATTATTGCACTCATTGCTACCTTTCCAACTGAGGCCATTCATTGCGGGGGAATACATGTACTATTGGGATTATTTTTAAAAGGGAAAAGGAAAAATTAGTGTATCAATCTATTAGTGTGCCCCAGGCATAGCTTTGCAATGGCATGTTGATGTAAATGAAATCCACTCCCACTGTGATATCCAGAGGTCGTGACCTTTCAAGAAGCTTGTATACTGTCCCAGATGATGGAATGTCCATTGCATTGATGGTTTAGTAGTTTGCATCTGTGTTCATTAGACATTTTGAACCTCTGTTGGATGAATTTCTGAGTGAGCTGTCACAGCTATGCCATGACACGTGTACATGTGTCTGCTAGCTATCACACCCATCATCCTCACATTATTCAGGTGTCTTTATATCTGGCCTGCGTGGACAGTGTTCAGCAGTGCATAAGCATGTAGAAGTAATGGCTGCTTGTCAAGTAAACTATTCGCTCATTTAGGTCTTTCTACACATATGCTGCAGTGTACACCAATCACATCGGTCCCAAAAAAAAGGTATAAATAAATCTAAATGGGATTGTTGCAGTGAAAAAGGACCTAACGCAATATTATAAACTTTTCCAGCATGGAGCATCAAAGGTGATGCGTGCAATTCAAATGTATGCACAATTCATAGATGTCTCTTAGAATATCATATAATTTGATATGTCTTAGGGCCCTTTTCACTGTAGCAATCTCAAATGTTTTACTGGTAAGAGTTCATTGTGCAGCTGGGGGCCTAATAATTCCTTCCAGCAGCATGCAATTGGCACAATTCCACTAAACAAATGTTGTAATATATCGAATTTTGAACACGCACAAGAGTTATATGTAACAACAGATGACCAAGTCCAGAATCGAGTAGTGAAGTGTGAACCTTGATAATCCAGCTTTTCGGGTTGCCAAAATCTGCCTGATACTTACAATTCCAACACTATATAAGAGTCTGTCTCACATGCCTGTTAATTCATTGAGAAGGCTCTATTGCAGCTCCGTAGTCTACCGTTAATAATCAATTACAATTCCTGCACTTCTCCCTCATTAGCCATAATGCTCTGGGGTTTGGTGAGGACGAATAGAGTTCGGAGCGGGAAAGGGACAGCTTCAAGACTGACCACTGGAGGAGTCTTGTCTACAACGGGGTCAGGATCCGGCTCGACTTCTGCAATGACAGGGTCTGGTTCCTGTGGTAAATCAGCTTGTCCATCTGCAGTAGTTGATATGGTTGGCAGAGGGTCCAATTCTGGCTGCAGGAATGTTCCAGAGTCCCTCTTTCCCCCAGCAATCTGCTCTTTGACTTGGTCAACACGATAACGGGTTTCCGTGCCATCATCAAATGTTACAATCAGTGACAATGGACCCAGCATAGCAGTAACTTTCCTGGGTGTCCATTTCAGCATCCCACTGTGATTTATGGCATACACTTCTTCACCGACCTGAAATGAGCGTTGTCTTGTGTGCACGTCATTGTTCTCCTTCTGCTTCCTTGATTTTTAGTCATGTGACGTTCCACAGATGGAAAAATGAAATCCAGATGTGAGCGCTTGTTTCCTCCCCAACAACAGCTCCACAAGTGATCTTCCTGTGGTAGAATGGGGTGTTATCCTGTACTGGAAAAGGAACTGATATAAACGTGTCAGTATCCCCTGATGTCTTCCTTAAGGCATTTTTCACACTTCACACTGCTCGTTCAGCCAATCCATTGGTGGCTGGGTGGTAGGGAGCACTGCTAATGTGTCTGAATCCATTATGTTGAACAAAGGTTTGGAACTCAGTATTGGTGAAGGCTGTGCCGTTGTCAGACACCAAAACCTCTGGGAGACCAGGAACTGCAAATATATACTTGTCTAAGCACTCGATTGGTCTGCTGGGATGATGTGGAGGAAACAACAGCAGCCTCCAACCATTTGGAGTGAGCATTCACCAGGACAAAAATGATTTTGCCCAGAAAAGGGCCATAAAAATCATCATGGATGTAAGACCTGGGTTTTGCAGGCCACTCCAAGGACGCAGTAGGGACTTAGGTGGGGACCTACTATTTACTTGGCAAGCCTCATATGATTTCACCTTTGCTTTGAGTTCAGCATCAAGTCCTGGCCACCACACTGCACTCCTGGCCAGAGATTTCATTTGAGAAACCCCTGGATGGCCATCATGAAGTATTTTGATTATTGGTGCCATTCCAGGTGGAGATACCACTGCACAACTTCCGCAAAGGATACACCCATCTTCCACACTTAGTTCACTTCCTGCACTCGTAAGGCTTGAATTGTTCGTTCGCTGTGTCCTCCATCCATGAAGCACCATTCTCTTGACCACCAAGTGCACTGGGTCTGTCTATTCAACGTCAAATAGATGTAGCTGTTAGTGTCAGAGAAGGCCTGCAGCATGAGTATTATATCCCCAGGTGTAAAGACCTCTTCGAGGGCCTCCGCTAAAAGCAATCTACTTAGCCCATTAGCATTGCCTAGATTCTTGCCTGCTCTGAACACCATCTGGTATTTGTAAACACTCAGTGTTAGTGCCCATCTTTGTATCCTGGAAGAGGCCATCATTGGCACTGGTTTTGTCTCACTAAAGAGAAACTGGAGTGGTTTGTGATCTGAGTACACAACAAACTGTCTACCATAAAGGTACTGGTGAAACTGCTTAACACCCCATTCTACAGCCAAACCTTCCTTTTCTATTTGTGAATAGTTCTTCTCTGCAGGTGACAAAGACCGTGGCCATATACATGTATCTTTCCCATGTCGCCAGTGTTTGTGAACACACACAACAGTTTTACAAGCACAATATATAACGACACCATACATGGGATGACCATGTCCAGAATCGAGTAGAGAAGTGTGAACCTTGATAGTCCAGCTGTCTACCTTTGGGTTGCCAAAATGTGCCTGATACTTACAATTCCAGCACTATATAAGAATCTGTCTCACGTGTTTGTTAATTCGTCGAGAAGGTTACTGTTTCATCAATTACAATTACTACAAGTGTCATGTGCTAAAGCCGAATTTCTTACACATGTCTACACATTATACTCGCCAATCTTCAGTGACTTGGGATCATATCCAGGCTGCAGCAGGAGGTGTGCATGACATAACTTCCCTCCAATGTCAACTTCGTAGTGTCCTGCCAGCAAATCATCTTGAGTGAGCATGCATGGAGCTCCATCCTGTCCACTCCTCCGTATAGCAGCCACACAAATATATTTCCCAAGGTAATGTCCATAGGCAGCAGAAGACAAGGAGCCAACTGCTCTCCCTGACTCATAGATGGTCTCATGACCCCAAGGTACTACATTCTCATCTCCCTTAGTAACAACTGCAAACACTCCAAGCAGTCTGCTGACACCATCTCTCTGTTGGTTTATGAGGGCTTCTCTGCCTTGGAAGGACTGCACGAGGGGAGATGATGAGTGGGTGTAGGGATGAGGGTGAGGTGTGTGAAGAGGGACATAACATTTAATGGTATCCACTTCACTGTACTCCCACCCTTTACTTTCTGTGATAGTCTACAGCTACCTCCAAATAGCAGTAATTTGTACAAGTACCGGGTACTGGTATACCTTTGTCATGTCAATGGTCTCCATGAGGCCAGCCTCACAGGGTGTCAGGTGGGTGCCTAGCTCTACCCCCACTATTTGTGTGACACATCTGCTCCATGCACTCCAACAGTTTACTATGGCAGCAGGTATTGTAGCTACCTGGTAGAGAACAGGAAATACATAAACTGTAATAATATCCCAGGTTTTGTTTTCATCCAGTCACCATTGATTGAGGTATATCTGCGAAAGCTATACCACCAACTCAAAGCTACAGGATGACGCCTAAATTTACAGCTAAATTCTGCAGCACCTTTCAGTGGTAACGCAGCCTACACCTGAGGAACAGATACACTTTCTTCAATTCCTGTGCTGACCATTTTTATGGGGTTAATCTCTTCCGTTCCGGGGTATACCCCGTAAATACGGTCATGTCAATAATCATCATGCATAATAATAGAATGCAACGCGTATAACATATAATCATGTCTTGTTGTGAGTCACACTAGTGTGAATTCATGTAGCAAGCATCAGAACTAGTACTAATAAAATAGATATGTGTCATGCGTGTAATAAATGATCGTGTTCGTTAGGTTAAATACGAGCGCTAGCTAGTATAGTTTTGACATCTGTGGTTTCTTATAAAACCGCTGGACGATGAATATCCTTGTACAGATAAAGGTAGCGAAAATGTTCTACATGTTGTAGGAATATATTTATACTACAGTATTGTCTACCCTTATTATTCAACTATCCCTTCATATGTTGGTAGCAGCTGCAGAATATTTGCGATGCCCTAGAGCTGAATAAACCGCAAACAAATTAACGGGTAAAATCGCAAACAAATTAACGGGGTATACACGGGGTATACCACGTACTGAACTAGCACCATTAAGAGAAGGGTGCATTATTATGTGTGTGCGCTTGGTTTAATGTTTGCTTTCAATTGTATGCTTTATTTAAGTAAAGCCCCTCGAAAGAATTATGCCCATAACAATGTATACACAGTATAAAATGCAATTACGCACTACCTCACAATGTAAAGTTCATAAAGGTTTCATTCATAATGGTTGCCATGAGCAGTGGTGACCTTTGAGGCTTTAAGCATGTGACGGCAATATCGTTTCAGCTCTCTAAACTGTATAACATAGAGAAGGCTTACTGCTGGAAGAATGCCCAATAGAATGTAGGCTACAACAGAAATAGCTGCATTATTCAGAGATTGATAAGCTTTCTTTTCACTTTCACAATCTCGATTTGAATCACTTCCAGCTGCTTCACATGCAAAGTACTTTAAAACAGCTGAAACATATGCATCAATTGATTTAGCATTTAGGGAAAATGCTAAAAGGGCTTCTGATCCAAGTACAACGTAGTAGCTGAAGAGAATCAGTAGCTTTCTTTCAGCAGAACCAAAATGGATTTTAGTCTTGGATAATTAACCTCCTGTAGTAGCGCTGTGATGCTAAATGTGAAGAATGGCTAAGAGTATTGTTAGCAATGACAAATGAACTTACCTTGATAACTGTGATGAGGACCATGACCAATAGTGATGTACCAGTAGCCATAATAATGCTGATGGGAAGGGCAAGGGTATAGTAAGCAGCATCTCTGCTTCTTGACACACAAAGAAGAGGAGGATTATTGCTGGAGACAAAACCGCCTGTTGAAAAGCTAACAATGACAGGAATGGTAGGCACAAAGAGTGCCAGCAGCACAACCAGCAGGTGGATTATCCTGCTTTTTCCAAATCTTTTTGCATGAAATGGAAACTGTATTTTCCAGAATAGTGTAGTCACATGACATATCCACCAAATGGGCAGTTGAAGAAGTGCATAGTAGTACACAGACCCTGTAATGGTGGGATGAAATATTGTTTATGAAATGATTCAATCAGCAAAAGAAAAGTCTAATATTGCTACCATACATTCATAACGATTAATTAAAATAGCCATCCAGAGTAGTTTATGAATCAACACAAGTTTTGTTTTTTGGCACTTTGCATCAGGATGATGAAGATGCAGTGGCAATATTCTCAATAGCAATATTTAGTAGTGACACACTGATCATTTAGATCTCCAAAAACGCTAGGGAGTTAATTTTATATCTCAATAGTATAGCCATGCTTAGTTAATACACAACATTGCCTACTTGTAAAATTTCGGTATCTGGATGTAAACCCATACAGAATTAATGACAGATAAGTGTACATTTCATGGCACACTACCTTTAGTAGGAAATATTGAGGTCATGGTATGACTGATGAATCATGTACCAATAAAATGTAAGCAAGAAAGATGAAGCTTAATTAATGAATCTATATAGGATCAACGAAATATCAAACATAGATTGCATTAACCCACCCCCCCCCCCCCCCCCCCCCCCCCCCTTTCTTTATATAAGTCTACATTACTTGTTTTAGCAACAGCTTCTAAGAAGTTTTTTCTTATAGAAAACAGTATATTGGTCAATTCTCTTTATGTTAGTGTATCCAAATGAATTGCAATAGGCTCGTATTTTGGCAACCCATTTAGAATGGTCTGTTCGTTTTTGTGATCGCTGATGCTTAAAGAAAATTTTTAATCTTTGGCTATGTATGTACGGGAAGTTATAACAACAGTCTAGCACAGTGTATGTATGAATACAAAAAGGAAGCAGTCCAATTAAGGGTACATAAATTATCCTTGCTAGAGCAACTTACCACTAATTGAACAAAATACAGTTGGATTTTCCACTGTGTCAACCAAATTCTTTGAACTGCAGTATAGTGTTGTCCGGCCAGTAAATGACATTAGAATATAACTGTCTGGAGCAAATATATTAATGACCACACTGCAAATGACTTAATCTACTAACAATACAAGGCTCATCATATTTTGGCACCCTACCTAGCTCCTCCTTATACTACTTACTGGTTACCTTGCATTGTAGAAGTATTTGGTCATATAGCTAATCCGGTAGCAATATTTAATAGCCAGTACCTACAACTCATTCTCCTCTTTGCCAATTGAGATACCTATCAGCCTTTGTGATCCCAAAATCAAGTCTAAAATTCCCATATTAAAGTAATCACTTAGTTGTGTTCTTACTCATAGAGTTATTATATGAAAAGCTGAGAAAATAACAAAGCAAAATACAGACAGAATGACAGTCTATAAATTTTCAGTGCACAATGAATTCTCACCTAGAATTATCATGGTAACGCCCAAATAAACAATTATGACAGCAGGAAATGCAAACCTGAGAACGTAATAAGAAGCTTTAAAGATGGAACAGACAGCATTATGCAATAATACATTTTCTTTCGCCAAATGCAAGAAAAGATTAGAATAAGGACTGCTGATCCAAGCCCTACAATAGCTGATAGGATAGCGATTATATCCACGGCTAATGATATTCTATCATCATACTGCTTCCATATACCACACTGTGGTAGACATGTTCCATTACTGAGGAAGAATTGGTCTTTGCAGATTCTTTGTGTCGAATTAGCTGGCAGAACAACCCTTTCTAAAGAAATACTTGGTCCTGAATCTGATTTTGCAAATAAGCAAGCAGTAATTTCACTTGTTCAAGAAGACCAATATTACCTTTGCAATCACTGGCGGTGGTCATAGTGAGACTTTCACAGTTAGGAAGTTGCTCCTTTACACTTGGGATGGCTAATGCCTTTTGCCACTCATCTTTGCAAACCACTGTGCTGATCTCAATACACTGATCTCTGCTAGGTCTGGTCACTGTTCCATTACCATCACACAAAGTGAACAGGTACAGGCACATGAATGGTACAAAGGAGGATGTACACGCCTCTGTCACAGTGCAAAAAGTTAGTTATACGATACTGTATTTTTTTGCGTATATTGAAGAATACTCAAAATATACGCGTGTGTAGTATATTTTAAGTATACGACGGCGTATATTCAAGAATACGCATGTGTTAATTACGTCACTGTTTATATAGGCACCGCACTGCAAAAGGTTAGTTTTACGATACTGTATATTTTTGCGTATATTTGAAGAATACCCAAAATATACACCTGAGTAGTATAAGCCTGCGTATATTCAAGAATCCGCAAGTGTCGAATACGTCACTGTTTTTATAGGCACCACAGTGCAAACGTTAGTTTTATCATTACCGTATATTTTTGCGAATACATGCACGCCGGAGTAGTATATTGTAATCCGCAAGCGTCACCGTTTATATAAGCACGTTTTCGATACACCAGTGAGTATTTTTATATCGTACTACCAACCGTGCATATTCAAATTCTTGTGTGTATATACTTGTGGGAATTTTTCAAATCCTTACACGTTAATAACCTACACCGCCTTGCATCCGACAGTCAGCACATGTCAAAGACCGCGATTGATTTCATAATTGATTTAAAATCACTTGTAAAATGATCGCATGATTGACAGAACAGTATCTTATACGCAGGTGTGCTTTAAGCATCTATGAAATCAAAAATTGATTTTGACCCTGCGCATGCAGTATAAACGGAACCCAACACGATGATTATTGACGATAACATACAGTGTATTTGCTGTGTGCCAAACGAAGGCCCCACTTTTCTTATCGGACCAGAAGCAGACAGCACCCCCCCCCCCCCTCCCAATTTTTCTTATATCAGGCCTGACCTGATATCCTGAACGCCACTGATTCAGTGTGGAATTCGATCGCAAAATCGAAGTCTAACTATACAGATCGATATAACTTACAAATTCCCTTCGCACACACTACATCCTATATATCTATATACACACTGCTTATATTGACCCTGTGTATTTGTATCTTTCAGCATGCAGGAGTGCTGCTCCTGGCCCTCGTGTTTTCGAACATAGAAGCTACCACTCACTGTAGCACTTGTCATCAGAAGTATTCGCAACCAACTTACTGTAAGGTATTGTAAAGTGAATGTATCACTATGTTATGGATGACAAAGGAAGTATTTATAAACACAAGTTTGGCTCTACACTATATGGAGAATGGCTCTGGCATTTTCTCTTATATTAAGCAAATGTGTTAGTCCTTGGAAGCTGGCAGTGGGCTCCTTCCCGATCATATAGCAGTCTCAAACTGCTGGATATCCTAGTGCAAAATTGGGGTCTTGGAAGGTCCGTATCCCTGAACATCACTGTTATTATGAGCTCACCACTAAATCCTACAAGTGGGAGCAATGGATGGTGCAGTCTTGATGCACTGGAGTGCAGGATAATCCAATGAAATGAGGCCTGGGATAGAGGTTTCTAATTATTAACCACTAGTGACTGCCAAACTCAAATGTATCTTTATTGCTAAATAGGATCGAATGCAAGAGCCATCCTCCAAAGAGTAATTATATCTGGTTATTTTATTTTCAAGGTGCATCGTGGTGGTACTCCTTTCACTTGCCTTACATGCATGGTTATTGTTACCACATCCCTCTCCCTCTTGACCTTTGGTGCCAGCAACTATTAGCACATCAGCAGCATTACACTCCAACATAGAATACACAAACACAAACAAAAACCCATAACAGATTGTTCCACCTCTCCACCACCAGTAACCAGATCCTTGCAGCACGACAGCACTGTGTTCCACATAAGACCACACATACAACATACGCATATATAAGAGCAATGGGCATAAATAAAACCTAACTAACTCTATTTAGAACAGGTGAGCGCACCTGATCTCGGAAAGAACCCGTGGAAAAACCATCTGAAGGAAAAAACTGGCGCAAAAACCTTCCTAACTACACTGCTCATCATGCACAGGTTACAATGGCTTCTTCTGGTCAGATCCACCATCATCCGTATATACTCTGGACACACCATCACAAGGTAAATTGCAAGACACAACGTGCACTTAGAATGCTGACTCAATAACACCTTCACTCCTTTATAAATCTGCTGCCATGTGTAGCCACTAAATCTCACATTTAGGCAGGAGCTTATCTCCTGTCTTTCAACCGACTAGAACTATATGTGACATGTATACATGCGTACCATGTGTGTATGTCTGTGTCTATGCCTGTGTGTTGACACTTGTTTGTGTATGTGCAAGTGTGTGTGTCTGTGTGTATGGACATCTGTTTGTGTGCATGTATATGTGTGTCTGGGTGTGGAGCAGTCTATAAATACATGCTAATTGTGTGTGAATGTGTGTATTTATGGACGTATAAATGTGTGTCATTACTATTTTTAATTTGTACCATTTCCATTCTTACCATACTGTTTAAAGGTTTTTGATGCCACTTCAAGAATGCTTGATCATCTTACTTGTAAGTTCTCTGTTATCGGTGTAATTTACATGACAACCGATTTTTAATAAGTGCGCCAATTAGAGTATGCCAACATTAGCAATTGCACGTGATAGTAATTTTGGCGGGTTTCCGTGCAAGTGTGGCCTCGAAAGTGGAAAGGTACGTGTCTTTTATCATTTGAAGGATCCGATTGTGGTGTAGTAAACCAGCCCCTAAAGACAAGCCTAGTATACGGTAAGTACTTCTCAACCAATGTTGTGAGCAAGTGTCTGACTTTGAATAGCTTGTCATATCGCAATTTGTGCACTTTTTTGGTGGTCGATTCTGCTAAGGTAAGTGACGCAATGGCATTGCTGCTACCTTTATTTTGCTTTTCTGCAGCGTTTCGACTCGAACTGGTAAGTATGCCCTGAGGCGCTAAAACTTTTTTTTTTTTTTGCCTTAGGACGAGAACTCAAGCACGAGAACGCCAACGAGTCTATCCGAATTGGTAAGTATGGCAATATCAATTGGCGCCAAATGTTATTTTGTTCTCGTCTATCATCAGGTCACGTATGAAGTTAGTACGTGGGGACCGCTGTCTCAAGATTATGGTGTTTGTATCTGTTTGTAACTGTTGTTTTTGACGTTGTATCACTTATATGTACGAAGAAAATTTTTATAGCCAACCAGAGGCAAGGGAAGGGGGAGGGGGAGTGCGGAAGGACCAGTTTACGGAAGATCAGAAACGAAATATACGATAGTGCACGGTTCAATAAAGCAGGTAACGTTAATGAAATTCAGAGGTTTGCTAGGATACCACAAACCACACGTGACTGACTATATTGCAATATACGCTCCTGCTTATATGGTTCTATAAGCAGGTGCTTATATTTTTTGCGTATATTCGAATATACGCTGTAGTATACAGTATCGTATAACACACTTTTTGCACAGTGTGTGGCACCCAGTAAGGGGAGGCCATTGACAATGAGCTGGGCTGTACTTTCACTGGCTTCTTGGTCAACATTTGCTATGATCACCACATTGCTGTTGTTCTGTTGCATTCCAGAGAGGCAAGCCCTGGCCTGAATTAATGCCTGCTGGCATGTTGATTTTGAGTAGTTAGCACAACCTTTTGAAATCTATGGAGAAGAGTGATCATATGAACTGTATTTATCATGTGGTCAATTCTTATATAGGAACTATATCTTAGTTCCCGACAAGTGAAGAAAAGCATTCTCTGACGAGAAAGTGATATAGGAATTTTTTTTCTATAGTAAACTAGAGAGTTGGTTGGAAAACTCACCATTTACTCAAAGAACGATTAACAAAAAGGAATAAATATCACAATGCGCATGCGCATACAATACAGCTGTAATCACATAATCAATACACTTCTAGTCTCGTACCCAGACCGTCTATGACGTAAGCGATTATCGCTGTAAACAGTATAATCACTACGTTCAGTGATTATACTGTTTACAGCGATAATCGCTTACGTCATAGACGGTCTGGGTACGAGACTAGTCTCCTCCCCCGTTATCAAGAACACAGGAAAAAAAATCGTGTTCCGGACCTTGGGTTTTAACCTATCGACCTTGGGATCTGTTCCATCAAACGTATTCAAAGTGCCTAAGACAACAGTGAATACATTTGATGGAACAGATCCCAAGGTTGATAGGATAAAACCCAAGGTCCGGAACACGATTTTTTTCCTGTGGAACACTCTTCTATGTATCGCTTAGGAGGTCTTGACGGACGTGATGAGCGGCGCAAAGGTAAGGGAGATGCTGGAATGTTGTGTGATCTGGTGGGAATGTGGCTGAGTCGATCCATCGGTTGAACTACAGGCCTAGGCTCAACTGTCATGGTTGTTGATTCCTCTGCAGGATCAGAGTTGATATTGATGGACATATCCTCAGGAGGAATACTGTAGTCCTTAGAGTTTGTCCCAGATATGCCCGAAGCAGCTGCAAAGCTTGGACCCTGTGGTTTATGGTGTTGGATGTCTCCTTCCGTCCAATATGGAATTTCTTTGTATGCCACTGCATCTGAGATCTCATCTGGCACCAAGGTCTCCTCTGGCACCATCACTCTTTTGCGAAGATGATCAAGGTGCACCTTCCTATTGTGTCCATTTGGAAGCACTGCCATATAAGTTAGGGCTCCCAGAGGTGTCTGTACAATTCCAGGAGCCCACTTACTTGGAGCGCTTGGACGAAAGTCCCTAACCCACACACCATCTCCTCCCTTAAATGCATGAACAGGTGTACCCTGGGGTGGGTGGAGCTTTTCCTTCATCCTTTCTCCCATGTTTGGCAAGACCATTGAGATGTGAGTACGCAGAGCCCTGCCAAAGATAATTTATCTCCGCTGGTGTCCGATTTGTTTCAGTGTGAGGGACATTCCGGTAAGTTCTAAGGAACTCTGACAAAGAAACCCCAACTTGTTACCCTTCATGTGAACAATTCCAATATGACCATCATGTAACTCTTCTAGTAAACGAGGGCACAGACTATCTGGGATGACAACTCGGTGACCCCACAAGACACATCCATCCTGACAGCTCAACTCGTGTTGTCGTCTAACGTATGGTTTCAAAGGCTCTGAGGCCTGAAGAGGCCAATGATCGTGCCATACTAACTGTACTACTGTTGCAAGTGTTTTGTCCTTCTTAGTAACCTTAGCAATATCTGATGATGTGACTGGCAAGGCATGCAAACTCAATGCCAATACAGCCTTGTCTTCATCCAATGAAGATTTTACCAGTGGAAGTCTGGACATACAATCAGCGCAGTTGTTCTGCTCTCCGGGGATGTGCTGTATTCTATATTGGTAAGCACTGAGTATTAGTGCCCATCTCTGCATCCTGGCTGCTGCTAGGGGAGGAACACCTTGGTCATGCCCAAATATCTTACAGAGGGGTCGATGATCTGTCCACCAAAACAAACTCCCTCCCATAGAGGTATTGGTAGAATTTCCGAACTGCAAAGACGATTGCTAGAGCTTCCCGCTCAATTTGAGCATACTTAGCTTCTACTTGAGACAATGTCCGTGATGCATACGCAACTGGCCTTTCCTGCCCATTCATGAGGTGCATCAGACATGCACCCACATCTACCGATGACGCATCACAGTAGACCTTGATTGGTTTGTTAGTGTCATAATGCACCAATGTTATTGCTTCGCTCACAAGCTTCTTAGTCTGACAAACTGCTGAATCATGTTCTGAAAGAAACGATATTTCGCCAGGTTTATTCTCAGTCCAAACTGCTGCAACCGTTGGAACACCTTTCGAAGGTTGGCTTCATGCTCCTTTCTAGTTTTGCCAGTGACCAGGATGTCATCAATAAAGTAAACAACTCTCTCGCACCCCCGAAGAACAATCGACATGGCTCTCTGCCACATTGCCGGAGCTGTAGCCACACCAAAAGGCAGCCTAAAATACTGGAACAACCCAAGGTGAGGGGTAATAGTCAATAATGGTTGACTTTTCTGATACCTCCATCTGTTTAAATGCTCGAGCTAAATCCAACTTTGTGAACGATTCCCCCTGTGACAGAGTTGAGAACACATCTTCTGCAGTAGGCAGGGGAAACGTTTTAGGACGCAAATGTGGGTCGATAGTTGTTTTGAAATCAGCACAAATTCTGATTTTTCTTCTTGGCTATGACGATTGGAGCTGCCCACTCACTCTGCTCAACTGGTCTTAATTCACCTTCCTTCACTTGCTGATGGATTGTCTCTTCAACTTCAGTCCGCAATGCAAATGGTACTGGTCTACATTTGCAGAAATGAGGCCTTGCATCATTCTTGAGTTCAATCACTGCCTTGATTCCCTTATCCTTCCTTTACTACCTCTGGGAACTCATTTATCCAGTTTGCTGAATGCAGGGTATGTATCCTGGGATCCACCCCCTTGCAAGACCGCAACAATTGTGGCCAATCCAGTCGTAATCTGTACAACCAATCTCGTCCCAACAAGGGTAGCTGTGAATCAGCGTTCTTTACAATTGCAAAACGTCCTGAAACTGTTTGCTCCCGTTTTGACACTTGTGCCGCAATCTCACCCTTGATGGGTATAATGCTTCCGTCATACTGCCGGAGCACCACAGATGAGGCTAGAATAGGTGTTTTCTTCAATGCTTCTTTATATACCCTCTGGGGTATATATAGTGGACAATTCTGCTCCAGTGTCAACTTCAAATTCAATCAGACTGCCATTGATCTTCAACTGCGTCGTCAACTTTTTGTAATGGTCCTTGGAACCTACCTTGTGACCTTCTACATCTGACTCTTCATTACTATTTGAGTTGGTGTCACTGTTCTCCTCATATGCATCCATCTTGTGCATTGTCTTCCCTGTCTTGCCACCTCGTGCTTTTCTCCTACATACCCTTGTTAAATGGCCCACCTTTCCACATTCATTGCATTTCTTTCCCTTGTGATAACAGCTATCTGATGAGTGTCCTACACCGCCACAACGGTAGCAAGAACCTCTTGAGGATTTGAAAACCTTATGTGTGGCCCCACACTCCCCTTCTGGCTCTTCCATCCTGGTTGCAACTTCCTCTTGATGCAGGTTCTGTGTTTCCATGAGCACAATTTCCTAGATCGACTCTTATCCAATGCTTGCCCCACTGTCAAATTCCTGGTACATAGTAGTCCTTGTTGTATCTTGCGGTCCTTCAACCCACATACAAATTGATCCCTCAAGGCGGTATCGAAGTAATTTCCAAAATTACATGACTTTGCCAAGGAACGTAGCTCTGACATATATTCAGTGACCTTCTCATCCGCCTTCTGTTGCCTTTTGAAAAAACGGTAACGCTCAGCGAGTTCCACCGTCTCTGGCAAAGTCCGGGCCTTTAGTCTAGTGACTATCTCATGCAATGAAAGGCCGCCAATGGAGGTAAGACTAACCCAAACCTTTAATTTGGTGTACATTTTCTGCCCTATTCTTGTCAAGAACAAGGCCTTCTTCCTTTCGTCAGCTATCCCATAGGCTGTACAATAGTAGTCGAACCTTTCCTTATAGTCGTCGATACTTTCCACGTCAGAGTCGAAAGGGTCTGACGAACGTGCCGTTTCCATCCCAACTCGTCGCCAATTTTCTATAGCACAGGGGAAAAAATCGTGTTCCGGACCTTGGGGTTTTATCCTATCGACCTTGGGATCTGTTCCATCAAACGTATTCAAAGTGCCTAAGACAACAGTGAATACATTTGATGGAACAGATCCCAAGGTCGATAGGATAAAACCCAAGGTCCGGAACACGATTTTTTTTCCTGTGTAGTAGACTAGAGAGTTGGAAAACTCGCCATTTACTCAAACAACGATTAACAAAAAGGAATGAATATCACAATGCGCGTGCGCATACATACACAGCTGTAATCACATAATCAATACACTACAGAATTGGAGGCAAAAGTGGTGTAACAAGTAGGGGAACAAGGTTTTGAGAAAAGGGTAATCAAACAAAAATCCTATATTTAGCACTTGTAAATGCAACAGAACCAAAAGAAGTGTTAGATATAGGATTTTTGTCTCATCCTTTTCTCAAAACCTTGTTCCCCTCCTTTTTACACCACTTTTGCCTCCAATTACCAACTTTCTCGTCAGAGAATATTTTTCTTTACTTTTTTTTTTAATCATTTTTTATTTTAGTGTCGATGATTAATACTGGCAAGTGCCCCCCCCCCCCCCCCCGCTTCAGTTACCGTCACTACGAGAATTCTAACTCGTCGTCTCGACTTTGGAGGTATTCCTCTCGTTGTTTAGCTCTCCTCTTTTGTTGACGCGAAGGCACTTTGAAGAAAACAACTTCGCTAGCCAAAAGTGGTGAACAAAACTGTGCTCAAATGAAATCCCACCTGTTTATAACGCTGCTAAAATTCTAAATAAACGTGAATGTCGACATGAGAACGGTTAAATATAGCACTCCATATTACGCAATGAGTACGTATATTAAAGTTATGCTTTAGTCATGTATCTGATATTTGAAGATGTCCTTCCAGGAGATTCTAAAGCGATTGGTATAACTTGCGCTCTTTAAACCATTCCTATACCGGGCGAGAAGACGAGAATTGGCCTGGGAACGAGGACTTTTTTGCTCTCATAAAGCAAGCAGTTATAACACTAGCTCGAACAAAACATTATAATTACCGTCTTTACTTTCTGGTTCGATAGCATCAAAGAGCTACACTATCTGTTTCTTGGTACGTGAGTTATACGCGGGAGGATTTCACGACAGGCGTCAATTCCTATAGAGCTCTTTCATCGCGTGACTTAATAGCATTCATCTTCTAATTAGTCCGCCATATTGGTGCTCGGAGAAGTATGGGATTACTTCAGAGTGTCGTTGAAACATATATTATTGTGGTCTAACACATGACTAACATTTGTAAAAAATACTTGTGCCCTCGGAGCGCGAGTTATACGTATCAGAAGTACCAAAACTATATTTGCGAGCACCAATTTGGCGGACAATAAAGCAATTAACGCTATTAAGGCCCACGCGTCATGTGACCATGAAAGAGCTCTATAAACATGGGGTCGTGTCAGCGAAAAGGGACATTTATTTCATATTCAAAGAGGCACCTTTGTCCTCTACAACTACTTTCTTACGCACTGGAAATTAGTCTGTCAATCATGGATCGAGTGACAGTGCCCTGAATTTTGAATTAATTTTAATTGCTCGCGCCAACTTTGATACTCCTTCCTGTAAATTTTTTATAATATGGGCTAGGTCCCCTTTCGCTGCCACGATCCCATATATGCAGTGTCGCACCCATGCAGCAATCTTTTACTCTGAATTCTGAAAACAAGTAAATAAATACAGCCAAATTTATTGAAAAGCGGAATGTTTTTATTTAAGCATAGCCTGTAATTGGGAAATTGGGCCACATCAAACCAGGATCAAAGTTAGTGCCGAAAATGTTGGTCTGCCGGACCAAAATAACCTCAGTAAAATTATTGTCTGAGTTGAAAGGTTTGGTGTGATCGGTATTTGTAAAAATAGCCAACAATTTCACAGATTAGAAGTACACATATAACGAAAATGAAGAATTAATGCGTTTACTTATTATCCTAGAGCACATTGGTTTTTACTTTATTCGCTAACTAAATTTCAAATGATGATGTGGGATTTTTAGATACAGATACAGCTTCTCTTGCTGCAGCAGTAAAACTGTAACCACAGTTACAATCAGACGTAATTCACGATTCCATGTCACATGGACCGTTCTTTAATTTTGTGAAAAGTTTTGCCCCGGCAGTGGGATCTATATGACAAGTCAATGGTACCTACATCCTATCTCTTCTGCTTTGAACGTAGCAAAACCGCGCTCTAACATATGAGTACATATTGCGTATACGGGTTTACGGTGCAATGAACACTAAAACACATCCCATTAGTAGCAGTTGCAGTAGCGGATCCAGGGAGAGGGGGGGGGGGGGGGGGGGGGGTCTAGTGGGTCTAAAGACCACCCCCTCGCTTGAACTATGAATAATTAACCAAGTATGAATAATTAAAGCAATGTAAATTAATTTTATAAGCAATTAATTGACACACGTTCCAATGCTATGAAGCGTTCGAAGAGCACTATTCCGTTGCGAGGTGGCGAAATGCGTAAAGCGAGGAAAAAAGAGGGCGATTTAACTGATTATTTTAGTTTGGATCGGTAAGTATCTCTCTGCACCATGTTTGCTTTTACTAAACCTGTTGATCATACATGCATGTAACTATTTACGCTATACTTGTGTACGTAGAGTCTCTACGGGCACGGCCACGACCCCCACAGAGGGCCCGGCTCCGGGTGCCGATGTAGATCAGGCTAGTGGCTCTTCAAGCGAAACCTCAGATACACCCATGACGATGGCTGTAACAGTTAGCGCTACCGCATTGCCAGCAGCTGTGGTCAACCATACGGTCGAGCATACGCAGGTAATCGAGCCACACGCTTGTTATAGAGATTCAAGAAACCGAGCAAATTTCTTTACCTGAAAACAGCGCGGGTATTGCACTCATTAAAACGCCAACCATACGTGGAAACAATGATGTAGACCCTGTTATTTTGATATAGTAAAAAAGCGTTGGTTTCTGGGGCTCTGCCCCCCTTGTGAATATAATTATTAGATCTCCCCCCCCCCCCCCCCCCCCCCCCCCCCTTCCAAATTCCTGTATCCGCCCCTGAGTTGCCTATATTATCATAAGCTCTCCGTCATTTTAAAATTGAAAATTTATATTACGACTCCTCATATACCCGGCCGCGACACCAGTGAATTAATGTATGAGAGGCGTGAAATCAAATTTCACGTGAAATACGATTTCCTGCCGAAAGATATGGCCAGTTCGAACCATCGGACGTTGCACCACTGGCATGAAGCTAATGCAAGACCCCAAAATCTATTTCACCTTATAGAAATGGTGCAGTATGAAGTGCTGAAAATAGGAAGTCAATAGCTTTTACCGTTCCAAAGTTATATATTATCTCTAGTACTGCGCAAGCGCAGACTAATATATCAGTCATTTCAGTAGTACATATATCAGTGATGTAATCATCTGCAGCTGCGAGAGTGGGTCTGCGTACGACATTATACCCCAGACAACCCCACCCTTTTTTAGTCTGGGGACCCGACTGATGGTTGTACTATCAGTCTGGAGCAGATTGTTTATGCAGTGAACTCTTCTACATGTACAGTATAACCTTAAGCATGAGTACTATTGTACCAACTTCTAATTGCGATGAATAATTTTACTCCCTAACCCACATGATACGCTATCGGCATCGCAGCTGGTACACTGACCTCGGCACATTTTATATACCAACGTGGCAGGCTTTCCCCAAACTAGCTGGCAGACTTAGTACGCCTAGCTCTCCAGACTATAATTCACCCCTTCACCCCGGGAGGGATTTGACCTTTATTATGCAACCTATATTTATTGCTACTATTACTACTACACACTCTAGTTTGTGTCCGCATATAACGTACCTGCTTCGGTTCCCCTAGCCCACTATGAGGTAGGAAATAGAACACCGATGGTAGCGACAGCAGTCCCCAGACGATTTTGATTATCGCTGTGGTTACTAGAACCTCTACCCAAAGTTTCCACCGACTTTTTGCTGGGGTATCTGTCTGAATAGTCAACTGGTCGGCCCGTATATATTGCATTTTGTAAAACGGACGCGGAGAAAGGTATATTTATATTTATAGATGGGGGAGGGGGCAATAATGGGAGTGTCTACAAATTTAGGGTGGTAGTGCAGCCCTTTTCTCCCCCGGCCTTACGTGTTTTGTGGAACTGAACACTGAATATTAAAGCGGGAGGTGAGGGGAGGGGGGGGGGGGGGGGGGGGGGGGGGGGCATCTCTTCCGACTAAAGTGTGGGGGTAATGCCCCCACGGCCGCAGTGCTTAATACGTTACTGTAATAGCAACGACATTGTAGTCCCTATATGACTCGTACAGTATTTGTGACATATCACGAAAAAGCGAACTGCTTCCATTCCATACCCTAAGCGTACAGCAGCAATTTCAAATTATACCCGCGTTTATTAATGTACTCAGGAAACCTTCTTGGCACGGTTGTTCCTAATAACAAAAGCCGTTCGTCCCAGAACGAAATGTTCTTTATAATGTAATTAATCATCAGCCCCTATATAGTTCGCAGAAATTTTTAGAACGCGAGAGTTTTCCATGCCAGTTGGGTTTTTAAAGGTCGTGCAAATTATTGTTGCCTTTGGAATACTGCGTCAAGTTCTGATCTGACTGACGCCATAGTGCATTTACTAAGCTACTGATCTTGACGAATCTTTTTGACATTGAGAAGACTTGTGATATTATACAATCCAGTAGCCCTAGTCAGTTAGTTGAAATGTACCTGGTTGCTGATGCAGGAGCATTTTTGGATTGTACAAGAATAATCTTTGTACATGGAATATTCTATCAACGCTTGATGGCATGATCCATTGCATGGAACCTCAGTGCATGTTCTCATAAGAAACAAGGCCTTAAATATAAAAAGTCACTGCACCCATATGTGAGTGAGCACACTTCACCTAGACCAGCTGTGCAATTACATGCAATGGGTACACATTATAAATTTTATTCCTAGTCTGTCTTTACCCAGGCATTCAACGCAGGATCGTTAGCTCGCCTTACTTACCGGGTAAGAAGTGGTCTATAGCTTTATCCTGTATTGCTTGATGCACATTTATTTACATAGGTAACCAACCACATTGCTCACCCAGCTGGTACTACAATTCATTTTCACTGAAGCATACAAAAAAGACAGTACCAGGTAGTTAAATATGTTGGTTAATCGCACTGGGGTTAATATGGCAGAATATCATAATGAAGAGTGTGAAGTTGATAACAGTATGATCACAAATCCTTGTCTACTTTAAATACCTTCTTTTGTCAAAAACCAACTGTTCTTCAGCTTACTACTCAATATTAGAGTGGAGCACAGAACACTTGAGGTGGTCCCAACGGTTTCCACATTAGAGGGGCTCTACTGTTCCCATGTGAGCTACTCAGCATCTGCCATTCCTATACCTCCACTTCCATCTCTACCATCTCTACACTCACCTCCACCTCACCACCCCAAACCCACCAAAATCCCGCCAAAACCTCTATCCCCACCTCCACACCATCCCCACTTCCACACCATCACCACTTCCACACCATCCCCACCTCCACACCTCTATCCCCACCTCCATATGGACAAATTAGTGACGTGTTACAAATGATATCAGTACTACTGAATGTATATAATGACTGTGTTGACCCAGAACCCACAAAATGGCCAGCTACTGTTATCAAGCCCCAGCATAAAAATGTGAGTTAAAACCACAATAATGCAACAAACAAACACACATGACTTTTGCAATAATTCCAATTGCTGAGGGTGTATTGTTTCCATCTACATGTAATTCATTCAGCCAACAGAAACAGATGGAAACATGTATCTTTCTCTTGTCCAACTTCAGTACAACTGTTAAGCAATGTTGCCATGCACATAGCCAGCTTGATAACGCATAGACACCAACCGCATATCCAGGATTTTAAGGGGGGGGGGGGGGGGGGGGGGGGGGGTCCAACCTGTTGTTAATTATATTCATAATTTGATAATTACTCATAACTATGCATACAGTAGTCTCAGCCCCATGCCCTAGTACAGTACCACGCAGTTGGATTACATCACTCACGTTTGAAATAGGCCAATAGGAGCATGCTTCAGCAGTGATGTTTATGGCCTGGGGCCAAAGACTAAATTGGTACACGTAATGAGTATTTAATAAGTCAGTTGGTCTTGTTATGTTGTATATTAATTAACCTTGAAGGCGTCAATGGGACAGGAATGACCAATGCGGGTGGGAGGGGGGGGGGGGGGGGGGGGGTTCCATGTATAAACACAAGGACAGAACTCCTATACCTGACCTCTTTGAACATGCAGACATGTCTAGAACAAAAGCTTTGCTAACTTGTCATGCAGCATACTCCCTTGCATGTGCGTAGCTCAATCCACCATCTTCCATTAGCCTGCTTTAATGCACATTATACAAACACTTTTTTGGCTGATGAAGTTTGCGCCAACCCCAACATACGAAAATACATCTCCATCATTCCTATAGGACATATTAAAGTACCAGTGCAAACTATTGCAAAGGAACTACCTTCCATTTACTAGTCAGTCTTGGTTAATGTTTACCCCATGTTCTGTTGATTAAAACTGATGTCAGCACAATATGTTTTAAGAACCCAATGCATCTCAAAAGTCTTGCAGTTGGATAACTGATGTTAGTGATGAGTTTTCACCCCCATGGACCTCAAATTGTCAGCAGTTTTAGGTTCAGTCTTTGAATTGGTTTTAAATACATCATCAGGTGGCTTTACCAATAGCATTATATTGTCACTATTAGGAGACTGAACTCCTACCTCCTCTATAGCTTTCTTAGATTGTGTGGACTCACTCAGGTGTTGCATTATGTATGATACGATGTGTATGTCCTGTACTGAGGTAGGGACACTAGCCTCTGAACAGATCTTCCATCTTTTGAAAGACACCTGGACACTTCCAGGTGATGTTGTCGGCCCTGTTCTGTAACACAACAGCATGTAGTGCTGCTCCAAGGTGGAGCTCTGGGTCCTCCAAGTTGCTCAGGAGGAACCAGTCTCCAGCTGAGAGCATGTGTGTGTGTGGAGGGGGAGGGGGAGAGGTATACCATGCTCTACAAGTGTCATTGGTATCTAATAAGCTGGTGGGCTATACTATATGGATCACTCATTGCAACTCTCAATCTAATTGACCCAAAACAACACCTCAACCTTAGCTCATGCTTTAAGGTGGATATCTCTTGAGGAAACCTCAGCTGCTGTGTGCAACTGACAGTATTGCTGGAGCAGTTGGTACTAACATGCAGGTCCTGACTGCCATCAGTTAAGAGGTTACCACTCCGGAAAGTATCAAGTGCAATTGCCCTGAAAATAACATTTTCACACCAGGAGAAGTTGGTCTTGATTTTGTATACCATGGCAAGAACCTTTCAGGTGACAAATAAATTTTAAAGGCAAATATGATGAACAAAGTCATACCATGGGCAAAAGATCCAAGGGCCTCAGTGAGAGGGAGGAGCCAGGTGATTGCCAAGCAACCAAACTGTGTGACCTCCCCCTTGGTGAGCTTATTATGACCATGTGACATCGACCTTTGTACTGTGTGGTACAATCCATTAGTATTGACCCAGTACCCAAGTGTACATAATGATGCTTGCATGTTGAGGCTCCTTACAAATAACCTTAGTATGTGCTATGTTGTAGTATTTCTTGTACAGCCTATAGACCTACATAAGGAGATAGTTGATCTTCACATCAGCCAATCATCTCTGAAAGCAAAGGTCCATTGACATTATAAGATTTGCTTAGGTTCAGTACCTCTTTCCCATCAGTACTTGTATAAGAGTTAGTTTCACTCATGCACCACAATGTGTTCTAAACAACAGTAACAAAGCTATGTGTAATAATTGTTTTGATCTGTTTTACCGGATCAATGTGTAGTATTCAGCCCATAGCTGGTGCAAAAGTCCAATTCTTCATGGCTCCAGCATGGGTTCAATAAGGTCACAATAATACAACCAATGAACAAGCCTGCACCTGTAGACACACATGCAGGGCTATATCCTAGATCCTGTTTTATGCTCATTGCATGAAGCATCGTGCAACACTTGGTATTGTGTACGATATGTTCACTATTGCACACAACAACTAACTTAAAAACTTTAGCAGCCGGTTGTATTTGTGAATCCCACATCCCTGTGTAAGGCATTAGGCTGTGTTTCAACTTAAAGCAGTGATAGTATTCATATGTTGCAGTGATCGGACTCTAACTCATTGCACCCAAATGCCATATTTGTACACGTGTATTAATGAGTTAACCATACATATTTTCACCTCTCGAGAAGCTCTGCAGATTGTGAACAGCAAAAAAATTCTAAGTGCAATCATTATTCAAAAATAAATAACAACACTTTAAAAACCAGGAACACATTAAATTAGGCCCCGCCTGTAAAATACATGTATAATTGACACATGCTAGCAGCAATGTAACAACAATCTTTTAACAAAGGGGCAAGAACATAAAAACATGGCTGTAGCATATGTTCATGACAAACAATTGAACCAGGCATCATCATGCCAACCCAGACACCATGTGTACCAATCCACGACCATGCATGTGGAGTGGGTATGAAGAAGTGTGTCTTTGTGTGAAATATGAAGTATTTACTGCACCTGTGTACACTATTGAGAAATGGTTTTGGCAAAAAAATGACAGATGGTTTGTCTAAAAGGCAGGGAATGAAATGGGACATGGTGATGTCTTCATTTAGTTCTCATCATTACATTGCATGCTTACTGTTCTGACCTCCAAAGTGTCAGCTAGGTATTCTCTCTATCTCCTTCTCTCTCTCTGTGTGCGTGTGTGTATGTGTGTGTGTGTGTGTGTGTGCATGTGTTTATTACAGGGAGGGGAGGGGAGGGGAGGGGAGGGGAGGGGAGGGGAGGGGAGGGGAGGGGAGGGGAGGGGAGGGGAGGGGAGGGGAGGGGAGGGGAGGGGAGGGGAGGGGGAGCTGGGGCAATACATGTAAGGCCATGTGATAAGCATTACATTTAGTAATGGTAGCCCAACAGAGCTATAATAGTTAGACCATACAGCTTTTCACACCTTGACAATATAATACATTTGTCCACCCTTTTCATACAAGAGCTAAGACTTTCCCATTAGCAGTCTTTGGCAATTGTCTGTTTCTTACACTAAGTGCTCTGTCATTTCTTTTGGTTCTCATAGAAATGACCCTATTTCACCTAATTCACTTTCTGGTATTCGTATCGTCTGTGAGAGATCTTGGAGTGTTTGAATTCAGACTTTACACCAAGTATGCACTGCTCCAATATCGCTGCCATGGCTTTCAATAGGAGCTGTCTTCTCTTAAAAGGTTTTCGTTCAAATGATGTTGTGCGTCTGTATATGGTGTATGTGCGTCCCATACTTGAAAGTAATACCCCAGTTTGGAATCCCTGGTTTCATAAAGATATTGAATGTATAGAACGTGTTCAGAGATTTTTCACTCGAGCCATATTCAAACGTGCTGGTATACCACATTTGGATTACGGTGTTCGCCTTGCAAATCTGGGTTTACAATCTTTAGAGTACAGGAGAGTCTTTTTCGATCTTGTCATATGCTACAAGATATACAACAACCAGGTTGATTTACCTTTTGAGAGTTTTTTCACCAAACCGTACAGGCCTTATCCCATCCGAGGGCACTCGTGTATCCTGCGATCAAAACACTTACCTCATCATGCTTTCCGAGCGCACTTTTCACTGAACGTGTGATATCTGTATGGAACCGCCTACCTAACGATGTTGTCATTTCACAGAACATTGCAGTCTTTCGTACCCGACTTAGATCTGTTGACCTCTGAGTATCACCATTTTGTATACTTTATCCCTTCCCATGTTTAGGCAGTTTGTAAGTGCACGTATATATTGTGCCATTACTTGCCTGTTTGCATATTATGGTTTGTATGCAAATCATCAATCAATCAATCAATAAATCAATCAATCAATCAATCAATGCTTCAAGGCAATGTCAACTCTACTTGTTTTACATGGCGACAGAGATATATAGCCCCTATTTATAAGTGCTGTAAAATAGACTAAGTGTGCAATACATCATGCATATCCAGAAATGAGCGGTCAAAAGTTATATGCAAATGTTGTGGTTAGTACATTTGCAAGATATTTCCGTAGAGCCGCATGTAACTTCCCCCACATAGGGTACCTCCAGTGGGCACATGCGTCTAAAAACTGGCTGTGCCCGGAAGACTATGTTACTTTTGGTCGTGCTAACACGCATGTGTAGTCGCTCAGATGGTGAACATGAGGTCTTGATATTAAAGTTTCCAATAATTACGGTATTCTTTTAGTCTCGTACCCAGACCCTGACTCATTACGTAAGCATTATCGCATAATATTGTATAATGCTACGTAAAGGGTCTGGCGTGAAAGTCAACCGAAGTCGTTTTGAGCGCCGGAATGTCGGCGGCACCAATCAGATTTCGTGGAATGCCAAATGATATGCTAATCGAATTACTATCTAGCTATCTATTAATCTATAGTTATTAAATCATTTAGCTTACCCGTAATTTGATTAGCATATCATTTGGCATTCCACGAAATCTGGGGTGCCGCCGACATTCCGGCGCTCAGAACGACTTCGGTTAACTTCAACGCCAGACCCTTTACGTAGCATTATACAATGTTATGCGTTACGTAATGAGTCAGGGTCTGGGTATGAGACTAGTATTCTTTCTAATCATGACCCTTTTGTCCAGTACAATAGCCATGGGCTGAAAAATGTTATGTCATTTTTAATCAACCATGTAAATGACCGTTCACCGCGCTAGCGTACCGTCGCTCAGAATCACCGGGCTGAGTATGATTACCCTAGAGTATGCACCGCACTACAGCAGTACATGCCAATCACTAGTAATACAACGACTCCCTCACGAACACTCAAAAGGGGTTTTTTCTTGTGACTTGTCTTGTCAGAGATAATGTATAAAGGGATTGGAAGCTAGATAATTAACACCCAATTAACACGGGCAATCCTAGCCAGGGTATGGAATCCATACAAGTTAAGACATGCATACACTTCTGGATCTAAGTATTCAGTTTTTTTCTCAGTGGCTTGGCCTTCTGCAGGTTCTTCTTTTGTGCTAATTTGTATCGTTCTATCCATGCTGTGGCTTGTGAGAAACCTCGGATGCAAGCCCACATGTCAACAACCATGCCCAAGAGGTAAATGCAGTAACCCATGGTGAAGGGAGAGCAATCTTCAACAGACGAGCACCAAGAAGCTCAGATGTTAACAATGTGCCACATGTGGAGGCTGAAATGGAAAAGGAATCTATGGCATTCAACAATTCGGATTGGTTGCAATCACTAGTCCTGGATGTGCTGGGACAGGCAGTCGGGGCATTATCTTTGATCGGGGAGACTACTGAAAGTCCTGATGACACATGAATCACCAGCGCTTGCAGCGGAAGAGACACCACCAGACTTAGAGCACCACCCTTGCTGCATTTACGACGGCGACCAAGGCGAAATTTTCATCCCATAGCGCACCTTTGGAAGAGCGTGTACAGCGCAAATATAGCTTGTTAGCTGTCAAAATACGCCTAAGCCACACTACCACCTTCACTCTTTCTTATTACCCACCTTTCAAGTGTTTAGGTCCTCCAGAAACAACGCAAAAGGTGCAGCAAATGAGGACCCTCAAAATGGTATAACTACCCTTCCGTTCAACCGGCGACGCTCAAACAATCACTACGCCACCTAGAAAAGAGTATGTAATGTACAAAGACAATAACGAAAGGCATAGGTAGCGGTAGAAAGATGCATATGATAAAGGTACAGAAAAAATAATTATTGCCTAAAATCCTATTAAAATTTGAAACATTGAAGCAAAGCAGATAGGACAATCGCTCAAAACGGTTTATTCAACTATTATAACTGTCAAACAACACAGAGAATGCGTAAAAGTGGACAAAGCGTATGCGTACTATGGGGAAAAAGCGCTTCTTTCTGCCTTGGTCGACCCGAATCCACCCCTTTTGACAGGCTCAGAAGTGTGATTCACACTTGCACGCATAGCCCGCGGGCATACTATTGCATTGAATGGCGCACGTGATGAGTTTCCAATCCCTTTATATATTATCTGGTCCCTCGCCGTGTTCACATGCTGTGCAGGCAGTCATTCAGCCTCTCGTTATCACACTGACGTGTCTCATCTCATCCCGTGACCTCTGGGTTCCGGCTGTAACTGGCTTCCCTGACAAACCATAATAGCCATAACTGAGGTTGATGAAATATTTGTGGTCAGAGATCATTTTGTGCTGATTATTGAAAAATTATAATGGCTGGATCTGCCTTCCTACTGATCGGCTATTTGATAGCTTACCTTCTCAGTACAAAAGCAGTCCTTTGTACGTCCCCGTTTCTAAAAACCACACCAGGACTGGAGTGGAGAATGGTTGGCTCTTTGGACATGACCGATACAACACAGCAATGCCCCGACTCTTGGAAGAAAATCTCTTCTCCCAGACCATCGTGTGAAAAGAAAAGCAATGCGCCTTGTGATTCATTGAACATACCCACTGGTGGAGCCACCTATCAAGCGATCTGTGGACGATTTCGGGGCTATCAGGTGGGATCAACCGATGGTTTCAAGAAATATAACGACAATATTAATACTAACATTGAAACTTACTACGTTGATGGAGTCACTGTCACTTACGGACCGCCCGGAAAGAGACGTCACGTGTTTACTTACGCTTCAGGATTCATAGAATCGATTGATTTATGTAGCTGTCCCTGCGCACAGGGGGCAGCACCCCCTTCGTTTGTCGGTTCAGATTACTATTGTGAGTCTGGGAACCCAATAATGGCTGTTCCTGGTGCAGAAGATGTCTTTTATTCCGATCTACTATGGGACGGACAGCAGTGCGGAAGAAATGAAAGCACTTGCTGCAATTCATCAAACCTCCCGTGGTTCTGCAAAAAGTTTCCAACTCCTATCACTGAGGATCTAGAAGTTAGAATATGTACTGATGAAGAAATCGACAGTGAGAATGTAGCTATTGAGTTCTTTGAACTGTACATACAAGGTAAAACGTATAACGTCACCTTCTGGCAACTTTATAATCTCAATATTTACGCTGAAATCAGCCCACTTCCGCTTTGAGCTGTTATTGTAGAGTAACTGACTTTTCTTGGCGCATGTAATACATACATATTGTGCCTTTTAGCTCCCTTATGTAATACATATGGTGCCTCATAGCTCCCTTGTGTAATACATATGGTGCCTTATAGCTCCCTTATGTAATACATATGGTGCCTCATAGCTCCCTTGTGTAATACATATGGTGCCTTATAGCTCCCTTATGTAATACATATGGTGCCTCATAGCTCCCTTGTGTAATACATATGGTGCCTCATAGCTCCTTTATGCATATGGTGCATGCCTCATAGCTCCATTATGTAATAAATATGGTACCTCATAGCTCCCTTATGTAATACATATGGTGCCTCATATAGCTCCCTTATGTAATATATATGATGCCTCATAGCTCCCTTATGTAATATATTAGAAGCAATGCTCATTGGATTTTGGATTGAGTGCATTGCCATTCCCTATAATTATACATACATTGCCGTTTCTCCAGCCAAAATTACACCTGTGACTTCTTCTGACACTTTTGTTGCTGTTGGGATAACCATTGGAGTCTCATTTGTGGTGTTCTTCTTTCTGGGGGTGGTTATGACATCAATTATTGGCTGTATTTTGAAAAAGAAATCCAGTAGACCATCCTCCAACCCTACTTCGCAACCAGTAGTCAGTGAGACAAATGGACATTCTGTTGAGATGAACACAGAGAGGAATTGTGCGTATGAAACTGTATATTACTAGCAAGATGAAGCTGTAAAAGTTAACAATGCGATTCAAATGTCAACAAAGACATATACTTATATAAATTAGGATTAAAAGCATTGAATGATTTTATTGTGTTTTCTATTTCACCACCATCTGTAATGGATACATAATTTGTTCATACTCGAGAATTTTTAAAAAATGTTGTATAATGTACGTTATGATGTAAAAATTCTGCAATACGATGTGTATAATTTGCATGGGTATAGTCTGCATGTATGTAAAAGTGCTGCAAAACAGTTAATGCATGCATGTACATGAAATAAGACATAAAAAGATTATTATGCACTTTTCTGATCCTAATTGTACGGCGTACATGCTCATTATTAAACTGCTACTGCGAGTATGATATCATGGCTGATAGATCTGAATGACATATAAAGATTTAAAAGTAGGTTTTGAATTATCATGTCCAGAAATGAGCGGTCGTGGTTTGTATATTCGCGACGCACGTCCGTAAACTTTCTCAAAATGTATGGAGTTTTCAAAAAATTGATTATTTCTAATAAACCAAGTAGTGGCTGCGCCTTGATTTTTAAAAGTTAGTTATTGTTGTACAAATATAGAATTTGATATAAACATTAACAAAACACTACCTTTGTATTGAAAGTTTTAGTTCCTGGAAGAAAAATATCATTTTCCATATACATGTACATAAACTCACTCTTTCACCCCTAATTTTTGTTATTCACATTTAGTTCTTAGATCATGTGAGTTTTTGAGTTTTTAAAGTTAGATTCTGTAAGGAAAATCAGTCTACTTGGTGCTGAGCGTAATAACAAACAAATACTGCAGGATTTAAATTTGTGTACGAGTCCATCTTTAAATCCTTCATAATGGTGGAGTAAAAAGCAATGAAACAAGAAAATATATAAACAAGAATATCCATAATAAATGATTTCTTTGTTTTAATGCCCTCTAGCTATATCGGTAAGAGTTCGCATCTGTATCATTTACAATGATGAATAGGCAGACGTGCATTTTGTTCATATGTTACATTTCAGTACATGCGCAGGGCACCTACTACCCACATGGATAGGGCTGTCTATCGGCTGGATAAATATATCATAGGAAGAAACGCTGTTAGTATAGGCCAACATGGCAGCATTGGCTCCCTCTGTTTAGATGCACCAATAGCTCTCCTTTCGTACTTTAGGTCAGGACGTGACAGGTGTATTACTTCATTCACACTTATACTACTTCCTGTAGATAAATACTTGAGGTCAGAAAATGTTTTGTGTAGATTATTCAAAACATAATGGCTGGGTCTGCCTTCCTACTGATCGGCTATTTGATAGTCCTACCTTTTCAGTACAAAAGCAGTCCATTGTACGTCTCTGTTTCTAAAAACACGCCAGGACTTGAGTGGAGAATGATAGGCTCTTGGACATGACCGATACAACACGTAGAAGGGGGTAAAGATCTCGCCCACGAATAATTGGCCTGGGCACTACACCACGTTCCAAATGCAAGTTCACTATCGCATTGTCTATCTGCAGTGTACTTCACTGGGAAAAAAATTGAAAAATACGCCCACGCACGGTATATTTCTGTCTATATTGAAACTTTTATAAACAATAAACTTTCAATTTCAATAAAGAATCGACATTGGCCTTCAGCTCTATCTTTTGGTGCAAATGTTATCTCTTTTCGATTTTCCTAACTTGAGTTATGCGTGACGAAAGAAAGGAGAAGGGGAAAAAAATGGCGAATTCAAAAGGTCAACATTTGCGCGTTGCAAAAATGGCACATGCAGTTGCGTACGATGTGCGTTATACTGTAGATGTAGCATGTGTAGACAATAATGTTACATACAAACGGGCAAGTAGCCACGAAGCGTCTGTTTAGTTTTAGAACGCTCGTTCGAAAACCACGCCGATGGAGCCAATCCTACATAGGACCTGCTACCGCAGGTCCTGATAGGTCAAACGGCTAGAAAACGCCGTGTTTAATTAGTCTACTCATCACATCACAAGTTACTCGACAACGCCCTTGCTTTGACTTCTCTGTGTGTTGCGCCTTGAACGAAGTACACAAGTCTTTCGTTGCATCTAATTAAACACTATTCAAACCATCGATCAATGCCATCTGATACGTCAAACTATCGTTTAATTACTTGCAAAGGATGTTGCGTCTTTATAATTAAGTCATTGGGTTCAAAGTTACGTACACCGTATCACACAATTAAATTTTTAATCCGGCTGTTTCATATGTATTCAATTAACGAATTTCGCCCGCAATCGGTTAATTAAAACGCTCAACAATACCATTTATTACGCCTTAAATAAAATTTTAAAAATGGATCGATGAACATATGCTTAGAAACGCCTGAAAACTTGCATGCTATTCAAATCATAGCCCAATAACTTAATTTAAAGCATGAGGACAAAGTATTATGATTTAAATATGGGATGGATGACAACTTCGTGTTAGGGAAACCTGTGATAGTATGGTGCAGTAAATATTTGTTTAATTCCCAGTGCTTATGCCAAGTGACTGTCAAGTTGACTTTTGAACAGATTCTATACTACGCCTTTCAGCAATTGACTCATGAAAAGAGAAGTACTCATTCCATGTTCCATTTGTTTTGACCAAATTCACATATTCTGCAGTGTAGTTTCTGATTTGAGGCCCGATTCCGCGAAATCGTGGCAGAAATTCATTGCAGCTTGAATGATTATTCATGGCTGTCATTCCTATTTCCACAACCTTTCCTCAGTCCATTTCAAGTAATGTTCGGTCTATAATCAATGCCTCCTGTTGATATCATAATCGATGGAAAGAATTTTAATGAGCCAAGAACAGCCAGTTGTCGACTTCAAGATAGAACAACGAAAGTAAAATTGAGGCTCAGATTACAATTATCATACTAATTGTCCCTATCAGAATTTTTATCTATCCGGGTATTCACATCTTTTCATGGGCAGCATAAAGATCATATTTATTTTATATCTCATGCAAACACATTACCCGGATAAGTTGAGGCAGCGAAAAGTGATCACCAACTAAGTATTCGTGGATTGACCTGCATAATGAAGCTTGTTTTCCCTTATTGGGTGTTTGTCAGCATGCATGCATGCATGCATGCAGCTCTCCTAAGGATCAGTAAGCATGCACATTTGTAAAACTGGTGAAATGGAGCCCCATTAGTACCATGTATTACTCTAGGATTATATGCTCATCGAAATAAACCCTTATCGAAGAGAAATTATACCTGGATAACTTGTTGCAACCAAATGTGATCCGGTCGGATCTCTTTTTACCTGGATCAATTATTGCGTGACAGTCCTTGGACCCTATATTCACCTGCGAAATATACTTTAGCACCTTCCTCACAATTTGCAGCCATGTGCCGCCGCCTTCACACAGTACAGTGACATACAAGTGGCCTCCTATGTACACGTTTCGGAAATTACAATATGAACAGGATGCGCACTGCTTCCATGGTAACGAATTGGACGAACCAGCCGATGTTTTTGGCAACAATTGTAAAAAAATTGCCAACGTAGTACACGATCAAATGTGACAAGTCCATTTATCTCATTCACACGTATAGTGCTTTGTGTGAATAAATAAATGTGGTAAGAAAATATTTTGTGTAGGTTTTTCAAAACATAATGGCTGGGTCTGCTTTCCTACTGATCCGCTCTTTTATAGTCTGCCTATTCAGTACGAAAGCAGTCCGTTGTACGTCCCCGTATCCCAGGACTGGAGTGGAGAATGATCGGCTCTTTGGACATGACCGATACAACACAGCAATGCCCCGACTCTTGGCAAAAAAAACCCTTCGCCCAGTCCATCGTGTGGAAAGAAAAGCAATGCACCTTGTGATTCATTGAACATACCCACTGGTGGAGTCACCTATCAAACGATTTGTGGACGATTTCGGGGCTATGAGGTGGGATCACCTGATGGTTTCTACAAATATAACGGCAACATTAATACTAACATTGAAACTTACTACGTTGATGGAGTCACTGTCACTTACGGACCGCCCGGAAAGAGACGTCACGTGTTTACTTACGCATCAGGAGTCTTAGAATCGACCCATCCAGGTAGCTATCCTTGCGCATATGGGACGGGACCACCTTCGTTTGTCGGTTCAGATTACTATTGTGAATCTGAGAACACTGGATCAAGTTATTATGGAACACAGGTCTTTTATTCCGATCTGCTATGGGACGGACAGCAATGCGGAGGAAATGAAAGCATGCACTTGCTGCAATTCATCAAACCTCCCGTGGTTCTGCAAAACGTTCCCAACTCCTATCACTGAGGATCTAGAAGTTAGAATATGTACTGATGAAGAAATCGACAGTGAGAATGTAGCTATTGAGTTCTTTGAACTGTACATACAAGGTAAAACGTATAACGTCACCTTCTGGCAACTTTATAATCTCAAAATTTACGTTGAAATCAGCCCACTTCCGCTTTGAGCTGTTATTGTAGAGTAACTGACTTTTCTTGGCGCATGTAATACATACATATTGTGCCTTTTAGCTCCCTTATGTAATACATATGGTGCCTCATAGCTCCCTTGTGTAATACATATGGTGCCTTATAGCTCCCTTGTGTAATAAGTATGGTACCTCATAGCTCCCTTAAGTAATACATATGGTGCCTCATATAGCTCCCTTATGTAATATATATGATGCCTCATAACTCCCTTATGTAATATATTAGAAGCAATGCTCATTGGATTTTGGATTGAGTGCATTGCCATTCCTTATAATTATACATACATTGCCGTTTCTCCAGCCAAAATTACACCTGTGACTTCTTCTGACACTTTTGTTGCTGTTGGGATAACCATTGGAGTCTCATTTGTGGTGTTCTTTCTGGGGGTGGTTATGACATCAATTATTGGCTGTAAATTCTGATGCTTGCAATGCACTATAAAGAACACTTGATTCTATTGTGGAAATATAAATTTAAAACGCTTCACACAATATTTGTGGGGATATGGTCACAGATGGACCAGACAGAATGCTAATCAGGCAAGGAAGTGCAACTCTGATAGGCAGGAATCCACCAACCATATCCATGAGAAAGAATAGTGGCAGTATAGACATATCACTTTGAGGACATACCATGGGCGCAAGTGTGGCTGCTCCATCAAACGATTTGGAGTAACACTTCTCGCAAAATGCTGCAAGCATCTCACTGGTCACTCCACCTTGATCTATAGCTAACCCATTTTCAAATCTTATACGTATTGGATATTCTACCTTTCCGAATACATCTTGAGAACGTCATTGAATATGTTTATAGTCGTCTTACATAATGAATGCAGCCCAGTAATAATGGCAAAGACTGCATGTAAGCAATTCGTTCTATAAATTAAAAAAAACCAAAATACATTTATGTATGGTTTGAACATAGTTGTATGAACTGTATTTCAATTTCATACACAGGTATTGTCTAAAGTCATTATAATTGCATTCCATTACAAGTACTTTCTGTCATCATTCCTAATAAGAGTGTAGATGTGTATTCTGTAATATTCTGCTGTATAACAAAATGCTAATGCACAATATGCCCTATACACTTGGTAACCGACCGCAATGAGCAATGTTCAAATCCTCACCTGAATCAATACTTAGTCATTAGAAGTATTCTAATCTTGATGATTAAAATGCATAGTCCTAGTCAAGATCTATTTAAAAATAATTTCTGGCATGTAGCAATTTCATATAAAGAACTTGGAAATTATTTAATCATGTGTAATAGCTACTATTAAAAATGCTTCAAAAAAGCTATACTAAAACTATAAATGCATCAAGTAGTATGAATAATAAAATAGTCTTGAATAGGACTTTACCATTTTCATGTTGGTCTTGAACTTGCTGAAAGTTATATTGGTCTTCCATGGGTGATACCTTTAAAAACATTGAAAACTTATAAACATTATTAAAAAGCCATGCCCTTGAAAGGTAAACTCAAGCACTACAAACTGTTCTTAGTCTAAATAATCAATTCCTTATGTGATTATAAATTTACACTGCTAAAAGATATGTGCAAACTTGACAAGAATTGTTTTATTTAACATAGAGGTATGTGTTGAGTTTAATCTGAGATAATCTCGAAAATTATAACATGACATATCATAATAAAATAAGAAACTACCTAATCTAAACAGTGTACATGTCCGAGGCAAAGCATCTAGACTGTTTTGAGTACTAATAATTTTATTTCAAGTAGCTATATTAATTGCTCTTCATAGAATAGGCATGTGTCCTTTGGTAGTAACAAATATTATATGGACATCAGATGCAATAGAATAAATTATTATATGCAGTGGCCCATATAGGAAAATTGAAGTTGTGCAGACTCACAATTATAAGACTATTTAGATATGTGACTATAAACTGTCTAACAAACCTCTTTAATAACCTCTAACATTCCAAGAAATGCATCCAATTCTGTTTGTTCATAATTTTCACAGCTTTCAATCATTAGAACACTGTTCTGGACATGCTGAGAGGCAATTGTCTCATTTCCAATGTTTTTGAGAGACAAATGTACTCGCGGAACACAGCTTGTGATTGAAAATGGTGGAAGAATGCCTTGTGCTAATGTAAACCTGTATAGGTCCTGCAATGTAGTAAAAGTCCTAAGCTCGGCATGCTTCCAAATTTCATACAAATTACTCCGGCTATAAACATACCTTCACCAATGATTGCTGAGAAAAGAGATGTTCAATTTTGTATCCAGGGGGGAATTTGAAAGCAATTTTCATAGCAGCACCAGAAAATTTTGTTTCAAATAATGAAAAAAATTCAGTTCAAACTAGATCAGTCCTCTGCAAGATATAAATACATATTTAATATATTCAGTAGTTTAGTCATTACAAGTATGCAAGAACATTTACCATTACAATGGTTCTAGATAGTACTATAGCTACCTTCTTTGTGTCATTTCTTTCCATCTGTTCCTTTACCTGAGAGGAATAACACTATAAAGCTTGCATAGGAAGGGACTAATTAAAAAATTAGCATAAACCTAAATCCAGTTTAGCTTCTTGCATGCTTTTGTCTTGCAATGTTTAGCACAATGAAAAGAAGAATGTTTGATATAAAAATGGAATGTAAAAATGATCTTTCAATTCATAATATTCATCTTATGATATATGCAATTCTTTTCAACAAAACAGATCATTGTTTGTACCAAGTAAAAACGTGAAAATACTTTTATTATATTGTATTCACTTTAAGTTCTACACAATGCAGTGCCCACAATTACAACTTCCAACAGCAGCATAAAAACCTTTTTCTTATCAGCTTCTAGAGATTCTTTATACTCTCTGTCCTGCTGCATTCGTATTTCTCTCCATTCTATGGCAATCCGTTGCGAACAAAAGTATATCAAACCAATAAGGTGTACCAAAACAAATGGTGGGTTTGTATCTAGAAATATTTGGGGGTCAAACGACCGCAACAAAAAAAAGGACGTATCAAATGTTTCCAAATATGGTCATGCGGGCAATATAACCAGGTCAAAAAAAAAAAAGTGGTATCTCAAAAGTTGTACAACATTTTAGCCTTCCCGAACCGGTTCCACGCCAAGTAATCCGCATCGGCGAATTGGAAACGTGGTCATCGGAACCCGGCGGCATTAATTAGTTGTTAACCGTTTCGTGCCCAGACCACGGCAATTTCTGGTCATCGCTTTTTTCCCCTGCACATCAATCATTGATCTCGATCGTCACAGCTCAACTACTTATGCTCCATGAATGTACATCATCTGAATGTAGGTGTAGAAAAGACAACCGTTCAATCATGCTCTGCCTCAGACGTGAAACAGAGGCAAGCAGACCTGCAAACATTATATAGCCAGGCCCAGCCTTCACAGTTCCATGTGCGCTAACTGGTGGCCGGGTCTCGACATTTTTTGTGGACCAACTTATCATGTTCTTTTATTTACCCACTCACGTACCTGCAGCAACCAGCCAAGCCAACATCCTATAGCCTGTGTGCGCAAGTCTGCAAATGAAAGTAAGGGTCACGAAGCAAAGACGCATGTTGCCAATGAAGGAGCTTCTAGCTACAGCAGAGCCAAGGCTGCATGTGGGCCTCTAAGCAAGCTGGACGCATAAAAATACCTATTGCATCGGCGTTATGCACTGTACACTTGTATACACACATGATAGCACATAGACTTATTGTTCAACGTACATGTCATTCATGCACCACCATGACTTCATTCATAAAGCAATGATTTACATGTTTGTTATTTACACATGCAGGCAAAGCCAAAGCCGCACCTATTTCATTTTATAGCAGAATATCCTTGTTCACCATTGCGTACCATCTATGACCAAGTTCGCACTACCATGATGAAGATACATGATGGCAAGGGCAGTGTTGATGACCTGTTCAATTTAACCATTCAATGGTAATGATGAGCAGTGAAGTTGCATATACGTGTGTTGTTATTATTGATCACTCCCCTATCAGCTTCACATCACCAAAAGTTACTGAACAAAACAGTGTGGATACAAAGGGTGCATTCAAGATGGCTGTCTGGCTAACTGTGTACTATGAATTCTTTGATAAAAATGTAAGGTACATGTACCTCTCACATCTGGCTGCTCTATTTTATGCCTCATTTTACCTATCACTCCTGGTGGTCAGAAAAAGTCAGAGGTGCTATGTAATGCCATCAGTGGAGAAAGGATGCCCTGTATTTTTGAAGAAGGTCACATAGCCATCATCCAACGATTCCTTAACCCAGTCCTGATGTTGGCTAAACCTGAGCTGCCAAACTCCCTTTGTGAACTGACAAGGCCAAAGCCTAAGGAAGAAGATCCCCTTGTAAAGCTATTTAGACCTTCAGACTCTCAACCTTTAGGTATGTTTGTATCTGTTCTCATCCTTCTAAGCTGTGATTACTCCTTTATCCTATCAACAAAAATAGACCAATCAGATGCAGATCTTCGCCATGCCCTGGTTAATATGGTTGCTGTGGTGATGGCATCTCCCAAGGCCAGCAATCATCTTTGGTACCACATGTTTGCCCCTGGTGACCTTGTGGATACATATATGACTGGCTTCATGGTAACATGTGTAGTGTAAGTGTACTGTCTGTTGATGTAGTCCTTTTTTTCCTGCACAGTATGACACTAAGGTCAACCCCAAAGGCCTCCACTATGACTGTGGAGTTGAGCTATCCTCTGAAGGCCTGTTTGGTCGTCAGGACTACCTGAAGCATGCATGCAGGGGCACCTACACCCTCCATTCCCTCTACCTCCTCCTGTGGGCCAACTTTGGGGCCTTCTGTGTCGCTCTCCTCACACAGCCCAATGCTGACAAGGAGCTCCATGGGACCATCATCTCTGACCGGCTGTCCATTCGCCATTACTGTGTGTCCCAGCTGAGGACAATCTGGCTTTACATGAGGAACAACCTTAACATATCTGATGAGGAAAGGTCATTCTTCATCATGAAGTGCATGAAGAGGTTCTATGAGGTATGTATTTGTTGTGTGCATGTGAATGACTAGTAAGTAATTAGTGAATTGGCAAAAATATTCTTGGGCTTATGGAAAAATTATTTTAAAGTGTCCATTTATGAATATCATACTCCCTGAATTTACTATCCTATTCAGTATTGGAACCTGTGTGTGTGTGTGGTTAATTACCTAAAATTATTCTGGTTGTAGAGTATTTCAGGGCACTTTAAAAATAAGGTAACTTCATTTGTAAATCCAGGCCCATACCTTTACAAGTAAAGAAAAACATTCTCTAACGAGAAAGTTGGTGGGATATAGGAATTGGAGGCAAAGGTGGTGTAAAAAGGAGGGGAACAAAAGGAAAATGAGACAAAAAATCCTATATTAGCACCTAAATGTAACAGAACCAAAAGAAGTGCTAAATATAGGATTTTCCTTTTCTCAAAAACCTTGTTCCCCTCCTTTTTAAACCATCTTTGCAGTGGCGGATCCGGGGGGGGGGGGGGGGGGGGGGCACTCGGGGCACGTGCTCCCCCCCCTCCCCCCCTCCATTTATAAATTCATAACCTTTCTTATAATAATAGCTGCACGATTGCGCTGCCTATTGATACCCGTACGCATGAACTCTACTACTGTACTATATCCCGGCCTCCCCGATACGCGACCATACCCCCCCCGCTTTTCGTATTGGGCCAGAAGCCGACCCCACCCCACCCCCAGCCACACCCCACCCCCCCCCCCCCCCACCCCACCTAAAACCTGTACTAGTATCCGCCGCTGCTTTGCCTCCAATTCCTATATCCCGAAAACGTTCTCCTTAGAGAATGTTTCCTTACTTGTTTCCCGTGTTTTTTAATTATTTTAGTGTCAATGATTAATATGGCAAGCCCCCCCCCCTACCGTCACGAGCAGACGCCCGCTTTTGTTTAGGCATAGATATTAGAGTAGAGGCCAGGGATAGGAAACAAATCACGTGAGCCATACTCTACTGTAGATTTTACGGCGCGTAGTCCGCATAGTTGTTAATTGAGTGTGAAACGCTACTCCCCCAAAACGACGACTAGAGTTTGAAGAGATAGGGAGCGTTTGTGCTATTATTCTGATAGAACTGCTGACGCTGATTACGGTGATGTGAATATTATCAGTGGCACATGCCTGCAACGGTACATACGCGCGTTTGTAGTAATTACATATATATGTGAAGTGAGGCGTACTGAATGCAAACCGATATGTTTAAATCGTATTGGAAGGTTTTTTCGTGTAGCTTTCGTGAAACTACGCAGCATGGTGTGTGTTTTCCCTATGCCAGATTGATTTTGTACGTGTGAGGGCCAAAAAACTACTTCCTGATATGAGGTTAAACTGCGGCGTGTAGCGTGCGTATTTTGAGGCTGTTCAGGGCCATATACAATATGCATGGTGGAAAATGTATTCTATACAGCAACGCATTTTGGTTTTGGTATAATAAGCTTCTTACGGGGAGAAAACAAGGTGCCGTTTCATGTCTACATAGACCTGATGAATCGGACTGGGCACTCCAAGTTTAGGATGGACTGCAGAACAAAGAGGAAGACACTACCAGTGCACATCCCCTTAGATAAAGTCAACTTGTTTCCTGTCTCGTCTGTTATGGCAGCAAAAAACTTTCATCAACAAGATGTCATAGATATTATAATATCGTCTAAAGCGGCAATAAAATCTCCTACAAATAAAAACCAAATCAAAGTTTCTTTACGTGCATGATGCGCGCATACAAGCATGTTCTTACCTCAGTACGACAGTGGCTTTGAAATGGCTGTTTCTACGATACTGTTGAAGAAGACTTGGCATCGAGCCATTATGGTGGCATGGGTACGAGAACTATGCGGACTGCAGGTGTTAGGTCGTGTTAATTGCGTTTCCTATCCTACTCTAATATCTATGGTTTGGGGATCACTGCACGGAACGCTAACTCGTCGTCTCGTCTTTGGAGGTACATGTATTCCTCTTGTTGTTTAGCTCTTCTGTCTTGTTGACGCGTGATTGAGTGAGTGAAGGCAATTTTTAAAAATCAACATCGCTAGCCAGAGGCGGATCCAGGGGGGGGGCTATGGGGGCTGTAGCCCCCCCCTTTCGACTAAGTAACGAAAATAATTACGACTAATTAACTACATGTATACGCGCTCACTGCATGTATTTTTATAATGCTATACCTGTATTAACTTATGCGCACAAAGTGAAGCATCGTTCCTACTTGAACCGAAATGGTATTTAATTAGTGCCCCATGCACAGATTTAGAATACAACTTTTTTATAATAAGCCCCCCCCTTTCAAAAATCCTGGATCCGCCCCTGCAGTAGCCTGTGAACACAACTGCAATCCCACCTGTGTTTGGCAGCACAATTCTAAATATACGTGAATGTCGCCATGGGAACGGTCACTCCATATTACATAATGATTACTATATCGCTTTATTCAAATATCTGATACCTGATTATGTCCTTCCAGGAGATTTTAAAGCGATTGGTATAACTTGCGCTCTTTAAAACCATTCCTATCCCGAGTTATGCTCACCCGAGAAGAAGGACAGAGAAGAATTGGTCTAGGAACGAGAAGAAACACGGGCCTTTTTGTTCTCTTAAAGCAAGCAGTTTGAAGACTGGAACAAAACATTTAAATGGCCGTCTTTGCCTTCTGGTTCGATAGCAACAAAGAGCTAAACTATCCATTTCTTGGTACGCGAGTTATACGCGGGTCGCGTTTTAAAAAATGATTTCACAACCCGGGTCAATTACTACTATCGTAGTTCCTGATAATATCATATTACTGTTTTATGCTCTATTGCAAGTTTGGCTTCAAGAAATTACATCTTCCACTTTAGTTGGGCACTGCTGCCAACATGCAGCAAGGTAAGTTCAAAACCAGGGATGAGCTGGACAGCTATGAGAGGATGTGGCATACACAGATCTACCAACCATCATGGTCTGAGCTTAAGAATGCGGTATGTACTTCTGTAAAATAATGATTGTATGCTCATGTATGTTATTTTCCTAAATATTCACTTTGAGAAAGTTGGTGGTTTGTAGGATTTGAAGTAAGTAATATTGGACTAACAATTTAGGACATCCTGAATATGGGTACACTTTTATGTCTCAATTTTCTTCCTGTACTGTGTTCTCTCTGATGCATGTTTAATTAAGTACTGCTTTGTGTGGCAGCATTGAACTTTTGCCACTCTGTCTGTCTTTTGTGCATACCTACAAAAATAAAGATCTATTTCCTATTGTTCCTACTCATTCCTTTTATAATACATGTACAAATGGACGTCGAAACACAATATTATCTGACTTAGCAATAGCTTGTATGTCACTGTTACACTATTTCACCCTCCAAGCCAAATTCGAAGCAGCACATGCATGTAGTATGTTACAATGTACATGTAGCCATAGCACACATTCAGATTTTCTCATTTTTGGGGGGTGACGCGAGAAGGGTTAAAAGATGGAAGCAAAAATTCAATGCCTTTTTGATAGTCATACTGTATTTTAATGCTTTATCAATAAATACACAACTTTTTAATTTCTGTTATGTTTCTTACTTTTTAATTTCTGTTATGCTCCTTCAATACTCTCCTGTCTATTTAAAGCCAAAAGGGAATTATTGAGCAAAAGGTATGTCCCCCATGGAGTACACACATCCCCATGGGGAACACACATACATTAAAGTTCATAGCTAGTTCTATTCATAGTTGGTATGACGTAGTGATGAAGGGAACAAAGTTGAGCAAAATAATGCATGTATTCGTAATGTTGACTAGATCTGATGTTTTTTTAATTTAAAAAGTCTTATTTTGACCACGTAAATATGTGTGCAAACCCTGATAGTCTTAAATATGTACAGTACCACAGCAACTGAAAGTCACCTCGCAACAACAAAAAAATAAGGCATTTCCTCCTAGAGTTGGGAAAGCTTAGCACAACCATACTGCTTTCATCTATCTATATTGATTCATCTGGCCTGGCCTTCACCAAATGATTTTTACTTGATGAAAGTGGTATGTTTGCACTCTGAACACCAACAGCTTTCCCAACTCCATGATGAATATGCCTTATTTTCTGTTGTTGCGAGTTGATACTGTAGCTGCATCATTTAAAGTTAAACCTTATGACAAATTAGACTACCAGTCGACTGGTACCAGTCAAGTAGTTGTAAGAATTTATAGCTTACACTAGTCATCAGGTGTCTGTCCTGGTCCAACTGATCGAAATACCGAGTGAAGCAACTGCATGGTCATTTAATCTGTGCAGTTGTAGCTGTGGGTAGCAGTATGATAGAACTTTGCGAGACATGGAGACGCACAATAGTAATTACAGATCTTACAGCGGATTGGGTTCTGGTCTCCAGCCTCATTCTTTTGCCTCAACACAGCTCCCTATGCCTGGAGCCAATATTGTCTTGAAGTCTGGACTGCAGAGTAATGGGAATAAAATAGTACGCACCTTAGCATGAACCCTGGTAATCCTTTTCACACTCATTCAATCTATGGATAGCTGTTATCATCATCCATAATCCATAGGCCTTGCCTGAATAGCTCTACTGCTCAGAATCTCTACATGTAGGTCATTCTGTAAGGGGCTGGGGGCTCTTAAATAATTACATCATAGTACGAAATGGTGGGACGCTACAGGAATGATCTGGTTAAATGGATGCCCTCGGAAAACTACCTGAAAAAGCTATTATGTCTAAGCATGTTTAGAAGTATTTAAACTTGCATTCAGAAGTGTGTCAGATTGTGCGCCTACCATCAAATGGTTCAGTATATATCCTCAGTAAAGGATATTACCCAAGCTGCATCACGTCTGAGCCCTTGAAGATCTTTACACGTTCACTCTGCCATTTCACCATGTCATGTTGTTTGTAGCAAACAGCACGACATTTGTTAATATGTGTATGTATTCATAATTGGAAGGGGGTGTAGTATACGTGCCCTAAATGTGCCGGAAGAAAAACCCCATCACAAAGAAACAGTCTCTTTGTGGCGTTAGTACCGGGTACCCTATGCAAATAGTAGCCGTAGATATAGTGGGACATATCTCTCGGGGAGACCACCAATCGGTACATACTTGTGGCTTCAGATTACTTCACCAGGTGGGTGGAGGCTTACGCAGTACCAACCAGGAGGCTGTAACGGTTGCAGATAAATTAATTGACGAGTTCTTTTGTGGACTTGGCGTAGTCGGCAGGATAGGATACTGTAGCAATGTCAAAGCTCGGTGAAGAAGGAGCGACTCCGAGAGAGGAGGGCACTGGGCTCACAGCGAGGACCAGCCGACCCTTGGTTTCACCAGACATGTATTCTGGCATACAGAGCTGGAGCGACTGGGTGGAGCATTTTGAGGCCACAGCTAGTGTCAATGGCTGGAGCGAGACGACCAAGCCGCTATGGCTACCAGTTAGATTTTCAGGAAAGGCGCAGACTGCTTGGAAAAGACTCACACCAGATGCGAAGAGTTCCTATGCCACAGCAAAAGAAGTCATTCTTACAATGCATACAGTTACATATATATGCACCGGAGATCACATGAGTTTCAGCCCAGCTGGTGCCAGCATATACACGCATGTGCGTATACAAATAACAATAAGTGCGCTAAAATAGTTATATATGTCATTCACAACACTGGGTAATCTCTATGTGGAGTACACTATGTGCCTTCATTTGCAATATGTGTCTTTCACTGATTGTTTTTGCCTCTACATCTTTCAGTTCACTCAACAGTGGAACGATCCTGTCTTCCAAAGCATCAGGTAAGGTTTAGTCTGCTTTTAAGTACAAACCTATTGCATTAATTTATTGGTTCTGTAATTAACGTGTGAAAGAAATCATGAAATTACAGTTAAATATATGGGACAGTGTCCAGAAAAGCTTTAACAGTTATATTCTATCACTATATATATCTTCACATTCGTACTGTAGAAATGTTCCCACACCATTTTTCTCTATTCACACAGATTTTGGATAACAATTGAATAAACAATCTGAGCAATTAAATAGCTACAGGACTTCTATATAAACAAATGATGAGCTTAAAAGACAATCGTACCTGGAATTCTAACTGGATGGGTTGATGAACTTTGTACTCGTGCCAGCGAAAATATCACAGCAACAATAGCTGTGTGAATTACATGAATATTTTCCCACTTTTTATGTAGGTACATACCTCCCGTACATTGAATAGAATGGAGTTTGCTTAAATCATTGCATGAATCGAGCAGGAAAGCATGTACTCAATTTGCACAGCAATATGTACGTAAGGTCATACAAAAATTGATTATTAGTTCCTCATCTGTCTATGTGGGTTTTATGATTATAATGTTCATTTTATAATAGGCTATATTTTTGATTCATTTATAAATGCAATACAAAAAGACAAAGTTGCAAACTTACAGTGTAATTTGGCCATACAAATCCTTCCTATGCCAATATAAAATTTCTCTAGGTTCTTATGGCTTCAACTGCAATAAACAGAGTCACAATGCTTTAGTTCACCTTTATTATCTCATTCAAGTCTTAGGCAAAATAGACATTGGAAATCAAAAAAACTGTGAATAAAAGGTCAGATCTGTCACTTCATGATTTAACTTTCCATGCCAAGTATTAGTCTCGGCTTCATTAGGAACCCATCACAGAATCAATGGATTACATCACCACATCATTAAATTCATTCAAGTAATCCATCCTCTGCTGTGAATGAGTCGGAGGGTAAGACTAGCCAGGAGTATAAGAGATCTGGGAATATGGTATAATACTATACAAATAGATTTTTAGGTTCTCGTTCCCACCTACATGCTTTTTTGCATGCCCACACTGAATTCCATTATTCTTATCACATGATACCACTTTAAACACAGGGGGACTAATCAATTTGACAGGTTAATAGATAACATTCAAATCGGCAATCTGGACTACATAGCTACAGGACTCCTCTATAAATACATCGAATTTGACACTTGTACCTGGAGATGCTTGGAATTCTAGCCCAATGGGTTGGTGAACTTAGTATTGTTGGTAAGGAAAATAGCTGAAGTACCAAAAATGGTTTAATAGTATGGGAACATTTGAAATGAAAACTTTATACAGTTGCTAAGATATACAGATTAACAATATTTATAGTGATAAAATTATAACCACAGAACCCCAATTCTGTTGGACACTGTCTCATACATTTCATTTTTTAACATGAATATAGCAATGGTTTGTGACAAGGTCAAGGGGAATGTTTTGGCAGTCATGTATTACCAATTATTTTACAAATTGATGCAGTTCCTAATTGTGGCTAATTACCTTATGTAATAAATTACTCCTAACCAGTATCAATTGTTATATGCCTCAGAACCTTGAGTGAGCAGTACCCTCAGCTTCCGACGGAGAAGGACTTCACCCACACCCTCCTGAGCTCTGCAGACATATCTCTTCAGAAGCAAGGGGGAGAGCTGTCTATGCTCACACAGTTTGTTTTGGAGCGCCCTAAGCTCCAGGCAGGGGAGTACCTCCTGCCTGACCTGATGGAGTTCTACCGTTGGCTGCACACACAACTTGCCTATGTTGTGTCCTATGACATGGCCAAAGAACTGAAGATAGGCCAAGTGGTAGAGCGAGCTAGGGAGAGATATTCCAAGGATTTTGGGAAGCATGTAAAGGATCTCTATGAAAGGGTCAAAGGTTAGAGATTTAATGGGGGTGTGTTATGTAGTTATTTCTCCTTGTATTTGCCTCTTTCATGACGTCTCGTTTTCTCCTCTACCTTCCCCTCTCTCTCCACACACACATACAGAGGGCTACAATATTTATGTGGATGTTATAGGTCATGCCATTGGGTGTCATGGGAACAAGATATGCACCCCCATATCTGACAATACCCCCCTCCTCCACTTCCTGTCAGGTTAGCCTATCAGCATGTATACACATGTCCTCCCCTTCATTATTGCTACCATATCACCAGACACCCCAGAAGAGGAGGAGGAAGGCAATGACTGGCTTTACACTGTGATGGCTGACATTGTCAACACCCATAACATCTTCATAGAGGGCCTGTACACTATGGTGAGGTCTAAGTCTCTCCCTGTGGGCCACCTGCTGCCATCAGGACCTTCTAAGATTCCTTTGTCTGAGTTCACACAGAACAGCTGTATTATGAGGAGGACTTGGTACGTTGGGGGGGGGCTAGATACATCATATCTACTTGTAAGGCAGCTCAGTGGTGGATGCTATGTATGCCTCGTATATGTATGGAATTGTCTTCCGTACTAACGTTTGCTGTGCATGTCACCTTTGCCACATCCAGTCTCCATGATGTTGACAACTTCTTACAACTGGTACGCAGTCGATACCACCCTCAGGGAACCATTTTTGTACCAGATGGCACCTCTAAAGCAGAAAAGAATCCAAGTGCATCTGTATTGATCAGTGTAATGCAACCAACAGTCTGCCAGTTCAACTTCCATCTGCTCCAGGAAGACATGATAACCACTTACCTTGCTGGCAAGCCTCTGTTGGAGGGTTGTGGCTCCATCAGGACACACTTCAAGTTCAGAAATTTGGCCCAGCAGTCTTCCTTACCTCTTGCAGAGTAAGTGATATGGAGAAAATGGAGTCACTGTCATTCACTTTCTTGTATACAGTGTTGCCACCTCTGTTGGTGGTGATATTCACATCCTAAGAGATCAGCTGCCTGACTCCTTCAAGGTATGGTTGTCATGCATCATTGTTGCTGAATGTATGACTTTAAACAAATGACCAGGTCCCATGTGATGACTCTACTACGAGGAAGTTGGAGTTAAAGTTCCATTCAGCTAGCTACCTGACCCTGCTTGAGGTTGTGCAGGCCATGAAGAATGTTTTGTGTCTCCTCATCAGGAACAACGTTAGTACTTCCTATATAGCAATTGACTCAGGTTGTATGAGCTGTGCTTAGCAAGTCTCCAAACTAACAGACAGCATTGGTTGTGGTAGAAATTGAACAAGGGGTTGTGGGGAAACAAGGTTTCGGGGAAAGGAAAACAAGACAAAAATGAATCATATCCAAAACTGTGATACATTTTCTTTCCCCAAATCCTTATTCCCTTCCTTTTTACACCAACTTTGCCTTCATTTTCTATATTCCACCAACTTTCTCATTTTCTTTACTTGTTAACCTCATGGAGGTTTTGGAGATGGTGGTGTAAGTGATTATTACCATTTTCTCCCTATCCACTGTAGGAGGGTAAGGAGCTGGGTCCAGTATGCACACAGACTGTTCGCCAGTTCATGGCTACTCTAGACAGCCAGATAGATCAGAACATGCTGGTATTTTCCAAGGACTGCACCCCCACCCTGTCTCCACCACAGTTGAAATTTTTGGAGGACCTTCCAATAACCATAGTGTTCTCTTGTCTCCAACTATTCATTCAATGGCTGAAGGATGGCATGTATGACTTCCACACTTTGTCCTTCACACTGAAGACCCATCTGTCCCCAAATGACCAGGAGGCATTGGGTCTGATTCCAGCGACATGGAAAGAAGGTATTGCTGCAGTGTATGGAGCAACATTTGCATCCACTAGTTTTGTGTGTGTTTGGTTTCATGTATCCAAGTTGTTGGGAGATTTTCAGCTTATGGGTGCTTAGTGATCTTTAATTTTTTATTGTGTGCTTTGCCATAAATCCATAAAAGTTAATTCTCATTTATATGCATAAATCGTTATACAAGTGTTCTGCATTTGAATAGTGATAACCTCCAAACGATTAACAATGGATCCGTGAAAATCGAATACCATTTTTTTCGAACCAACATTGTGAAAATTAGTTGGAAAAGCATCCATTGCTGGGTAAAGTAAATTGCTATAGAGTTCCATCATCGCCAAGAAGCTTGGCATTGTTTCCTGCCTACTGGACCTAAGTTGTATGCATTCTAAGTGACGTGGTTCTAACTTTATCGATCTCGAAGCGTCATTGGGTACACTTTTTTCCTGGGCCATTTTGAGCAAGTTTTTATATAAATTTCAATTTCTCTACAGACAACTTATTACTATAGGGCCACAATAAGAGTTACGCTCCCAGTAGGCTTAGTTAATGTTTAAAACTCACTTGCAGCTGTTTTTGCCTCGTGCACAGATGAGAAGCTAGTGACTGTAATTGATTTCAGCCTGGGTACTATCACGTCGGGGTACAGGACTAATGGTTCTTAAGTAGCATGTGAAGGCTAACACACTTAGTTTACATGCAAAATCAATATTATGTTATGCGTCGGATTTATAACGTCTTGACAAGATATATAATGACCTTGGTTGAATCAGTTTTTTTCGCAAACTTTACCATTAAAAATACAGGAAACAAGTAAAGAAAAACATTCTCTAACGAGGACGTTGGTGGGATATAGGAATTTGAGGCAATGGTGTTGTAAAAAGGAAGAGAACAAGGGTTTGGGAAAAGAAAAATGAGACAAAAATCCTATATTTAGCACATGTTAATGTAACAGAACCAAAAGAAATATAGGATTTTTGTCTCATTTTTCTTTTCCCAAACCCTTATTCTCTTCCTTTTTTAAAAAACCACAATTGCCTGAAATTCCTATATCCCACCAACTTGTTAGAGAATGTTTTTCTTTACTTGTGTAATTAGAACACATACTAGTCCCTGTACAATTTGCTTGACATATTTACTTGTCTTGGTGTTATAGCCCATTATTTCTATTTTAGAACATATTCATGTAATATTTGATGGCAGTGAATATATTCATAACCAGAAGAACGGTGTGTTTGCAAACCTTGTCTCATTCAGTAGTCATGCAGCAGGTCCTATTAACAAAAATCACAATTAATATGTTAAAATCAGCTAAGATGAACACCTTATGGGTTGTATATTTTTATTAATAGACAAGAAGAAACTTCTTGATGAGCTCAGAGCATTGACTGACAGTCTAGTTCATTCAGAGGCCTGCTTCACCAACAATACTAATGACACACTGCAGGTTGAGTGGGCGTATGTGATAATTCATTCCATATCATTCACTCAATGTTATGTAGGTACCAATGATCAAATACTTGAAGGATTTCCCCAAAAATGGTATCCTCACATTCATACCTCATACGATCTGTGTGCGGCATTATGTAGCCTTCCGTGTTGCCCTGAGACGGTATGTTCACCAGTGCTCTAACTGATGAGGGGCAGTGTTATATTAGTGTCTACATTACATCTTCTTCTTTTGCTCTAGCCTGGTTGCAATTGTCCAGCCTTGTGTCACTGATGATGCAAGGGTTATTCAATGGCAGGAGTGTGTTGGAGACATTTGGAACAAGAAACTTCCTCACTTCAAATATTCCTCTGGAGGTGAAGGGAAGTTTTCGTATACTAAACCATATGGATTTGAAGAATCAAAAGTGAATGATGATCGGTCACTACCTGAAGTTTTGGATGATGATGCAGCAGCCACTCAAAGGCCTGAGGACTGTGGTGATACTGATGACACTTGGCACCATGAGGATGATGAATATGACATGCCAGGAGAGGATGCAAAACATAACAGTGACATAAAGGCAGTCAGTTCAAAGGTTGATGCCACTTCCATGAGAAAATGTAAGTTATCATTAATCGGCTGAATTGTTCTTATGTTCCTTGTATATCTAATTGGACAGCAAAAAAGGAAATACAGATGTTGCCATCATTGCCTCTTGCTATTGAAAAAGGTATTTGTGTAAACTTGTACATCATTTTAATTTTTATTCTATTCATTTCCGAACAGAAGCTGAATACCTTAAGGAACTGGCCAAGAATCACTCTGTAGATGATGTAGCTGATTTCTTGCACACAAACAGAATGGACCAGTACATTGGTAGCTTCAAAGAGGAAGAGATTGATGGAATTATGCTTGTGGAATATGCAGATGATATACTAAATGACCTGGGAGTGTCAAGTCCTCTCCATTGTTTTAAGATCCAGTACCTCTTCAAGCGTTTGCTCCAGAAAACTCCAACCACACATTCTCAGGCCATTGTAAATGAATTCTTAGCTGAAAACAAGATGGATAAGTATGGACAAAAGTTTGTTGATGAAGGTATTGATGGAGACATGCTGCTTGAGATCCTTCAACTGGACACTAAAGTTAGCGCTCGCATTCTTGATGAGCTGGGAATAAAAAGGAATATAGATATTCTCAGGATCAGGAAGAAGTTCATACCATCAGCTCATGCTATTGATGAAGGTATTTGTGTAAATCATTTTAAATTGATTCTATTAATTTTATTTCCTAACAGAAACTGCACTGGCACAGAAACATTCTGTTGATGACATAGCTGAATTCCTGCACAAAAACAGAATGGACCAGTACATTGAATGCTTCAAAAATGAAGGGATTGATGGAGTTATGCTTGTGGGAGCTGCAGATGATGTACTAAACGACCTGGGAGTGTCCAGTCCCCTCCATTGTTTTAAGATCCAGTACCTCTTCAAACGTTTGCTCCAGAAAACTCCAACCGCGCATGTTGTAAAAGACTTCTCAGCTGCAAACAAGGTGGGTACGTATGTACAAAAGCTTGCAGAGAAAGGTGTTGATGGAGACATGCTACTTGAGATCCTTCAACTGGAAACTAATGTTGGTGCACGAATTCTTCTAGAGCTAGATATTAAAAGAGTAGATGCACAGAAGATTAAGAAGTGGCTCAAACCATCGGACAATTCCAAGTAATAATATTGGACATTTGTTCACTCTACAAATTGATTTTTGTACTCCAATATGGAATAAAATTAATGAGGCTGTGCTTTGTAAAGCAAAAACTACACTGTATATTGAACATACGTATGTGATAATTTTGCACATGCAACTCCATGTAAAAATAGAAATAGGCACATATTTATGTACATGCATATTTTTCAATATATCGTTGCATAAAAGGACATTGATGTTGTTGGTCCTTACAAACGTAGGCAGGTCACCCTTGCCGCTGTCACATTATTCTCCATCAACCTCAAGTCTGATGTGTCCACAAGCAACAAAGCACATTTCCAATACCTCACAACACAGAGATACAGCTCATGAAGGTAATTGGCAACAAGGGCACAGAGTTAGCCAGTTGGGACTGCCCTCACTCATTCAATTATTGACCAAAATCTTTGTATTACTCATCATCACAAACACACGAGCATGCAACTTTTATAAGCATCCACGAACTACGGTAGTAGTTCCTATATAGGAATTGACCCGGGTCGTAAATTTAAAAACGCGCCATGAGCTTGAAGAACCCATCATCCACAGAGATGTGAGTTCAGCTAATGTACTTCTGAAGGCAATGGCCAACAACAGGTGGAAAGCCAAACTATCAGACTTCGGGTCTGGCCAATTGGGCCAAGGAAGCTGTTACCATGGGGGAGGGTGCCATAGTGTACACAGCCCCAGAGGCATACCCTGTTCACACAACTTCTAGTGTCAAGCCACCACCACAGACCACGAAAATTGATGTGTATAGTTATGGTCAGGTAGTGATGTATGGTACAGTTGCCTAAAATGCTTATGAGATTATTGTAGACCTCTTCTATAATGAGGGTACCTGTTCATTCTCTGTTAATACATATGCAACTAAGGGGTCATTTTGATGAGTTGGCACTCTAAATGTTTCAGAATCTAAACAAATACTGATTGCTGATGCAGTGTGCCAACATATCCAACAAACATGTGCAAATCAATGTGTATAGTGGACGCAACATTATGTTGTACTGTGCAAATTGGTACATGTATAAGCGATTAGAATTATTCTCACCTCGATCAATTCCCCAAGTCCTTCCCAACAATATGAAGTCATAGTTGCACAAGGTTTCATCAGTGCTCTTTCAGTAGCATGTAGCCTAATCTAGCTACATTTGATCATTGAGAATAAGGAGGAATCAAGCTTTAAAATACAGGGCATATTAGCACCATATCACAAGCATGGAATATTGGCATTCAAAGAGGTAATCCCTGTAAGCTAAGTATGCACACCTCCCCTCACTCTATAGACAAAGAGAAAAATCCAGCGAAGCAACAAGTGATAGAACTGGATCCTCCGATCGAATTGGTGTTCAGAGGTGGGCATTAGCACCTTCTTTGTCCTTTCAGTTCTTTGCAATAAGGGGAGAGGATCAACAGGATTTGGAGAAAACTAAATTCTAAAAATGATATCTTGAACTATGCACAGGTCCCTTCACCAATGTAGTCACCTCCTTGCTGAAACTTAAGAACCCAACAACAAACACAATTCTCTACAAAGTGAAGACAACAGCACCAAAGCATTATTGTGTACAACCAAACAGGGGTGTTCTGAATGCTGGAGAAGAAGCTTCAGTTTCTGGTAATGACAGTCCTGTGTTTGTATGGTGTTTCCTTTTGTCTTGGAACACAGTGTTCCAGGTTTTAAAATCAAACACTCTGTTAATAGTGAGGCTACAGCCTATTGACCTGTCCCTAACTGGCCCGGAGAGGATCAAACACAAGTTCATGGTGCAGACAATGTTTGCACCATTGGATTTCATGCCAGAGCAGTTAGATGCTGCAGTGAGTTGATAAATTACGCGTTGTGCTGAATCACACACGCACACACAACACACACACACACAAACACACACACACACACACACACACACACACACACACACACAAATTTATTGTTATCCCGCTGTACCCCCTTTTCTTCCCCTTTAGGCTATATATACACCACCTTAACACATCCTTGAAATGGCCTCTAACCCTAACCCTTTGCTCTGGGCAAACTAGAAATATAAGTAAATTTGTTTTAATGCATCACAAACATGCATGGGCTGTTGGATTTCTGCACGGTCGAATTTCTGTACACCGGTGTGTACATGTACAAGGACATTAGACATTAAAGGGATAGAAGCACATGTTTCTATTCCCAATCAGCATTGTTACACTGGCTAAAGAGTAAAGTTGTCTTAGTGAGCTCTCTTCCTAAGTGATGATGATTTTTTTTTGTTTGCCTCAGTGGAAGTCAGCTTGCAAAGATGTTCTGATGGACTTTAAGCTGAATTGCGTTTTGATGAACCATCTGCTATGGCTGGAAGTTATGAGACCCCTGTCCTGGTAAATACACACAGATACATGTATTGGTTGTGGAAGGGATGAGGTGGAGGTATAGGGTACGGAAGGGATGAGGTGGAGGTGTAGGGTGTGGAAGGGATGAAGTGGAGGTATAGGATGTGAAAGGGATGAGGTGGAGGTATAGGATGTGGAAGGGATGAGGTGGAGGTATAGGATGTGGAAGGGATGAGGTGGAGGTATAGGGTGTGGAAGGGATGAGGTGGAGGTATAGGTATGAGGTGGAGGTATAGGATGAGTAAGGGATGAGGTGGAGGTATATGGGGTTGGGTCAATTCACACAAAATTGTACCACCCTGAATGAATCATGCTCTCATATTGACATACCACTTACATAAAATATGCTCAACAAAATTCCCATACATGTTTATATAACATGGCTTGCTGAATAATTAATTATTTTGGTGAACTTTGTCAACTGATACAAGTGTAGTTTGAGTCCTAACATGCTCAAGTTTGGGCCTTTTGCACACAACAAAGCAGATTATAGAGTGGCTATTGCAAGTAAACTTAGTTTAGTTAATGTTAATACGTTAATGTTGTTATGAATTTTTCATGAGTTTTGAAGGTAGCAAAAACTAACATCCTCCATTTCTCACCATTTGTGCTATTACCCTTAAGGCACTTAGCTTGACAGCTTTTGGGGGGATCAACTACTGGACTGTTATACCAGTTAAATGACTAGTAGCCATTCTGTTTCTTTGTTGGTAGTTTGCATAGTCACTATACGATTTGAAGGGTTACAGAATTAAGTGGGGATGTGGCACAAAGATCAATTGCTGCAGACCTACCCAACTCAGTTAGGGATAAGGATATCGACAGACGTGTTGCCGTGCTTTGCATAAATTTTAATAACCTTTATTAACTAAGCATATGTTTTTCAAATATTTAATTCTTCACAGGAAACACCCATAGAAGGATGCACTGATGGTGTGAGCTTACAAGATGGGACACGCTTTTTTCCCCGTGGACCAGATAAAGGTTACTTCTGCCTGCTAGAACACCTGGTGCCTGACCAAAGGATGATGCCAGGCCACAAAAGTAACAGTTGTAAGTTGTGTCATTATTGCACTCGTTGCTAGAGGTCATTCATAGTGCTGGAAAACTAGTTTTAAAAAAAGGCTATTAGGATGAATAAAACTAGGTTTCAATGTGAAAAGGCACATGTACCTTTTAGCATGCCCCGGGCATAGCTTTGCAATGCATAGTGTAATGATAGTATAATTGACGAATGGACAATGACGTGTTGTCACGTGACTAGGGACATTGCGATGCTCGCTAGCTAGTGTGTTAACTGTTATTGCATCATTGTACCATTGAGTGTAGATATATTAGACATGGCAACATGTACTACTGCACATATTGGTAAACTCTTACTATCCAGTCAGTATCATCCATAGGCTACAAATGCATTCATGGCTTGAATGTTATGAGCTATGTGCACAACTTTCTGGCATGGCAATGTAAATTGTTACATTGGAGTCATATGCACTACATTTATTTCTCTTTTTTGCATCACTATAGCCTTTAAACTTGTCTAAAGCTAACTCCTCTTTAGTTTACTAGTTTCACGGGTGTCATCATATGTGTTCCTATTGTTTCAGTAACGTACATATACAGTATAATTAGTACAATCAAATATTGGGGACAGTTATCGACAAAGTGAAGTTATAAAAATGTTTTGTTTGAGTCATTGTAACTTTGGAATGATTAGTGTTATCAACTTCCTATTTTCAACATGTCGTATACCATACCGTTTCTCTGCGTATAATTTTTATTTGTCCCTTAATATACCTATTCTGCCACATGCAATCCCTTATGATCTTTTTCAACTAATAGAGCAAGCAAAGGTCCATTAGCATAACCAATTCTTAGGGGAAGTTTTTTAAAATCAGGAAGTGTTAGTGGAGGAGAGGGATTGGTACATACATCCTGCTTAGCATTTGATGCAAGTCAGATACTTCACCTGTCCAGATGACAATGGTCTGTTTTTGTCACTGGCTGCAGTAGCCAAACAGCCAGACTGGTTGAAGTTTCAGTACCATCCAAAGAGAGATACTCCTAAACCTACAGAAGGAAAGCAAAAAGATCAGGATATTGCTCCCATACCAGCAAAGAGAGCTATCAAAGAACAATTTCATGCATCATCATCACCAAATGTGGGGATCAGTAGTACTAATGGTGGCACTAACCAGCTGCCTAATGGAACCAGGGTGGTCATTATGACAAAGGTTGGGAAGAAAGTCAAAGGGACAGTCAGGTGGGCGGGACAACTTCCTCTTGAAAATGAAGGCCCAAAGGAGACGATACCTGTATATGGTGTAGAAACTGTAAGTTATTGCTGATAGTCCAGCTAATTGTGATTCTCCATTTTACTCCATTGGTTTATAGCTCAAGGCCATTGTGGCCCTTACCCATCTAGCTAGTAGTTTATTTAAAAAGTGAGAGAGCAAAGGCTAATATCAATGATATTGCCAATTATGACTCATTACTGAGACATATCCCACCTGTGGGCTTAGAACGTGCTAGTGTTGTGAATACAATATTAGAGAGCAAAGGCAAGTTGCAGGCTATTTCTTCAACTAATGCATGGCCCAAAGTGGTCATGCATGGCCCAAAGTGGTCATGCATGGCCCAAAGTGGTCATGCCAGTGAGATGGGAGAACAGGCCAAAGCATTCAATATTGATGAGATGAGTGCTCTAAGAGGCTTCCCATTGGTTATGGAAGTGCTTAAGGGGTGGGTAATTATAAAACTACTTAGCAGCCATCTATCAAGATGAGCCACCCACATCAGGAGTGAAGTTATACTGTCTCCTTTGTAGTGATAGTGTAATTGACGAATGGGCTGTGGTGTGTAATCATGTGACTAATGACATCGTGATGCTGGCTAGAGTGTTCACTTTATCACTGCACAATTGAGTGTACCAATGTATTAAGAATACTAGACACAACAACGCGTACAACAACATGGCAATATTACCTACATATACAAGTGACTCACTTGTCTTCACAAATTATGATTTGCATGATAAGGATATAAGGATTAAACATTTTCAATACTAAATAGCTGTTATAGTTATGTGTGTGTGTGTGTGTGTGTGTATGTGTGTGTGTTGGGGTGGGGTACTTCAGACATGCTATAGATTTCAGGAATATACACTCGCTTGATTGTACATTGGATTATGATGGTCTCATGAATGCACTTGATAGCCACCTGCTGACCTCAGAACTTTCCTTCCTTAACATATCCCCATGCCCCTCCTCCTAATGACCTCAATGTTATCTGACATGGTCCATCCAGAATGCCTGTTACAAGTGTGAAACTACTTAAGTAGTGCTAGACATTTAATGAATACAAATTTTTACCTGTACATAATTAGTAATTCAAACGATTTGTGTAAAAAGGTGCATAATTAGTCTTGAAATGAGGATGTCCTTGTCAGTTAGTGAAACTTGAAGCTTGTTTGGCATACCATATTATTTTAACCACCGTCTGGTCATGGAAAAGGTTTTATTCCCCAAACAATGGTAGAGCTAGATGAGCCAACAAACGATTCTAACATTAGCGCCAAAAGCACACCATGTCCTACAGATGTCATGTGTGTGGAGTGAAATAAAAAGTGGCATAGCTCTGTGCATAATTTTATTCTTGTATCTTTATCAGGATGTCTATGTCAGCAGTAAAGACTTTGAACCTGCTATTTTTCTGATAGGCAGACCACACTTCACCACTAGTACTGGTCATGGCAGAGTTTTTATTCCTCAAACAATGGTAGAGCTAGATGAGCCAATAAAACATTCTGACATTAGTACCAAAAGCACAGCATGTACTACCGATCAACTTAAGGAAGTTGGGGTGGATTATAAGGAAAGCAGACGAGCAGCTTTGGAGTATGAAAAGCAAAAGTCAGCTGCAGCATTGGCCAAAGACCTGGGACCAGAGGTAGCAGGACAGACCAATACTAAAGGACCAGTACCACAACTAGAAGTTGGATCTGCTGTCACGATTCCTAATATCAGTCCTCCCATGTGTGGAATCATTAGATGGATAGGTACGATACCACAAGTACAAGGATATGTAGCAGGTGTTGAACTGGTAAGTCACCTATAAAATGCTTGAACACATGTATAAATTTGTAATAGCCTACAATAAATGTTTAATTCTTCACAGGAAATACCCATGGAAGGATGTACTGATGGTGTATGGTTACAAGATGGGATACGTTATTTTACCTGTGGACCACATAGAGGTTACTTCTGCCTGCTAGAACACCTGCTGCCTGACCAAAGGATGATGCCAGAAACCAAAAGTAACAGTTGTAAGTTGTGACATTATTGCACTCATTGCTACCTTTCCAACTGAGGCTATTCATTGCGGGGGAATACATGTACTATTGGGATTATTCTTAAAAGGGAAAAGAATAATTAGTATATCAATCTATTAGAGTGCCCCAGGCATAGCTTTGCAATGGCATGTTGATGTAAATGAAATCCACTCCCACTGTGATATCCAGAGGTCGTGACCTTTCAAGAAGCTTGTATACTGTCCCAGATGATGGAATGTCCATTGCATTGATGGTTTAGTAGTTTGCATCTGTGTTCATTAGACATTTTGAACCTCTGTTGGATGAATTTCTGAGTTAGCTATCACAGCTATGCCATGACACGTGTACATGTGTCTGCTAGCTATCACACCCATCATCCTCACATTATTCAGGTGTCTTTATATCTGGCCTGCGTGGACAGTGTGTTCAGCAGTGCATAAGCATGTAGAAGTAATGGCTGCTTGTCAAGTAAACTATTCGCTCATTTAGGTCTTTCTACACATAAGCTGTAGTGTACACCAATCACATCAGTCCCAAAAAAGGGTATAAATAAATCTAAATGGGATTGTTGCAGTGAAAAAGGACCTAACGCAATATTATAAACTTTTCGAGCAAGGAGCATCAAAGGTGATGCGTGCAATTCAAATGTATGCACAATTCATAGATGTCTCTTAGAATATCATATAATTTGATATGTCTTAGGGCCCTTTTCACTGTAGCAATCTCAAATGTTTTACTGGTAAGAGTTCATTGTGCAGCTGGGGGCCTAATAATTCCTTCCAGCAGCATGCAATTGGCACAATTCCACTAAACAAATGTTGTAATACATCGAATTTTGAACACGCACAAGAGTTATATGTAACAACAGATGACCAAGTCCAGAATCGAGTAGTAAAGTGTGAACCTTGATAATCCAGCTTTTAGGGTTGCCAAAATCTGCCTGATACTTACAATTCCAACACTATATAAGAGTCTGTCTCACATGCCTGTTAATTCATTGAGAAGGCTCTATTGCAGCTCCGTAGTCTACCGTTAATAATCAATTACAATTCCTGCACTTCTCCCTCATAAGCCATAATGCTCTGGGGTTTGGTGAGGACAAATAGAGTTCGGAGCGGGAAAGGGACAGCTTCAAGACCGACCACTGGAGGAGTCTTGTCTACAACGGGGTCAGGATCCGGCTCGACTTCTGCGATGAGAGGGTCTGGTTCCTGTGGTAAATCAGCTTGTCCGTCTGCAGTAGTTAATATGGTTGGCAGAGGGTCCAATTCTGGCTGCAGGAATGTTCCAGAGTCCCTCTTTCCCCCAGCAATCTGCTCTTTGACTTGGTCAACATGATAACGGGTTTCCGTGCCATCATCAAACGTTACAATCAGTGTCAATAGACCCAGCATAGCAGTAACTTTCCTGGGTGTCCATTTCAGCATCCCACTGTGATTTATGGCATACACTTCTTCACCGACCTGAAATGAGTGTTGTCTTGTGTGCACGTCATTGTTCTCCTTCTGCTTCCTTGATTTTTAGTCATGTGACGTTCCACAGATGGAAAAATGAAATCCAGATGTGAGTGCTTGTTTCCTCCCCAACAACAGCTCCACAAGCGATCTTCCTGTGGTAGAATGGAGTGTTGTCCTGTACTGGAAAAGGAACTGATATAAACATGTGTCAGTATCCCCTGATGTCTTCCTTAAGGCATTTTTCACACTTCGCACTGCTCGTTCAGCCAATCCATTGGTGGCTGGGTGGTAGGGAGCACTTCTAATGTGTCTGAATCCATTATGTTGAACAAAGGTTTGGAACTCAGTATTGGTGAAGGCTGTGCCGTTGTCAGACACCAAAACCTCTGGGAGACCAGGAACTGCAAATATATACTTGTCTAAGCACTCGAATGGTTCGCTGGGATGATGTGGAGGAAACAACAGCAGCCTCCAACCATTTGGAGTGAGCATCCACCAGGACAAAAATGATTTTACCCAGAAAAGGGCCACAAAAATCAACATGGATGTAAGACCTGGGTTTTGCAGGCCACTCCAAGGATGCAGTGGGGACTTAGGTGGGGACCTACTATTTACTTGGCAAGCCTCATATGATTTCACCTTTGCTTTTTGTTCAGCATCAAGTCCTGGCCACCACACTGCACTCCTGGCCAGAGATTTCATTTGAGAAACCCCTTGATGGCCATCATGAAGCATTTTGATTATTGGTGCCATTCCAGGTGGAGATACCACTGCACAACTTCCGCAAAGGATACACCCATCTTCCACACTTAGTTCACTTCCTGCACTCGTAAGGCTTGAATTGTTCGTTTGCTGTGTCCTCCATCCATGAAGCACCATTCTCTTGACCACCGAGTGCACTGGGTCTTTGTCTATTCAACGTCAAATAGATGTAGCTGTTAGTGTCAGAGAAGGCCTGCAGCATGAGTATTATATCCCCAGGTGTAAGGACCTCTTCGAGGGCCTCCGCTAAAAGCAATCTACTTAGCCCATTAGCATTGCCTAGATTCTTGCCTGCTCTGAACACCATCTGGTATTTGTACACACTCAGTGTTAGTGCCCATCTTTGTATCCTGGAAGAGGCCATCATTGGCACTGGTTTTGTCTCACTAAAGAGAAACTGGAGTGGTTTGTGATCTGAGTACACAACAAACTGTCTACCATAAAGGTACTGGTGAAACTGCTTAACACCCCATTCTACAGCCAAACCTTCCTTTTCTATTTGTGAATAGTTCTTCTCTGCAGGTGACAAAGACCGTGGCCATATACATGTATCTTTCCCACGTTGCCAGTGTTTTTAAACACACACAACAGTTATACAAGCACAATATATAACGACACCATACATGGGATGACCATGTCCAGAATCGAGTAGAGAAGTGTGAACCTTGATAGTCCAGCTGTCTAACTTTGGGTTGCCAAAATCGGCCTGATACTTACAATTCCAGCACTATATAAGAGTCTGTCTCACGTGCTAGTTAAATTCGTCGAGAAGGTTACCGTTTATAATCAATTACAATTACTACAAGTGTCATGTGCTATAGCCGAATGTCTTACACATGTCTACACATTATACTCAACAAACAAACACACATGACTTTTGCAATAATTCCAATTACTGAGGGTGCATTGTTTCCATCTACATGTAATTCATTCAGTCAACAGAAACAGATGGAAACATGTATCTTTCTCTTGTCCAACTTCAGTACAACTGTTAAGCAATGTTGCCATGCACTTGATAACGCATAGACACCAACCGCATATCCAGGATTTTAAGGGGGGGGGGGGGGTCCAACCTGTTGTTAATTATATTCATAATTTGATAATTACTCATAACTATGCATACAGTAGTCTCAGCCCCATGCCCTAGTACAGTACCACGCAGTTGGATTACATCACTGCACGTTTGAAATAGGCCAATAGGAGCATGCTTCAGCAGTGATGTTTATGGCCTGGGGCCAAAGACTAAATTGGTACACGTAATGAGTATTTAATAAGTCAGTTGGTCTTGTTATGTTGTATATTAATTAACCTTGAAGGCGTCAATGGGAGAGGAATGACCAATGCGGGTGGGAGGGGGGGGGGGGGATTTCCATGTATAAACACAAGGACAGAACTCCTATACCTGACCTCTTTGAACATGCAGACATGTCTAGAACAAAAGCTTTGCTAACTTGTCATGCAGCATACTCCCTTGCATGTGCGTAGCTCAATCCACCATCTTCCATTAGCCTGCTTTAATGCACATTATACAAACACTTTTTTGGCTGATGAAGTTTGTATCAACCCCAAGATACAAAAATACTTCTCCATCATTCCTATAGGACATATTAAAGTACCAGTACAAATTATTGCTAAGGAACTACCTTCCATTTACTAGTCAGTCTTGGTTAATGTTTACCCCAGTGTTCTGTTGATTAAAACTGATGTCAGCACAATACGTTTTAAGAACCCATTGCATCTCAAAAGTCTTGCAGTTGGATAACTGATATTAGTGATGAGTTTTCACCCCCATGGACCTCAAATTGTCAGCAGTTTTAGGTTCAATCTTTGAATTGGTTTTAAATACATCACCAGGTGGCTTTACCAATAGCATTATATTGTCACTATTAGGAGACTGAACTCCTACCTCCTCTATAGCTTTCTTAGATTGTGTGGACTCACTCAGGTGTTGCATTATGTATGCTACGATGTGTATGTCCTTTACTGGGGTAAGGACACTAGCCTCTGCACAGATCTTCCATCTTTTGAAAGACACCCAGATACTTCTAGGTGGTGTTGTTGCTCTGCTCTGTAACAAAACAGCATGTAGTGCTGCTCCAAGGTGGAGCTCTGGATCCTCCAAGTTGCTCAGGAGGAACCAGTCTCCAGCTGAGAGCATGTGTGTGTGTGGAGGGGGAGGGGGAGAGCTATACCATGCTCTACAAGTATCATTGGTATCTAAGTAAGCCGGTGGGCTATACCATATGGATCACCCATTGTAACTCTCAATCTAATTGACCCAAAACAACACCTCAACCTTAGCTCATGCGTTAAGGTGGATATCTCTTGAGGAAACCTCAGCTGCTGTGTGCAACTGACAGTATTGCTGGAGCAGTTGGTACTAACATGCAGGTCCTGACTGCCATCAGTTAAGAGGTTACCACTCCGGAAAGTATCAAGTGCAATTGCCCTGAAAATAACATTTTCACACCAGGAGAAGTTGGTCTTGATTTTGTATACCATGGCAAGAACCTTTCAGGTGACAAATAAATTTTAAAGGCAAATATGATGAACAGAGTCATACCATGGGCAAAAGATCCAAGGGCCTACCTTAGACACCCCTCAATTGTGTAACTGTAACTGTGGAGACACATACTTTGAGGTGGGAGGTCAGCATGAACACAGCTGGACCTGCACAACCACATAAACGTTACGTGATGATGCTGCTGTTACCCATACACCTATTCCAGTTATGTACTTAATCATAAGTTCCTTGATTACTTGTCAATCTTGGTGAAACATAAGTTTTTAAACACTCACTGCAGTGCAAATGCCTTCATTTGACCACTCATATGTGACTAACAAACACATCAACTTACAGGTAGATGTGGTCGACTATCATAAGGGTTAACCGTGCTATGCATCAACTAAAGTATGTGAAAATAGTATTGTGTGATAATGCATTTTTATCATGCTCATATATTCCTTAGCTATACATGACGTGACGTTTAAAGAACTACAAGAACAACTGGCTCAAGAGAGGAAATTAAGCCAACAATACAAAGAAGAGCGAGATCTAGCTGTGAAGGAATGTCATCTGGTGAAGGCAGAACGAGATCAACTGAAAAAGGAATGCAACCAGATTAAGCAAGAAGGAAATCAAATTAAGATGGAATTGGAAGCCCTAAAGGAGGAACACTCACACTGTAAGGCATTCTGGATGGTACCACGTCATCATGTAACAGTGATGGAAAAGCCATTAGGAGGAGGGGCATGGGGATATGTTAAGGAAGGAAAGTTCAGAGGTCAGCAGGTGGCTGTCAAGTGCATTCATGAGGCCATCGTCACCCCACATACAATCAAGCGAGTGTATCGTGAGATCAGTACCATGTCTCAAGTACACCACCCCAACCTTGTGCTGTTTATAGCAGCTGTGCTGGATGACCAGGGAGGACCCCTGATCATCACTGAGCTGCTGGACACCACACTGAGGAAGGCCTATGAGGATAACCTCCTTCACCCTGGCCTAGACCAGTGTATGGACATATTCCGTGATGTAGCCTCTGCCCTCTGCTATCTCCATGAGCTTGAAGAACCCATCATCCACAGAGATGTGAGCTCAGCCAATGTACTTCTGAAGGCAATGGCCAACAACAGGTGGAAAGCCAAACTATCAGACTTTGGGTCTGCCAATTGGGCCAAGGAAGCTGTTACCATGGGGGAGGGTTCCATAGCGTACACAGCCCTAGAGGCATACCCTGTTCACCCATCTCTTAGTACCAAGCCACCACCACAGACCACCAAGATTGATGTGTACAGTTATGGCATACTGCTGTGTGAGGTCATAATGAGAGAATTTCCCTATCCAGATACTCTTAATACATTGAAAGTAAAGATGAAGATCAAAAATGTCTTCTTACATTCCTTGATGTTGGAATGCACTCAGCAAGAACCTGCTCAACGACCCACAATGGCTACTATTCTTATGAAATTGAACTAGTTAGGAAATTTTATTTGCTTGCAATCCGTGTATATTTTATCCGACATTATTTTATCAAAATAGAGGCACAAAGGTTCTGATTCTAGCTCCTGTAAGTCCCCATGTCAAAGATACATTCAATGTAAGCAGCAGCTGGTCTCATCTATGTGACCATATTTGTTCACTTCGTTGAGGCTTTTCCAAGAAAAGGTTCATTGTCAACGTATGATAGATACGAATTAGAACGTATTTTTTCAATGGCATTTGATAACTGAAACTTTAATTGTCATACATTAAATTCAGGATTAATTTTTGATTGTAAATAGGAACGTTACATCACCATTATTTTTGGAGTCAGAAAATTTCAAGGTGTATCGTCGTTACATCCTGTAGTAGTATCGAATTACGGGTCTGTACAATGCACGTAATCTGTAATGACTTCGTAGTACAGTCTCGATGACACAGTCCTACCAAAGCAATCTGGCATTGAAATCAACAATGCAGCCATTAGTGTACAGAAAATCAGATCCTAAAGGAACTGATGTGTCAAGTCTTTTGCAACTAGACACAGGTGTTTCACTTTCAGGCCCCCTATTTGGATCTCAAGCTCCACTTTACCTGACAAACTAAGGCCCTTCCCGTTTGCCGCCACTACTGCCTGTGTTGCTGAACTGAGCTTGTGTTCTGTAGACGGTACAAGCTTTTCCTATATATCAGTTCTAACAATTGTTGCAGCAGAACCAGTGTCTACTAACATTACGATGCTACTGGGCTCAGCACAGACTCTCCCAGTCAAGACCGGCAGATATTCTTGTACAGGACTGGGATCGAGGAAAGCCAGCCGCCTTTGACATCTCTGTTGTCTCACTGCTAAAAACTCAAATGTTTTGTCTGCAGCAGTAGCAAGAGCAGGTGCAGCATCAGAGGCGGCTGAGCTTAGGAAGCACACTGCCAATGATGCAAAGTGTGCAGAGTTGGGGTGGGTGTCCACCCCTCTTGTGGTGGAGTCTTATGGGGCATGGGGCAAGGAGGCGCTGCAATCTTTTTCCAAACTTGCATCTCGCCTTGCTGTCCATGGCTGTGTGTCAAAGCCCATGGCAACCTTTAAACTTTATGCAAGGCTAAACATCTCCCTGATGAGGGCAAACTCTTAGGCGATGTTGTCTATAGGTCCTAGATTATGTTTATTTTTAGTGTTATTATTATCATTAGTGTTATAACTTCTGCATGTAAAAATCTAAAATTGTTAATAATGGCGAGAGCAGCTCTAGTAAACAAATCATTTTACCAACGCAACTAAATCCCTAGTGACAAAGGCAAAACATACACTGTGACTGAACTGCCACGCTAACTTGAGAACAATTTGCATTTTTGTCTGTATTTTTTGCTTTGCAAATCAAATGTTAATTCGTTCCAATGCAAGGAATACATTGAGATAATCACAGTATAGAAACTAAAATCAATTGCAACATTGTCAAAAGAATTAGAATCTAAAACATATATATCCTAATGCGATTTTAAATCATAACAAAAAAAATCATCAAATGATTTCTCATGCATGTTGAAAAAAAATCATATGTGAAACTAACATTACTACTGTAAAGATCAAATTTTGATTTTCTGATTATATGATACATAGAACCATTTGGAAAATCACCCGAATATCATTCTCAGATTTGTCAAAGGATTTAGGATCATTGACATATCACAACGTGATTTGTAATTATATCAGAAATCAGCGTATGATTTGTAAGGAAAATCACACGTGAAACAGATACCATTGTAAAATCAACTTGAACCAAAATCAAAATGTGATTTGCGCACTTTCTTTTGCTGTGTTTGAAGCCCTTTGTCTCAACGAGTTCATTTTGGTAGACTAATCGAAAGGGCTCGTCGTCCAGCAAAGATAACAACTCCTTCAATTCCTTCAGTCATCGTCAGCAATCTTAGCCTCTTCGGCATATGCGTCAAATCGCATAATCCACAGCTCCCAGTCAGTCTTTGAGGAAAGCGTTGCGCAGGCGGTGCACAGTATCTAACAATTTTCATATACGCACCATCTGCACTTCCCAGGTATTCCGCACTCGATGCACTTTCCATGTTCTTAGAATTCCTAGCACCCTCTTGCTTCGTCATGGCCAACTCCTGACACCAATGTAACAGGACTGGTTCCACTATTGACTCATATGCAAAAAGACCTTCTCTACATACATCAATGCACTTAAATAGGGATACAATCATACAAGGAAAGTGTAATTAAGGTCACATGTAGACAGCTTAACCATACATTGATCAGTGATAACCCCAGTTATCGTACGATAACCGGGGTTATCAATTTTTGTTTTCGATTTGTCTTTCGTGGAGCTAGAGTGATTTGCGTTAAAAACCTATTGGCATTGATCTCTAGCATACTAATGATTGTATTCAGGACGTGTTTTGCCAATTTCATTACCTGGAGTTGGGGTGTGAATAAAAATAGGGCAGCAGTTGTACTGAAAATTTACGCTTCGGTACAATGAAAGCGCCAAAGGTTGGGGACAGAGTACAGCCAACTGCAGCAGCGGCGAAGGGCAAAAAGCTAGCTACACAATGCTACGGGGCTAATGCAAAGGCCAAAGAGCTTTCAGGTGAAATTATAGCTTCAGAGGGTAGTGGATGTTGGTGCAAATGGAGGGTACACTGGGACGATGTCAAAATCGGCGAATCCGTTCACAGTTCTAAGGTACTGGAGAATGCTGGGTCTGTTGAGGAGATCGAAAGATGATGTAGTCATGGCTGAACATGATTCAGACGAAGAGCTGCCGGCAGAAGAGCTAGCAGAGGCGGAACCAGAAATGGAAAAAGGCGGGGAACCATCATCAATCGACCCGTTAGTTGTCAAAGGCATCGAATGGACCATATAGGCATAGTCGATAATAGATGTAGATGAATCATTGGCTCATGATATTGTTCTGCTTGCTGAACACCCCTGCAAGTATGTTAGAAGTAAGAAGACACCAGTGGTAGCAAGAAGGCCTTATTTAGATGTCATGTATGCAGGAATATGGCTGTGACGTATACCACACAACACCAACGAATGGTGATTGCTGTGTGCAGCATCACATCTGCACACAAGTCAAGGTGCATCAATTATCACCATGCATGGAGCGAGTATTTAATGCTTGTGCCAAGGGAATTGACACGTACATGTACCCCAGACCAATAAACGGTTCCTTTCAATATTGCTTTCTGCTGTATCATTGATCACCCTGATGAAAATACTCTTGAGAATGACATTACATAGGTGTAATACAAGTATAGTAACATGAATATTGTGCACAATGAGGCTAAGATTGCATTGCTTTTTCTAGCTGTACCTAAGAGGTAACCACAATAAGGTCGTTGTGAATGTGCATGCATCAATCATAATTCTCATAAGGTAATTACAACTAATGACTATTTATGTTTCATAAGATCATGGATACACCTTTTAGTGCAATTGTAATTATTAAATCTAGTTCTGGAGGCTCAAAATGTACTGCTGAAGTTTGATAACTGGAGTTATCAAATCTTGATCAATCTATGATTAATCAGTTACTCAGCTGTGCTGGCTGCCTGTACATAAGAGTAGTCATTAAGTCTAGCATGTTACACTTCAATTTACACACATGAATATTTCCTTGGACGTTTTGATAAAAATGATAAGTTAACAATGACTTAATAAACTTTAAAGTAACCCGATGCAGCTTTTATCGCTCTGGATTTCCAAACCAGTTAATGCAGAATTTTAATAGTAAGTCATACAGACCTGATGTGTATCATTGAATAATGTAATGCCCCTTCTAGTAACCAATCCTGAAAAAGTCCAGCTATCATTATGACGCCGGATATAAACCTTAATCATGAAGCGTTGTAGCGCGCGCGCTGCCATGCGCTGGGTACAAGACAACATCGAAAGTTGTAATAACGTCATGTGACCACGCCTACAACATGGCTGAACGTTGCTTGATCGGCACAAAGCCGGGAGAGACCAAAGCCTACTGGCGCGATATCGAGAAAGACGAGTGGAAAAATTTTGCCGCTGACCAGAGGAACAGTCAAGTGCAAGTTCTTAAAGACAATGGCATCCTCTTTTTTCGAGTGATTCCTGATGATAAGTCTGCGGTCAGTAGGTTGTCTAGGCTAGTATTGTATTCTCTATCATCCTTTATGCGTACAGGAGCACAAGATTCCAGTTCATAATGGCATTGCAATTTATCGCATTCCAAGCGGACCCTGCGTGCAGTTGGGGGTAGAGGAAAAGATCTTCCTTTTGAAATTCAAAACAGAAGACGAAGCCAATGATTTCGCGACAAGGGCTGATGCCTTGAAAGGCAAGTGGCAAGTGGTGTGCGGGTGGGGGGTGGGGGGGGGGGGGGCAGGCATTAAATAGTTCCTGCCCCTCCTATTCTTAATGTTTTGGAAATGCATCTAAAGTATAAAGGTGTATGTGCATACATGTGTGTGAATGCGTTTGTGTGTGAATGCGTTTGTGTGTGAGTGTGTTTGTGTGTGAGTGTGTTTGTGTGTGTTTGTGTGTGTATGTGTGTGGTTTACGTACGTGATAATGTGATCAGGTATCCTCTTATAACGTTTCTCAACAAAAAAATTCTGAACACAGGGGTCATTCATTTGGTTTATTCATCAGTCCAAATTCCTAAGAAGGTTTACCTCACCATAGTGTGGCATGGGCTAGAGTAGATCAGAGATACTATAGAGAGAAAGATTGGAAACAAATCATGTGAGCCATAGACTGCCCCCTCCCCCACCATACACTGCCCCCTCCCCCCCCCACCATACACTGCCCCCCTCCTTCCTCACCATACACTGCCCCCTCCTCCCTCACCATACACTGCCCCCTCCTCCCTCACCATACACTGCCCCCTCCTCCCTCACCATACACTGCCCCCCTCCTCCCTCACCATACACTGCCCCCCTCCCCCCACCATACACTGCCCCCTCCTCCCTCACCATACACTGCCCCCCTCCCCCCACCATACACTGCCCCCCTCCTCCCTCACCATACACTGCCCCCCTCCTCCCTCACCATACACTGCCCCCTCCTCCACCATACACTGCCCCCTCCTCCACCATACACTGCCCCCTCCTCCCTCACCATACACTGCCCCCTCCTCCCCCATCATACACTGCCCCCCTCCTTCCCTACCATACACTGCCCCCCTCCCTCACCCCCCTCCTCCACCATACACTGCCACCTCCTCCCCTACCATACACTGCCCCCTCCTCTCCCACCATACACTGCCCCCTCCTCCACCATACACTGCCCTCCTCCACCACCATACACATGATCTGTAATGTGATAATCATGCCTCGTGAAAGGCGTCAGATGGAGGATTTTAACGATTGTAGCTGATCCGTGAGATGTTTCTTTTGTTGAATTACTAGTATTCCAGCATCTATTATTTGGTCGCTTAAAACGTTTGTTGTCAGGAATTCACATCATTTCTGCCTGTAAAAAAGGACTAGCTGTGACCTGTCGTACTTGTGAGACTATTTATTTTTACAAGGATGGGTTTTTTTTAAAGTTGATAATGTGTTAAATGAGTTGTTCTAATTGACTGTAATGTAAAGGTTTTATGGCCTGCAACTGCTGGATGGTAATTGGCATTAATACTGATGTGGGACAATTTAGTAGCCAAGAAAGAACCTATGGTACTTAAAGAAACCAGCTACAGTAGAAACTGTCTGTTGTGTGATATCTCTAATTAAAGGACAGTTCTATACATGTAGGGTTCACTTGTTAAGAATGTTGAAAGAATATGGCTACAACTTATGTTGCCTAATAGTATATGTTTTGAGAATGTTTGTGTCACTTCCGGCAACCTCACTGTCTCTGTTGTGTCAGAGGTATGGCTCCCTTACTGCAGCATTAAAGGCGTCCCGGGTTATTGTGCTGCTCTGGAAACCATTGTATGATCAGTCTCCAATCCCTCTCTAGTATGAGGCCATTGTCTATATCACCACCCCCCCCCCCCCCCCCCTCCCCTCCAAAACAACACTGGTTACCCGTTTACCCTGGATATTGTAGTACGTGTGTGTGGCTATATAAAATGGTTGCTGGGTGTGTGTGTGTATCTGCAGCCAGCCTTTCTGGACCCTCTGTTTTGTGTACAGCACAATACCACCTGAAACCATCTATTAGTTGATTGCATGTATGTACTTCCCTCTCATTGTCAGTACACACACTCAGCTGCGTTCGTTCATTCATGGCTGTTTACAATCCCCCCCCCCCCCCAACTATCCCCCACAGAGCTGAAGCCTCTACCACCCCCTGTGAGGATGCCCAACCCCTCCAAGGACCAAGGCCCGATGTCCCCTGAGCCTGGTGCCCCCTATGGGGTACGTGAGCCTGGTGCCCCCTATGGGGTACGTGAGCCTGGTGCCCGAGGGGTCCCTCGCAATGGATATCAGCCAGGTTGGGAAGTGTTATGTGTGGGAGGAGGGGAGGGGTGTCACTTGTTAATCTGTTTTTATTTTATTTTAGTGTTGTGTTTGTGTGGTGGTGATGTTTATGTGATGGTGTATTGTGTGATGGTGTTTGTGGTGGTGTATTGTGTGATGGTGTTGTGGTGGTGTGTTGTGTGGTGGTGATGTTTATGTGATGGGGTGGTATTTATATGATGGTGCTTGTGTGGCGATGTGTATGTGTGATGGTATGTATGTGTGATGGTGTGTATGTGATGGTGTGTATGTGATGGTGTGTATGTGTGATGGCTGTGCTTTCATGTAATGTCACTTTCCTCTTCAGAAGGAGTGCCCCAGCCAAATAGCCCGGTATGACTTACGTGTGTGTGTGTGTGTGTTTGTGTGTGTGTGTGTGTGTGTGTGTGTGTGTGTTTGTGTGTGTGTGTGTGTGCGCGCGCGTGCGTGTGTGTAATTATGTATGTATGTATGTATGTATGTATGTATGTACATCCGCGTGGCGCGTAGATGGGCGGCTCATGGCATTGGATGTTCTCCCTTGCCCCCGCTCCTATTACTACGCTGCCATGTGTAAGATGGTATTTTCGCTGGCCCCGTCATGCCACTTCCATTAGCAATCTCAATCTTTCGGGCTCGTCGACAAGAAGACAGTTCCTGAGTGGTGCGCTCTATCTGGAGCTACACGTTTTATTTTTCCACCTCTCCAACCATACCACTGGCCGACAATAGTACTGCGTCTCATAAAGTTTGTGCCCTAGCACGTGTGAGTGATGTTTGGAGTTGGATTAGAAGATGGAAAGTTTATCGGTTTGAGAAATGAACGGACGCGCTCACTGTGGCTCAACTGAGCAAATAAAACCCAGATTTCGAACGGCATAGTATGGTGTCGTGTTGGGTGTTTTATGTGCTGACTATAGAACTATTTTGTGTCCCCTCTGTTCTTCTGCCCTAACGTGACTACCGTAAACTCACAATTAGAAGTCGCAGCGTCTAATCGGGGGCTACAAAATTTAGCATGGAAGGTTTGAATAATCACCATAAAAATATCAGCATCGCCAAAACAGTGGTTGAATGTTTCACACATGCTTGGATCAACAAGCATTGCAATAAAAAAAAAATCTGGTGAGGCCAGGGTATGTCATTATGTCAGTGCTAGGCTTTTTGTGGGAGGAATTCATGTTTGTAGTCCCGATTAGAAGCCGTGGCTTGTAATTGCGAGTTTACGGTATGCTCTATGCATGTATGTACATGTATACGTATAGCTGCGATGGAAGTTATTATTATTATGTATGTATGTATGTATGTATGTATGTATGTATGTATGTACATGTATGTGTGTGTGCATGTGCATGCTTCTGTACTTGCGCAATTTTATTTGTATGCAGTATTTGTAGTATTGCAATATTGTATATTGTAATTATGTTTGCAATACGGTACAGGCTTGGTCATAGAGAGATTCGCAGCTCGATCATAGGGAAAATAAAGTATACACAGATTGGTGACCACTGTAACTCACAGTGTTCATAGCAGTTGCTTTTAACACTGATACTGCTATGAAAACTAATAGTTGGCTTTGTCACCAGGTATATGCTTAGTCACCAATGTATTCTATGATCAAGCAGCAAATTATCTCTATGACTGAGCCAGCACCTTATTCTCATATAGTAATACTTATGGGAAAAAGGTTATGTACATTTGGTACTAGTTAAAAAATTGGGGTTGAGGCAGTGAAAAGGGACTTAGCACATATTATTAAAAATTTCCAGGAAGGAGCATCAAAGTTGATTTGACACGTAACTAAAAATTCAGACCACTTTAACTCCATGATTGACAAGTGTTTAAGAAAGGCTTAAGAAAGAAGTTGTAGAGGACATAGGTGTCTCTAAGAAATGAAATGAAATGAAAACTTGAAACAATATGCGCTGCCTCAATCCCAATTATTGCCATTAATATTTCAAACTACACCTATTATATCGCTTGTTGCTGTACCTTATGTGCACCGATTTTTTCCAAATTTGTTTTCCAAAATATTTTCACATGAACATTTATGTACAATGGTTGGTGTTCGAAAATTATGCCATGTTGAACAAAATCAAATTATGGTATGTGTTATATCCTAATATGGTAACAGATATGCAATGTCACGGAGAATGTTACTTAACTGAATTGATTTAATACTTCTGATAACACCAGCAAATTTTTGAATTATTATAAGCATTAAATAGTATTTGCTACATTATTAATCCGCTGAACCAAGACTGAGTGACAACTTTCAGTTCTGTTCATAAATACTAGCATCATTATAAACTGCATTGTGCTGTAAGGTATGGTGCTGTGCACCAGTGTACTTGATTTTGGAGGGCTTTTTGAACGTTGTAATACTTTTTGTGTTGAAGCTGATGTTGGTCTGTTTTGCAATGTACTGTACTTCTCTATGCTATTGAATTACTAGCTACCTTATGGTTCATTTCTGTTGTATCACTGCGTATGCATTGCATTCAATTGTGTATAAATTGCATGTGTGTGTGTGTGCGTATATCAAAGTACATGTATACATGCTTTACCATCTGTTTTATATTGCTGTGGATTAGGTTGATCGTCGACCTCAAGCTCAGCCTGAGCCACCAAGGGCAAAGGTGTGTTGCTTTTCCCCCCCAAGTCCCGTTATGGCACACATTAATGGCTGCAGTACATGGGAAGTTGACGTAATCATGGTTACAGGCAATGCATGGGTGTGGCCTGTGTATCTATAATTACACACACACCTTGTGGTTCAATGATGCCTGGAGCCCTGTCAGAATCTGCACTAAATTGATCTAAACTTTTCATAATCATATGTCCCCACGTTGTGTGGCTGTAGCATAAGAATGTACCGGCTGAGGCGAGGATGAGGTCATAAGGCAAAAGGTTATGGGCTACATGCATTTTGTTAACATAGGAAAAATCTGATAGGTTTGAACCAACCATTTTTCAGTACAACTAGACCAATGTTATGAGGGGATCTTGATGATATCATGTGGGAGATCACATGAGGGTCACATGAGGAGGTCACATGAGGGTCACTTGGGGAGGTCGCATGAGAATCACATGGGGAAGTCATATGAAGAGGTCACATGGGGAGGTCATATGAGGGTCACATGGGGAGGTCACATGAGGTACCTGTATTATGCATTCTGCAGTACTATATCAGCTGCTGTATTTCACTGTGCACCCATATTCTTCCCCTCAGGTACCTACAGCGGACAAGGTGAGTCTATACATGCATGTGTGTGCGTGTGTGTGTGTGTGTGTGTGTGTGTGTGTGTGTGTGTTGTGTGTGTGTGTGTGTACAGGGTACATTGCACGTAACCTTTCATGTGTCACCATCAAATGGTCTCTGGAGGTGCCAGTTCTATTCCTGTCTGATGCCACTAGTCATCTAATCAGTGCCGGCAGCTCCTGGATTGTTCGTCACTCTTGTACAGCCTCTTCATACGTATGAGATACCAATAGAATGCTCCAACTGTTGACAAACTAGCTCAGAAAAAATAAGTGACCCTTGAAAACTGTGGCCACTGGTAAAACGTTAATGAAGTGTTACACTGGTAGCCTTAGGCCCGACACACATGGGGCAATATTGCCGACAATATTGCTGGCGATTCCTGCATTTTCTCTGTAATTTAATACATTACGGGGGAAAATGGAAAAAAAAAAATCCGGGAATCACCAGTGATATCGCTCCATGTGTGTCGGGCCTTACAGTTCTTACATGTCTATATTGATGCACTATGAATGGGCTATCAGAAAAGGCACTGAATGAAAGGAGGAAATAATGTCCCCCCCACATCTTACGTAAACCCAGTGTTTAAAAAAAAAAAGGCAAAACTTATCAAGAATTTGGAACACATTTTTTCAAGTTTGCAGTTTTGTGATATTTAGCACTGTGTTCTACAAATCCATTCTTATGCAATTACAGCTGCGCTTTCTGTTCTAGCACAACTGGGCACTGAGTTCATAATTGCCTGTGCATTTCTACGGCAAGTGGCAACTTCTCTCAATTGTCCTGAATGCGTTACTTGGGGCCAACTAATTGACATTCAGGACAAGCGAAAGAAGTTGCCGTTTGCCGTAGGAATGTATGACTAATTATAAATTCAGTGCTTTTTGTTGTGCCAGGGTGAAATATGCCATCGAATGGCTTTGTACATGTACAATGCTAAGTATCAGAAATTAAAAAAAAAAACTTGAAAAACGTGTGTTCCTGTCTTTGTTTTATTTGGGTCACTGGGCCTGACATATTGAAAACGCTTGCCTCCATTTTCCTTCATATATTTGTATTTTAATATGAACATCCCATCAACAACCCATTCATGTTACCATGTCCTTCAACATTATCATATTCTTCAACACCCTACCATTGCCCAGAGCTAGCTGGTGTCAAGTGGTTGTGGGTGGGAACCAATGTCTGATTGCACGTGCTAATGGAATTCATTATTCAACAAAAAAAAAAAAAAAAAAAAAAAAAACTCCCCATGTTTACACAATCCTACATAACATTGCATCATTTTAGGGGGTGTTTCCTATTCCCGCCTTAGCAACCTAGCGGTTGTTGTTAGTGGCCATGGCAAAACCTAACTCCTGACTCCAAATTGGTGCATGTGGAATGGCAACATACATGTTTGCACACACTGTGGGACTTTACTTTCTTGTTCGGTGCAGTTTGTTTAGTCTCTCCATTCCATCCTAGTAAGGGCACCCCCTGCAACATATAACTAGGTGCTAGGTGGTCTTTTGGGGGTGAGGGGAAGTGGCTGTAGGTCTTCTGGGGGGTGGGGGGAAGTGGCTGCAGGTCTTCTGGGGGGTGGGGGGAAGTGGCTGGAGGTCTTCTGGGGGGTGAGGGGAAGTGGCTGTAGGTCTTCTGGGGGGTGGGGGGAAGTGGCTGTAGGTCTTCTGGGGGGTGGGGGGAAGTGGCTGGAGGTCTTTGGCTTTAACAAAAAGCTGCTTGTCCTACACTTCCTCGGTGCTTTGTTAACATAACATCGCATGCATACATGTAAAATGTGTATGTGTGTGTGTGTGTGTGTGTGTGTGTGTGTGTGTGTGTGTGTGTGTGTGTGTGTGTGCAGTTTGGGTAAATAAACACACCATTCCCTAGAAATGGCTTCTGTATTACTTTCTATCAGGTTCAGATCCTATCCCCAAAATGTATTTTAAGATTTACATACAGTATGGCATATAGCTGGAAATACCTGGGAGTGCATGTACATACATGTATGGCTGGGTATACATCTGTGGCAGGGTATACATATGGCTCTTATGTAGGGGCCCCTGAGGAGGGGAGGAGGGGGAGGAGGGGGCATGATCATTTCTCAACCTCACACCTCTAAGGGTGCCATGATATCACTCACTCCCATAAAAAGGGCTATGATCTCACTCTCTTAAAGCTTCGTGACCTTACCCCCTGGGGGGCCGTGACATCTGAGGGGGCAGTATTACATCATCGTTGTAGGTCCATGGTGCATCAATCAGTTTATAAACTACATGTGGTAATTTGTGTGGTTTCATAGTTCGTGTGCATATACCATAGAGTACAGAGGTTTAGCCCCCCTGCCTCTGCCCCCCTGCCTCTGCCCCCCTGCCTCTGCCCCCCTGCCTCTGCCCCCCTGCCTCTGCCCCCCTGCCTCTGCCCCCCTGCCTCTGCCCCCCTGCCTCTGCCCCCCTGCCTCTGCCCCCATTGGGAAATTTAGCCCCCCTGCCTCTGCCCCCCTGCCTCTGCCTCCATTGGGAAATTTAGCCCCCCTGCCTCTGCCCCCATTGGGAAATTTAGTCCACCTGACCTCTGTTCCCATTGGGAAATTTAGCCCCCCTGCCTCTGCCCCCATTGGGAAATTTAGTCCACCTGACCTCTGTTCCCATTGGGAAATTTAGCCCCCCTGCCTCTGCCCCCATTGGGAAATTTAGTCCACCTGACCTCTGTTCCCATTGGGAAATTTAGCCCCCCTGCCTCTGCCCCCATTGGGAAATTTAGCCCCCCTGTCTCTGTCCCCGTTGGGAAATTTAGCCCCCCTGTCTCTGTCCCCGTTGGGAAATTTAGTCCACCTGACCTCTGTTCCCATTGGGAAATTTAGCCCCCCTGCCTCTGCCCCCATTGGGAAATTTAGCCCCCCTGTCTCTGTCCCCGTTGGGAAATTTAGCCCCCCTGGCCTCTGTCCCCATTGGGAAATTTTGCCCCCCTGACCTCTGCCCCCATCAGGTAATGAGGGCTCCCACCTACATGTACATGTATCTAGCTTGCAAACACATCTGTGCCACCTTTTTCATTTTGAGTGCCATTTTAGTAAACATTGCAAAAGTCACATAGGCGTTACAGTTGCTAAGATACGCTCATTTAAATACAAACCATTTTATTTGTGATGTGGAGACAAAATTCCTATACCCTATGTGTGTACATGTATGTGCTGTGTACCCTATGTGTGTACATGTATGTGCTGTGTACCCTATGTGTGTACATGTATGTGCTGTGTACCCTACGTGTATACATGTATGTGCTGTGTACCCTACGTGTGTACATGTATGTGCTGTATACCCTACGTGTGTACATGTATGTGCTGTGTACCCTACGTGTGTACGTGTATGTGCTGTGTACCCTACGTGTGTACATGTATGTGCTGTATACCCTACGTGTATACATGTATGTGCTGTATACCCTACGTGTGTACATGTATGTGCTGTATACCCTACGTGTGTACATGTATGTGCTGTGTACCCTATGTGTGTACATGTATGTGCTGTGTACCCTACGTGTGTACGTGTATGTGCTGTGTACCCTACGTGTGTACATGTATGTGCTGTATACCCTATGTGTGTACATGTATGTGCTGTGTACCCTACGTGTGTACATGTATGTGCTGTATACCCTACGTGTGTACATGTATGTGCTGTGTACCCTATGTGTGTACATGTATGTGCTGTGTACCCTACGTGTGTACGTGTATGTGCTGTGTACCCTACGTGTGTACATGTATGTGCTGTGTACCCTATGTGTGTACATGTATGTGCTGTGTACCCTACGTGTGTACATGTATGTGCTGTATACCCTACGTGTGTACATGTATGTGCTGTGTACCCTATGTGTGTACATGTATGTGCTGTGTACCCTACGTGTGTACATGTATGTGCTGTGTACCCTACGTGTGTACGTGTATGTGCTGTGTACCCTACGTGTGTACATGTATGTGCTGTATACCCTACGTGTATACATGTATGTGCTGTATACCCTACGTGTGTACATGTATGTGCTGTATACCCTACGTGTGTACATGTATGTGCTGTGTACCCTATGTGTGTACATGTATGTGCTGTGTACCCTACGTGTGTACGTGTATGTGCTGTGTACCCTACGTGTGTACATGTATGTGCTGTGTACCCTATGTGTGTACATGTATGTGCTGTGTACCCTACGTGTGTACATGTATGTGCTGTGTACCCTATGTGTGTACATGTATGTGCTGTATACCCTACGTGTGTACATGTATGTGCTGTGTACCCTATGTGTGTACATGTATGTGCTGTGTACCCTATGTGTGTACATGTATGTGCTGTGTACCCTATGTGTGTACATGTATGTGCTGTGTACCCTACGTGTGGGTGTACATGTTGTATTCATATTTTATGTATTCATATTTTATGCATTCATTGTCAGCAACCTAATCCATCTGGGATGAAGCCATTAATAATTGAGAATCCAGGTGAGGAGTGTATATGTGTGTGTCTGTGTGTGTGTGTGTGTGTGTGTGTGTTTGTGTGTGTGTGTACATGTTCCAATTATTGCTAATATTAGTTGGTCGAGTTAAGCAAATAATATTCATGGTTAGTAAACTAATTCAGGTCATAACATGAACTGGGCTTAATTATGGTCTTGAAAAGAAAAAAAAACTACCACCAAATACTTTACCAGACCTATTGGTGTTGATTGACCTAGTCTGAATCATGCATGTTACCTTGTAGCCCCTGTATATTTGTCATCAAAGATGATCTATCGAGGCCTGTAGTGTCATTTTCAAGTAACGTACTGACCATGATAGGAATTACTACTGCAGTACATGTCTTCTTCCATTTAACTGAACCTTGACTATGCGTTGGTAGGGGATCATGTGCCACTATGTGTTGGTAGGGGATCATGTGCCACTATGCGTTGGTAGGGGATCATGTGCCACTATGCGTTGGTAGGGGATCATGTGCCACTATGTGTTGGTAGAGGATCATGTGCCACTATGTGTTGGTAGGGGATCATGTGCCACTATGCGTTGGTAGGGGATCATGTGCCACTATGTGTTGGTAGGGGATCATGTGCCACTATGTGTTGGTAGGGGATCATGTGCCACTATGCGTTAGTAGGGGATCATGTGCCACTATGTGTTGGTAGGGGATCATGTGCCACTATGTGTTGGTAGGGGATCATGTGCCACTATGCGTTAGTAGGGGATCATGTGCCACTATGTGTTGGTAGGGGATCATGTGCCACTATGTGTTGGTAGGGGATCATGTGCCACTATGTGTTGGTAGGGGATCATGTGCCACTATGCGTTAGTAGGGGATCATGTGCCACTATGTGTTGGTAGGGGATCATGTGCCACTATGTGTTGGTAGGGGATCATGTGCCACTATGTGTTGGTAGGGGATCATGTGCCACTTTATCGTTATCATTACATGTATTCTTTTGCCAGAGGTCATTGCGCGCCAGTTAGCATTAGCCCTCAACCAGAACAGCATTGAGAAGGCTTTGCAGTGTATTGATTCAATAGGAGTACTCAAGAAGCCAGATGTAAAGTTTCAGATCACTTATGCCGTTGACGAGAGGGTTGCCAAACCTTCCATGTACGTTGAGGATACTTATTTTTTAAATTTTTTTGCCTGTTGTACAGTTGGGCAGCTGATGTTGTAGGTGCTGGTGTGTAGGTCTTTGCTGCAACCCGATGCATCAATGGCTACATCGTCCTTGTGTCATTTGGGTTCCTTCCTCCAGCAATGCCACCATCAATATTGAGTTCCAGAGCCAGAAGAAGCCATTGAAGGTGTTCCTCGAGGTGGATGAGAGCTATACGTTTGCCACCATGCAGCAGATGGTAATATAAATGGCGAACCTTTAAAGTGTTTTTTTTTTTTTTTTTTTTTTTACGAATGATCATCCTTACATGTATGTGACTAACAAAGCAAATTTGTTTACATTGTCATCACTAGAACAACAACCAAACATTAATTAACTTAATATGTGTCCACTCATAGTACTGTGCTGTAACCTTGGGATGGTTTCTCTGTAAGAATATTAACATGTAAGTGTCTATATAGCTGTACACACCCCAAGACAAGCACAGTGCTGCCATCACTCATTTGGCCTGCAACCTGTGGCAAACTTTGAGTGCCCATGGTTCTATTTAGTACCCATGGTCCCTATTTAGTGCACATGGTTCTATTTAGTGCCTATGGTGTCTCTTTAGGTATGGCCTAACACTTCAAGCGTTGTGTTGGATTGGTATAGTGTGGGTCTGTAGTAGATGTTGGAATACATGTATTGACTTAATTGTATTGCTGTGCAGCTAGCAATTTGATTAATCCAGCAAGGGAGGGAATAATTTAAAGGAGAGGCATTAAATGGAGTTAACAGTGACTAGCAGCCATGTGTAATGGCTTCCATCCCTCCAATCTCTTCCCAGATTGAGGACACGTATCGCATCCCATGTGCTGCACAGAAGTGGATCGTAGGGGACAAGTTGATCTCCAATGACACTGCGGAGAAGAAGCTGCTTGACTTTGGGATCACCAACGCAATAGAAGACGTCACACTGTTCATGTACGTGATGAGCCTGAATAGGCCCGGCCAGCCCAGAGTGGGCACTGCACAACAGCAACCTCCTGTTGTGCGGCAGCCAGCACGCAATCCAGGTGTGCATTAAATAGCAGTGGGACGAGACGGTGGGGGGAGATGTTTTGACGAGGGAGGTGGGAGGAGGGGTAGGATGATAAAGTAACAGGCTCATGTTTTCAGTTAGTTGTTTTTTTTACTGTGCTGTAGGGAAGGGTTGTGATAGATTATACACATGTGTGGTTAACTCTTAAGGCGTTTACGCATTGCCTGGGTTAGGGGAGGGGCTCATGTCACAGCCTGACCCTCCCCTCTTAAATAATGTGGTTTTTGGTATTCATGACATTTTTCATGGTACATGTACCCCTAACCCTGATTGACCACATCCCATCCCCCTTTGTGATCTCCACCCACCCTCTGAGACTTACAACCCGTCACTTCACCCTCATGACCCCACCCCATCCTCACATCTCACATGGTCACCTCACCCTCATGACTCCACCCCATCCTCACATGTCTCACCCTCATGACCCCACCCCATCCTCAATCACCTCACCCTCATGACCCCACCCATCCTCACATCTCACATGATCACCTCACCCTCATTACCCCACCCCATCCTCACATCTCACATGATCACCTCACCCTCATGGCCCCACCCCATCTTCACATGTCTCACCCTCATGACCCCACCCCATCCTCGATCACCTCACCCTCATGACCCCACCCGTCCTCACATCTCACATGATCATCTCACCCTCATGACTCCACCCCATCCTCACATGTCTCACCCTGATGACCCCACCCCATCCTCGATCACCTCACCCTCATGACCCCACCCATCCTCACATCTCACATGATCACCTCACCCTCATTACCCCACCCCATCCTCACATCTCACATGATCACCTCACCCTCATGGCCCCACCCCATCTTCACATGTCTCACCCTCATGACCCCACCCCATCCTCGATCACCTCACCCTCATGACCCCACCCGTCCTCACATCTCACATGATCACCTCACCCTCATTACCTCACCCCATCCTCACATCTCACATGATCACCTCACCCTCATGACTCCACCCCATCCTCACATCACCCTCCCTGCCCACATCTCACCCCTCGTGACCCCACTCCCACCTCTGATATATTATATGGTTTCTCCTTTACAAAAGGTTACAATAACCGAGGCTATGGGCAGAAACCTGATTGGTCGGTGGACCCTGCTCCGTTTGGTCGACCAATACCCCACCAGCCACAGCAGTCATATCCATCTTGGCAGTATGAAGGTCGGCAGCAGCAATACCAACAGCAGTTCCGCGATCGCCCATACCAAGATCGCCCATACCAAGATCGTGATGGAAACAGTTACCAGCCGTATGACATGAGGGGGCGTGGCTTTGAAGCTTCGGATAACTATCGGGGGCGAGATGTGTGGGGGCGTGAGCCCGAGAGGGCGGACCCTCGCTTTGCAGATGGCTTTCAGCGGCGTGAGGCGTGGGCACAAAGGTCTGGGGACTATCCACAGATGAATCAGGGACGGGAAGAAAGGGGAACCCCCTCCATGTCCAGGGAGTACGTGGGAAGAAGGGGAGGGTCGTGTGAGAAGGGAGCATTATGGGAAGAGGGGGTGCGTGAAAAGGGAGCATTTTATGTGTGTTGTGGTGCATGTGTTATGCATGTATCAGAGGGGAGGACACCCGTTCCATTGTGAACGTGTATACACATTTCTAAAACACACTAAATGACTTGTGCTCTTCTGTTTCCTTATAGGCAGTGATGAGCAGTTGGTTTGTGTGCTGTTGCCAACTCTTGATGTTTGTTGTATGTCTCCGTTTTTTTTTTTCCGTTTGTTGTTTTGATCAGACAGCTATAAATGAAATTGGGTTGGTGCATAAAATTTTAGCTTCACACTATATTAATTATCTGCTACTTGCATGCGTCGTATCGGTTGGCATTTTAATGGCAATCAGCAATGCAATATAAAAGCTATAGCACTCGCGGTGACCATTCTACTATAGAACATATCACATAAGCATAAATAAAATTATTACTGGCGCGGGATCGATGTTGTCACCTACAGAATACTGCGTTTCCATAATTAAAGCCTTGTCCAAACCAGAGGTCATATGTAGATCTCTGTCCAGACCCTGCAGAGGAAGC